>JAOXXN010000265.1:12268632-12326006 GCA_026770055.1 Myrmophylax atrothorax
CTATTATACAAACTAATTAATAAATTAATATGTGAATAAAAGACATTTTCACATCAAATAGTTATTATAAAATTAAATATTCACATACTACCATATTCAGGAGACAATCAACTGTCTGCATTAGAATTTCTGTGCACATTTGCAGTTGATATGTAGACAGATTAGATCCAGCAAGCAGGTGAACTCGTACTCACACAGCTGTGGACGTGGCTGTCCCTGCTCACGTGCAACACTGGCACGATCAGTGGATGTAAGTGAACATAAAGTAGAATGAAAGCTTTTGTCCCTAAAGGTGAAAAATCCTGCAAAGCAACTGGAAAACTAGTGATCAACACTCGTAACATGCAAGGGTAAATTCTCTACACGCTTTTCAGTTTCTGTAGAAGCCTGCAATGCTATCTACAACTGTGAGCTCAGGTTGGAAAGAGAACTTTCCTGATTAATTTAAATACTTGCAAATGGATGTTTACATTCCACATAAATAACAACGAATATTCTGTTTTGTTTCTAAATACCAGTTGCTGTCAAATCCAAGAGCCCAGGAGCACAATCAAAGTTACAATCCTCTTTACCACATTAATCCTTCTGCAACCTCTCAGCTGTCTGAGTGCAGCCACTGCAGCAAGTGACAAGGAACATGTGACTTCTGCTGTCAAACAGTTAACGTATTAATGACATTAATTGTGGAGGAAAGTTTAACGCTCTCTCACTGAATTAACTGCAGTTTCTAAAGAATCAATTTCAGATCAATACCTGTTAATTTTTCTAGTTAGAGGCACAAGTCTCAAAGCCCAGCGCTACATGTCATTCTAATGCGCATTGCAAACTCTGCATCAGTAGCACTGCAAACGATCTTAAACTATTCCAGGAGATTCTCCACGTCCTATGGAAACATGGATATAGTCCAACCTTCTCAGCCAAATCTGAATTGTTTGTAGACATGAAGTCCTTATGTTGTTAGAGACCTAACAGTCCCTGAACCTCCAGTTTCTTTCTATGCCCTTGTACTCCATTTCTAATCCTCCTTCCTGCATCCTGCACAATGCAACCCCCCTACCTTTCCCCAAACCTCTGCTGCAGCTGCCAAAGTCCTCTAGGTCTGCCTTTAAATCTGTAATTCCACTGGATCCTCTCTGACAGGTCACCAGGGAATACTAGCAGCTGTTTTGCAGGAAACGCCACATCTCCTTCTAATCATGTGCAAAAAAAGCAAAGCAACAGAGGGGCAACGTGAGCTTCAGAGCCACAAACACAGCGTGTGGGAAAATGAGGCAAAACCACACTGACTAGAAAGTCTCTTCTCAAATTTTTGCCTTGACTCTCTCACACAAGATCAAGCACTCACTTAGCTCACAGCAAACCTTACAGACGACACTGCAGCAAATATGTTGCCAGAAAAATACGCCAAACATTGTAGTTTTCTACCCAAACAAATCTTCATGTGATCCTGAAACTGCAGATATCTCTAATTTGGACTACAAACAAAAAATATGTCTTAGTACATCCCACCTACATCCATTCTTACCCAACACGCGCTACTCAAAATCGATCAAATCAAGTGACCAGTTTTTGCCTGCAGTGAAGTGTCTTCTCCATCAATACAACACAGAAGATCATGAAGGAAAAAAGTCACGGTACAATTTGAGCATAGAGAAAGATATGCCCTTGGTCTTTCAGTGGGGTTTTTTTCAGGTAGTTGAAACAAAGCAAAAAAATTCTCTCTTAACGTTGTCAGAAGACTGGCACTAGAACTTTTTCAGCACCAGTCATTTTGAAACGTTACTCGTTTGGCACCATTTGACTTCCTGCGTGCAAGAGGCCTACAGCAAAAATCAATTTAGGCTGACCCACAAATAACTCAGAGACCCAGTGTTACGGATTATAACTTGGTAAAAACAAGAAAAATATAATTGCTAAAACTCAGAAAGGTACGAGAAAGTTATTAGTAAACATTAGTAAATATTTACAGAATAATAAAACTCCTATTAAGCTTGCATTCATCACAACATGTGAGTTCACAGCCCTTTTACTTAAAATAGCATGAAGTAACTGATCCGACTGCCCTTAACACAATATGAATACTGTTTGTTATTCCCCATTTATAATATTTAAGCAGATGGTAATGAAAGTTAGTATCTCAGCCACAATGTAATTCTGCAGCAGTAACATATCTCACAGTCTTGTTGATAAAGATGTTACTTACGGTAACGCACACATGACCTATGCACAAATTACAGTTTTTCTATTTACAGTATATCCTGAAGTGTTTTGTTGCACAGCCCTTCACTATGCAAAGTTGAGCAATGTACACTTACAATTTCAGTAAACAGTAAATGAAACCTACCACCTTGTACTGATCCCAGCTCAGAGTTTGCAAATGTACTTGGCACTAATCCTAATAAAACCAAAACAGAAAAAAACCCACACATGCCCGAAAAGCAACAACAGCCAGCAACCAGAAAACTGAACAACTAGACTCTTGCAGAAATGTGTCACCCTGCAGTAACTGGCAGCTGGTTCATAACAAGAATTCATAAACACCTTGTAAGCACTTTCATTTTGCAGCCACAGTCTGAAAAAAACTAGCAAAACTCAGTACGTGAGGTTAAACAAAAATAAAACTGGATTTGATGTTAGCAAACTACAGCATAATGTTGCAAGATCGAAGGATAACTTTACCAGCTTTTTTGACAAAACACTATTCCAAGTCCAGCTGAAAAAGTTTGGAAATAATATCCGCAAAGTGTTCCACCCTTCTTGCGCTGCGCACTGGAAAGGAAACAGCACAGTCGGTTTCATTTTGATACTTCTTGTAAACTGACAAAGGAAATAAAGTGCCAGCTCCAACCCCCAGACTGATCCGCTGCACAAAATGCTGCTCAACAATCACAAGCTTCATTCCAGGTCAAATGACATAATTGGGAAATTATCAAGTGCTAAAATAACCACCTTCTGCTGGTGTTTATTTACAATAAACACAAGCTTCGCTTTCTGACAGAAACCCACTAAAACGATTCTCCATTTCACAAAGTCTACAAGTGAGTAGGATCAGCACAATTATGCAAAACATCCTGCTAGAAGAAGAAATGTAAACTGAGCCACTTACAGAGAGGAGCAGGCTGCCAACTTAATCTGATTCTACGACGACTGTAAACATGTACTTTTGGAACGTGAAACGATTCACATTGCCACAGATGCCATCAGAGAAACACAGCAACGTGATTAGGTATTCTGCACACGGGGAAAAATCAGGCAGATGACCTGCCGCAGCAAATACCAGATCAGCGCTCGCACTCACCAACTGTTTTGACTACAGGCACTTGTTAAGCACCAAGTTTCGGTCCTACCAGTTGGACACCAGAACTGAACCTGTGCCAAGAACAACATGAGCTGAAAACGGCTGCAGGGTTGGGGTTTTTTTCTTTTCTTTTTTTTTTTTTTAGTGATTGTTGATACAACTCAAGTAACTGCAGAAATTAACCCAAGTGCAAAATGAAAAGCAGCAAAAAGCACTGTGTATCTTTGGAGGAAGACACTGCATTTTTACTTCCTTGATTCAGGAAAGAAGGAGGGTGTTTGTGTGCAGCACAGAAGGATGAACCTGCTGTTTCCCTGGAAAAATTTTTATTTATGGGATAACTTGGCATTTGTCGGGGTAATTACCAGAGACAGAAGAAGTAATCTCTAGAATATCATTAAATTACACTTAAGTGGCCAAATACCTTAAAAATGGCCAAATTCCATAAAAAGCCACACACTCAGCATTTCCTGGAACATTTCCATTTCTCTTCAGTAAAAAGCATGAAAAGAAAGAAAAACAAAAAGGTCAAATGGAACTCCAGCACATAAAAAAATGCCTCAAATAGTGGCAAATTATCCTAAATGTAAAATGAAGCTTCTGGGTACTTATCTGCTTCTTTTACAAGGATTCTGAGATCTGAATATGAAGCTCCAAGGTACCATTGAAGCATCAGGGAGACAGGAAAACAATGGAAGTGTGAACACCCTGCCCTGGTGACAATGTCAATCTTCCATCATTGAGCTGGAAGTCCCAGATTTAACTGTAGTGTCAAGGCCTGTTTCTGCAGCTATAAAAGGGGGATATTAATGATTTAGGGTATTAACTTGATTAAGAAAAGAGCTGAAGATTTAAGCAGGAATTCGTCACTTCTGTAATGACACAATTCCACACGTGTAATCAGCATTTGCCACCTGACGCTTTGCTGCTGCAGGAAAAATGACAATTTTCAACTGTAAGTCGTACATATTCCCCAGTTCAGCAGGGCCAAAAATCCCCAGGCAAGAAAGAAATAATAGAGCAAGCAAATCCTGGCTACACACTTTGTGAGTGACAGTCCACCACAGAAAAGCAAGGAAAGCTTCTGCACAGAAATTTCCCATTCTGCTGGAGGAGATGCTCTGTAGTCCACCATGAAACCAGTGAGACATCCTGATGTGTCTGGGAGAGTTTGAGCTAAATCCCATCTCAGACCTCGTGCCCGGTGCTGACACTGCAAGGACAGCCCTCACCACCCTTCTGCACCGGCACCTCATTACCTGCTGACCAGTGGTGATGACATTCCCACCATTTCTTGTACTCAGAGGATGGAAATGCATTATCAGCCTAAATTTAGGACACATACATCAGGTAAAATGCTAACGTATTTCTATCACTCAAGCCAGGGTACTTTCAAAGGTAAGCACTACTGATAAATTAGAATTTTGTTGGTGATTTTATATGTGAAATCTTTTATTCGGATATTTATTGGATGAAAGAAAAAAGTATCTTTACATTTAAGAGTGAAATATAACAAGAGGAACAGTTTACTAAAGATACAGATTTACAAGAACTCACCTACTCATTCCTTCAAACACCCAACTTAAATAATTTCACTTCAGATTGTTGCAAATAGAGGAAAATTTAATATTGCCATTCTCTCATGCTCCATGCCATGTAACAGACATGTTTCCTCAGATAGATCTTTCACACTCAAGATCATCTGATGATACATACTTTTAAAATTTACTTATCAGGTAGAATAGTCCATCTTCATTATATTTACAAAACAATAAAACCTCCCGTAACTTATGCACATCATTGTTTTAATTGGATATTTCCCCTCATCTATGTTAAATCAGAACAAGTGATACTTCTTTAACACTTTACTTAATCCAAGCAGATAAAATGGCATTTCTTGTCAGAGATAAGAAGAGATAAGCCATTGAAGAGTGAGATGGGACTACTGAGGTTGTTTGGCAAAAAACAATGATGTGCTCCTATGACTCTGAGAAAACAGGTTATCCTTTTTACGAGACTTACGTTCTTGATCTGGTTTTTGATTTTATTCAATATCAGGATAACATGTCAGTAGCTCATTTCGTCATTTCTTAGAAAAAACAGATACAGAAGCAGTAACTTCACTGAAATTATCCCAGAATAATAGCTTTGCAGGACTTGCATATATAATCTATTGTTTAAACCTTCTGGCTTTTCCTGTTACTTGGGATCCAAAACCAGCATTTGGTGAATCAATATAATCCTTAACAATCTGTTTTCTAAACAGAGAAATAATGCAATTTTTTTTCTAAAAATATGTGGGTTTGAGCCCTAAATTGCTTCCTCTCTGTTACCCTGAGCTCCTTTGCTTCCCAGCACCCTCATTGTTTCCTCTTGTCCCCTTTGCTGCCCTCCCCAGCGAGTCAGGATAAGCTCTGTCTGGTCTGCAGGTACACGTGTGCCAGCTGTCAGTACAAGCTACCAGTGCCACTGCCACATGAAATACTGTTCTCTGGGACACTTTCAGGTGTCTCTTCACAGTTGCTGATTTTCACAAGACTGCTGAAACTTTGTATTTTTGAACCAAATTAGCAAATAGTTAAGAATTCTTAGACAAAATAGGCATAATCACATAAGGTTTATTGCTATTATTGTTGTTATTACTAAATAATTATTATAGTAATTATAATCTTCTAGGAAATCCAAATTAAAATCTATATATGAATTCTTTTACTTGCTTTTCTGTGTTTGCCACTCCTCATGGGTATTACCAAGCATCAAATGAATTCCCTTGGAATATTTAGACATGTTTTCAAAATCCAGGTAACTATACAGATCTGCCCAACTAAGGACACTGATTTGTTTTACAAATTGATTGACCTTACATTTAAGTTTCAATTTGCTTTATCAAAACCTGCTATAAAAGCAGCATAATTGTCAGTTCAGAATATTTCCTCTTTCCAGACATTTTAGATAATCAGCTCACTCACCTTTCAGGCACACTTACCTTGCCAGAGGTAAGAAAATCTATTATTTAGAGTGCTGTATGAATATTCACAAGTGACAGCCCCTAACACGCAGCCTCCAAAGTGAATGATCAAAATAACTCCCAAAGAGGTCACTTATGTTTTCCTCACTACATACAATAGCTCTTACAACAAGAAACCAAATTCCTACCTGCTACAGAACAAAACTTAACAGACAACACTGAAAGACATACCCAAATACAAAAGTGGGTTTGTAGGGCATTTTTAATCTGTTCCTCTCCCTTAAAAGTCTCTTTAGTTCTATATTTACATACAACTTTACAACTAAAAAGTTGGTTTCTACTTCAACTTGCATCGTTTATGACTTCTAAGTGTGTAAACTAAAGAATCTCAGACCTAACAGCACATGAATGAAATAGATGCAAACCAGCCTCTGAGATTCCAAGTGACAATTACTTCATATTGTCTCTGCATCCTACTCTTGACCATCATCACTGAAACAAACTTCACCTACTAGAAATTAATTCTTTTGAATAAACTATTCATCTATTCAAAATCTTAACAGCTTTCCCATCACTGCCCTGAATGCATTTTATGCCTACAATTTTAAATATATATATATAAAGGATTTTTTTCAGATAGGCCTTTACCCAGTTTTTTGAAGCTATTAGATAACCAGTAACAAATTGAGATGTACAAAATTTGTTGGACCGTGGTCATTTGTTTCAGACATGCATGAAGAAAGGTGTTTTCCAAGGCCACACAGCCATTAGAGTGCAGATCTCAATTTAGAGCATTCCAAGCTTATTCATCCACTGATGTTACCGCTGTTATGGATTAATGTGGCCGGAATGGCACAGGGGAAAGACAGGTGATTTCTAGTACAACTACCTACCAAGGTGCAGGAACTGATCAATGAGACTCAGCTGTGACAGCACAGCTGTGCAATTCAGTTTTCCCCTCCAACTGCTTCCAATGCCTTGAACAACCTGTCACCCAGTGCAGGTGGTTCTAACTCTCTATGCACCTTCTCAGAAGCACACACATACACACTGTATTTAAAAAAACCTTTCAGGTAAAAAGAAATATGCAGATGCTCACCAGCTGAAGACACAGGATCTTTTTCCTATGAGGCATTCCAATTACTTTCTCTAATTACTTATATAAGCTTATTGGGGGGAAAAATCCCTTTTCTCATTAAAGCAACATATAACTCAACTCAGAACAATTCTTGTGACTTTTAACATGGACAGTAAGCAAACAAAGCAAGATCATGAAGACTGGATTTGCTTGCAAGCAAGTCCATATAAAGGAATCAATTTTACCTTAAGACATTTAATTATGACATCTGCAACAGGATGTCTCTGAGAAGAAGTATGCAATAAACACCTTTCCAAGGTAGCAAATGTTTGATGTGTATCAGTCACTTTTGGTGCACAGGTAGAATATTAGGATGATTATTTCCTATCAGGACTTAGCTGGCTTTTCATAGTGCTAGAACCTGTTTTCATCCATGCTTGGTGTAACATTTCACTTCAGGTGGAAAGAACAAATAGTACATCTGTTTGTCAAGAGTGGAGAGTAGCCTTTGGTCAGCCAAGAAATTATTACAGAGGGAGTAAGCTTGGAAGCCAACAGGAAGAAGGGAAAACAATTTTAAGACAAGGATTTCAAAGTGGGTTATTTATAGAGTCAACACTCTATTATCTATGGTCAGATTATCTGCATCAGAGATGCAGAAACAAATCAGCTCCAGCTGGGCTCATTATCATAGGTGCAGCTCGGTGCAAATGTTCCTATACTTCTAGGGATGATGTGGGTTCAGAAATTATGCAACACCTTTCTTTCAGCATAAGGCTGAAGTCCTTTTTTCAATCTAAAGTGAGTCACTTTGTCTCCATGTAGCATTTCCAAAGGCAGGAGCACTGGGAAAAATGGCAAAGACTTCAGACAAGGCCACAGCGTGGCAGTGCTACCCCTGTGCTCTGGGTCCCAAGAAATGTTATGAACTCGGGCACAGTGTCAAGCCCGAGCCGGCTGCACACATTCCTGCATCCTGGGACAGGGCTGCAGCCTCGCTGGGACACTGAGGAACTGGGTGCAGACAAGCACAAGATGCTTGTGACAAGACAGGAGCCAGGTGCCAGCCAGCATGGCAAACAGCAGTCACCTCAAACACAGCTGGGGTGGCCTCTGCGCAGAGGGACTGAGCTGTGAAATCCTGAGATCACAATTTAAAGTCATTTAAACCAGATACTCTAAATAAGGGAAAACTTAAACCACAAGTGCTTTCCTAACTGTAAGAAAAACACAGCCACAGTAATATCAACCTAGCTTGAGGCTGTTTTCCTGGCCACAATACCAAAAGTGGAATTGATAGTGAATACAAAGGTGGATGGGGAAGGAAACGGAAAAAATCCAACATTATGTTTCCTACCTACCAATTGTTTCCTCTGAATTAGACTGTCTGTGTTCCTGCTCAAGGACTGGAACCTTTCTCCATCTGTTAGGAGACAGCAAACTCCAGAAGATACTTTATACTCCTTATACTCTTCTGGAAGTTGTCCCTTCTCATCAAATTGATGCTGCCATAGTTGAAAGAAATCCTAGTGTTCAGATATAATGAGAGATACTTCTAAACTAGAGGAGTTTGAGATTCAGTTTATTTTTTTTCAGCAATGGAAGTCGCTTGACCAAAGAGATAGGGAAAGGACCACAAGGAGGATACTGACATGAAAAATCTCAGCTATAATCAACTGACTCCAGCTTGATTACAGAGAAGGAACTAAACTCTGTGTTTGGCAAACGGATCACAGAGCAAGCCTTTTCTAAAGCTTTTTGCTGAGTCTGCCAATTGGTAGCTAGACAGTACAGCAGATTTCACCAGCAATGGCTAACAAGTGAACCAAAACTAACCATGTCTGAGCTATCACCCCTGGGATTTGACTACTGTATCTAAATACTGAGAGAAAAAGGTTTATTGACACTGAACAGCTCAAGTACTTTCAAACAACAGTTAGAAACAGAGGGGCACTGAGTGCAGGATGACGTAGAGGGTTACCTATCCCACCATAACATCATTGTAACACTTGAGGAAATCTGCACATCCTTTCCTGCTGCCTAGTCCCAAATGTCTGGACTTTCCAGGTAGCTTAAGGTCTGGGAAAAAAAGTAATTCACGTGAAAAAAAATAGTTCCAAAGTAAAATTCATTATGATAGATATTACTTACCAGAGAACTGAAGCAATTTTAGTTGTTCTTATTTCTCCTTACATTTTAGGTCCCTAAATGCCTGCTGCCTAAAAGGTGATAGTGGAAGTTACAGAAAGTCTGCTGTCTGACCTAAGGACACGGAGTTTACTCTTAATATTAGCGACTAACATATTTTGGAAGGTGTAACTTTCAGCAAACAAAACCAGAGAACAGATCTGCTGCTGCACAGTATTTGCAAGTCTCGTGTAGGGTATTTATCTTGGAATACACACTAATGAGGACAGCCACACAAGCACAAGAAGGGAAAGGACTCAATTACTGTAAACAACTGGGAGCAAAAGACTGTTACACATTCAACAATTCACATCAACAGAAGGTTTAAAAGTCTTTACCTCTTGTTTAGTGTAACAAGATTAGGTCAACACTTCCCTCCTCTGCCTGGTAAACTAGGAAAGACTGTTACTGCAAAACCACTGCACTAACTCACTGCCCTGCTCAACATACCGACTACTGTAAGGTCTGAGGAGAGACACCCAAAGAATGGGGGCTACTGCCACAGTAAACTTCCACCTGTAACTCAGGTAACTGGTTTTGTATCTGTAAAGCACACAGATGTGAACTGCACTTACATAAACTTTCTGCTCTGTTACTGCTCTCTGACTCCAAGATACCAATTTTAGCCAGAAACTTGATTAGCTACAGACTAGGAAACACTTTCAGAGAACTTCAGAGGAGGCACTTACAAAAGGACAGTGAACTTTTATGGCCTGAAGACCCAGAGCAAAGTGTGGCATCAGGCATTGCATGTTACAGCTGCAGCCATACCACAAATCAAAGAGATGCAATTTCTTTTTCTGCTCCTCTTCCCTTTCAAAACATTCCTGGCACACCTTTGGCTTTAACCCGGTATTAACCCATGGCTGAATGACAGTGTATGGATAGGGACAGGACATATTGTATAACGTAACCTTGAGTCTTTCAGCAACTGCGTCCTAGAATAGGCTGCTCTCACCCTGCAAGTACAGCGTATATTGCTCGTGCCCAGGTGCAGCCTCACAGGTTCAGTATATTGAAACAGGCTTGCTGAGCCTGCTTTCCCAAGCAATCTTGCTTCATCCTGTATCAGGGACCTCTCTCGTTAGTAATTTTACGCCAATTTGCCAGTTACAAATATTATATGCTATCCCCTTCCCCAGTTAACTGTAAAATTATTAAATACCTTAGTTTACATGGACTACTTTTGTATGACTTCCGTCTTCCCCTTCATAATTACCTGTCAAAATCTGTGAACTTTAAACGAATTATTCCATGCTGGTTTTGTATTTTAATTAAATACAAAGCAACACTAGTTAGATACCTCGGGACATTTCTTCCTTTACAGATATCTCAGCTCATTTAACAGCTATAGTATTTCATAGGCTTACACAGACACCACCTCTATCCGCTAACACTGGTTTCGGATAAACAAGTAGGTTTCCTTTATTCTCCTGAAAGCTCTAATACTAGTGTCACTTAGATTTATAACCATTTAAAAAATGTAATGGAGATATGGAACTTAGAGTTTTTCTCCTTTTAAGTTCATTAGAACAAATAGAGGGAGGCTGTAATCCATGCATACAGCAAGTAATTTAGCTGTAATTCATACCACAGCATAGCAGAGGTAAGGCAGCAGTGCCGACATTAAACCCGATACTATTTAGCCCTTAAAACTTGCAGGTAATCCCTCTCTTTCCACGAACTCCACACTGAGAGAAATCAGACATATTTAAAGAATAATTCAGCATAATGAAAGTACTCACTTCCTTTTAAATTAAACTTGCACATCTAGAACCATATCAAAGCTTCCAAAAAGCAAACACTGAGCAATTGCCTTGTTCTTTATTTAAAAAGCTCTATGGAATATATATAAAAGAGTCCATAAAACAGTTGACACCTGCCAATTCAAGAGTCAGCTGTTTCCCACCATAGTGGCACAATGTGTTTAAACTGCTTTGGTACCACTGTCATGAGGTGGTACCAAGTGAAATGTGAAAGAACCCTATGAACTACATATTTCTAAAATACTACTTACCTATTACCAATGTAACCAAATGGAGTTTATGCCACTTTTTTAATCACATTGTCACATACGAAATAAATGTAGCCAAACAAAACATTGAACATACAAATACATACTATGCATAAGGGACAAATCACAGTAACTTCTTTGCACATACAGGTCTTGCTAAGTTTCTATTTACCTTGCTAAGTTTCTATTCTGCCTCTATTTTTCTTCAGCTTTTTAGATGCTGCTGCAAATGGAGCTCACTGTCTGCTCTTAAGCTAAAATTCTTTGCATCAATTTGTGTAGATTTTAGCAGATAAAAACAAAAATAGATTAGATTCCAAGACTGTAAGCAACATGAGCTATTGTATTTGCACAACAGCAAGCTGATACAGTTGGGGAAAAAAGCAAAAATAATCACAGTACAGATAACCAAGGGTCAAAGTTCTGGTTATGCCTGAAGTTTCAGTATTGACACTTCCTGTTCCGAGTCTAAATACTCTTAATCTATTTTGGTTCTAAAGTAATGAACTGCTATTCTCTCCCCACTCACATATATCTAATTACACCTGATTTTGCTCACTTACATTACTATAAACTGTTAGGCCAATTTTAAAAGGTCTTGGGTCCACAGGCGGCACTGCCACAACTTGTCACGCAGGCCAGGGCTGCGCTCAGGCTTCCTGCACAAGGCTCAGCCCAGCGCACTCTCCGGGGCGGGGTTGGAAGGCATCCATCCTTGCGCCCTGGCACGCCTCGGCTACTCCGGACACCGCCGGAGCTCTGACAGCCCTGACGCGCCACCTCCCTCCTGGCTGCGCACGTATGGAACGAACTCTGTGGATGCTGCTCTCCAGGGAAGGTTGTGCCCCACAGCCTCGTACGGCTCCTACAGCAGATTTGTCACGCCGCTCGACCTCAGTGGCAACAAAGACAGGGCAGGGCAGGGTCTGTGACGACCCGGACTCACATTCACCCCGCGGTGAAACCCAGCGGCAGCGCCTTCCTCTGCTGCGCTGACAGCTCCGCCTGGGGGGCTCCGGTCTCCTTCTCCGGAGGATGCCGGGCCGCAGGCGCCGTCAGCGGCTGGGAGGCTGCCGGGAGAAGGGCCGGGAGGAGGAGAGCGGAGGAGCGGGCCCGCAGCTCCCCCTCCCGGGCCCGCCGCCGCCGCTCCCGACATCGTCTTTCTGCTCTCTGCCGTCCCCACTGAACGAGACGAGCAGGAAAAGCTCAGGATCGGCACTGTTAAAATGCAAAACTTTTAACCGTGAAGACCCCATTTCATTTATCACTTTATCCTTCTCCTGAAACGTTGTCAAACTTAGGATTCAGTTTCGAAGGCTGAGGAAAGTCAGTCCTTCGAGCAGCCAAAGTGCCACAGCTTCAGCCACCGCCAGCAAGGTGACATGCTCCATCCACCTCTCCTGGCCTCCAGCATTTGCTGAACTCCACACACTGATGTGTGTATGTATGGTAATTAAAAATTAAGCTTCTGAGGATCTGATTATCTTTGAATTTTACGCAGTAAAGTACAAGTGGACTGAGGATTAAGATCCTATTATAGTCAGCTGCAGGATAAACACAAAGTTCTTTATCACCTATTTTTCTTCTTACAAGTACTCCATACTCCCAAGTATGCAGATGTCAGAGCTATGGTGTAACCACCTGAAATAAAAAGCTACATCAACAAGCTGAGCTCTGCTGTGGCACAGCTCTGTGTGTTAAAGCATCCCTCTGCCAAACCCTCAGCCAGCTGACTGCTGCTGGAAATGGCGGGTTCTCCACTAACCAGAAAGACCTCCTTTGGCATCAATCTCAAGATTTGGAATAGCAGTATGTTTAATGTTTACCTGATGCCATGGCAAGTAATTTGTTTCAACAAGACTTAAAAGAGCAGCCCCTCACCTCTTCCCACATACATGCAATTCCTCTTGCAGCAGTTGTTGGTTTGTCCACAAAAACCAGCCAAACCCACCCATTTACATCCATTTGCAGCAGACCAGCACAGGTCCCCAGGTTAAATGCAAATTTATTCTCACAGCTGTGTCCAACATGAAACACACTGATAAATGCATGCTATATTGCAAGGTATTTTAAAATGTTTTAGGATTAAATTCCATATATTTGCACACATGAATGGACTGGTGTTCTCGGGGAAATTTAAGCTGGAAGATGTGCTCTGAAGTGCTGCATTCCCTGGCTGTGCACCCTCTCTGACTATGCAGGGATCCCAGTGGGACAGAACAGGAATAGCCCCAATTTATTCAAGTTTCTTAATCACAGAATACTCTTTCTGAGGCCTTAGAAGGAGACAGGGAATGTGAAAACAGAGAACCGTAACTCTCAAAGATTAGGTATGGTAAGTAAGCTCTTCAGAGGGCACTGCAGGTCCTTCTGGCAGTGATTTCAATAGGGTAGAAAACATAACTGGATTCAAGACATCCTGGCCCACTGGATACAAAAATGGAGCCCAGAAATTTGGCCAACAGATCTTTGAAGGTGCATAACCAGTTGGTTTGTGGTTTTGTTTGTTTGTTTTTAATTTAATTTGAACATGAGGTTTGAAGTAAAAACTAAAACAGATTACATGTTTGAGGCATAAGCCCATCTAAGTAAAATAGTCCTGAATGCTTCTGGGATTTCTGTGTAGGAAATCATTCACTGCAAGAATACATGCCTCACAAAAGAGGCAATCACTGAAGCCAAGGAATAATAAAATAAAATATGGAAGGACAAATAAGCAGAAGAGAAACAATAATAGGTATAGAAAAAATAGGCAAGTAATATCAACATGTAAATAAATAATAAGACAAACAGTTATGTAAAAAGTTTAAAGCTGACTGGAAAAAAACCCAGCAGAAATATAAGCTCATAAAAAGCTCCAGCAAAGCGGAGAAATTGAAGGCTGAAAGAAGCTCCAGGTTGTGTTGCATATGTCCATCATTTCACGGCTAGGACGTTAGACACTGCCAGTACCTATTTGTACGTCTCAGATCCGTGCCCGAGGAGCAGCTGTCAGAGCATGCTGTAACATGTAATCCTGGGCAGTCACGGGGCTGCAGGGCTGCTGCAAAGCCAGGGGTCACTGCTGCCTCATGTCAGCATGTGATAAAGGTCATACCACAGGTCTTGAACAGCCAGTAAGGCATTTCATGGCTGTGAATGTTTAAAATGTAACACAAGGTAATGTTAAGGAAGGGTTTAACTTCCACATAGAAGCAAAACAACGCACCAGAGTTTGAAGGGGGTGGGGAATACGCACACACAGTAACCATGCAAACAATCTAGCAGAAGTAAATTCAAAGTGGTGCTTTCACTATCTGAAAATAAAAATCCATCTTGTGAAAACCAAGACTGATGTTAGCTTTTGTTTAAGACATGATCAAGATGTTGACAGTTTTCTGTATCTTAGTACTGGGCATCTCAAGTGATCTATCAACAGACCACCTAAACCAAATGTTTCAGGAAGTGATAACCAATGCTTTCTTTTTCAGCCTAAAAAGGGGAATTTATCAACAGTATCAAGATGCTTACGTAAATAGGAAAGGACTGCTACAGTTGAGCCGAAGACCACAGACATCTACCTCACAGACTAACTTTCTGTAAATGGTTTTCTTTATACAGTGTGATACTAACAGAGTTTGTGCTAATGACAGACAAGTTCTGCACTCAATCATATTCAGAAAATATTGCACAGTAAATAAGTACTTCTTAACTGAATCTTAATATGGAAGTTTTAGCACAGAACCCAAAATCTGCAAAAAGGCTGAGAACAAAACAAGCCAATAGTTAAAAGAAAAATTCATTGTAGGTAATGTGGGGGTGGATTTTTTTTAAGGACCACTGTCTTTGCTCATCTTGCAGGCTTTAATTAAGTGGCTATGAAATAAGGAGTAGCTAAGAGTGATTCCTTTGCAACCTGATTTTTTCAGGCTATAAATGTGTTTCTGGTTATAGCAATACTACATAAAAACATTAAGGAGACTGCCTACTCACTAAAGCCTAGATATAGACATTAAATTGCCTGATGTCAGCATGATGTTAGGGTATCAGGGTGTTTTATGACTATCTTGAAAAGAAAACATCCAATCTCTGTAGCTAGTTTTGGACTGACAGAGCTGGGTTTGTCCCTATTGAAGAAAAAAAAGCAGTATGCCAGTAGCACTTTATAGCAACTCCTTTATGCTGTGCATCAGAAGAATATTGCCACAGAATTTTCAACAGGAGGCCCGAAATTTAAATATTAAGTGCTTTGCTGATGGACACAGGCACTATCAGACAGCTTGCACATTTAAGCTACTTGAACCTGGGAACATTTCTTAGTACCCACTACACGGAGACTGCCTAGTCTGGAATGCGTTCTGGGACTAGAACTTTAAAACGCAGGAACAAAAGTCCAATCTGTTTGGAGTACACGTTTCTTGCTAAAGCTGTGCAGGCCTAAAATAGTGCCAAAATTAATTTTGTTGCCTCATACTGCTAGGTAGGTCAACATGCAGGGGTTTTTCCCCCACTTAGAAACAAGGCTACAGCTTCACGAATTCAGCACCAGCAAAACCAACAGAACAGACTGTTGTTTCAGGCAAAAACTTTAACCTGACAAAGAAACAAAACATCAGCATGTATATTTGAGTGGCAGCTGTATGAAGCGGTTTGGGTTTTTCTGTGGCTCTGTATTAATCTCACTCTGAGTCCCAAACCAGGTTTCTTATATTTCAGTGCCACGGATAATTCAGCACCAAAGGACAGAGGAGGGGTTTTAGAGAAATGCAAGTCATACTGGGTGAGAAACCCAAAGTTATATTGATTTTGCCTGTGGAGACCATTTCAGAAGAATCCCTAGAACTCTAGCTGATCATTTCTGCAGACAGCTTTCAGAAACTACCAAGGGTATCTTATCTAAACCACATTTAGCAGAAGAGAAGAGAGGGGACCCAGATTTCTATGAATTCCAAATATCCTGACTCAACTCCTCCAACAGGTCAAGCATCTGATCCATTTTTAGCAACACACTCCCTAAAGCTGTGTTTGTGGCCCACAGAACACTCCTGTTACTCTTAAAGCATTAAAGACCTTCATAAACAAATCAAACTGTCGTACTGAGGAAAAGTACAAAGCTCTGACTAACAAGTGGTGCTTGACAGACACTCAGTTACTCTTATGTTACTCAACAGATCAGACTGATGTCTCAACAATCCCGCATTTCTGCGACAGATCCTCCAGAAATTCCATGGGATTCTGGCTTCTTGCTTAGACTTTTGGAAATGAAAAGTGCAGAACACAGACTATTATTTTTGGGAAATCCTAGACAGACTGAGATATATCCATATCCTGAGATACTCTTTTTTTTCTGCTTGCCCCCTGCATGTATCTGAGGTTTGTCCATATTTGAGGCAAGGAACAGCTACTCTATTCCCTTTCACTTGATTTCAGTCAGTCCTTGCATGAGGTTTGCTCCATCCTTCCCATACAGAGATTTATGACAAACACAGTTTTCTCCCTTTTCATTCTTCATTCAGGCCAAGAAGGTGTTGCCCATTTAGATGTCAGTAAGTGTACAATTCACATTTTAAAACACCTTCTAACAGGGTAAGAAAAGACAACCTACCATCTGCTTTCTTAGGAAAACATCATCTTTTCAGAAAGTGTTTATTTAATGTCTAGCACAGGATTTCTGTTTCTCTGTCAGGCTCCCTGGGGGTTCCTAGAGATCAGTTTCTCTTATTAAAAACAAACTACCATAACAACAAAATTAAGAATGAAACTGTTTCCATTTTGAGTTGAACACAGCTTTCTTGCTGTAAATCTTCTCATCTAAACTACCTAGGCAAACTGAAGTACCCAGAAAATGATCACACAGCCTGTCCGAAATAGCCAGAGTTAATATTGTACAACCATGTGAAACCCAGTCCTTGTTCTCAATTGCTTGCAAATTATGGTTCAAACACTTGGGCACCTCACCAGTGCCGTGGAGCTCAGCAGTACCACTGCAGGTGCAGATGTTCCTCTAGGATAACGGATGAAACTAACCCAACAAGGAATGACCATTCCTCCTCCAACACTTAAACCTGCAATTCTCCAACTGAGCTCATGGAGACAACAGATCCCCCAGTACTTCTCTCACACAACTTTTTCCACTGCTCTATGGCTCTGAAAGTTTTTCAGTATTCTTAAACAAACTTATATGTTAAATGATACATAAAGAGCTAATGAATGCACAACTAAAATATGCAGAAAGAGTATTCCTTATAGGAGCAATGCTCCTCTACATTGAAGTGATTTCTGAAGTTTATTACTTTTTTCCTCATACACATATTGCTTCCTTAAGGTGTTACATGGAAAAGCCTCAAATGTATCCTTTAAATACTTAAAGCAAACAAGGACAAATCTGTTGCTTGATGTGTGCAATGCTGCATGTATCTTCCTTCACAAGCACCCCACCGTCTTGTGTATTTCTCAGCTGTGAAATTATTCCACAATCCCAGGTACTAACTGGTATCTTACTGACTTAATTCAACTGATAATAAAGGGTTTATTTCAATTAGTCTCACATTAGAATCACTGATTTAGATTTAAATTAAATTCACATAATTTTCATGTCCTGTGGGTATGCATGTTTTGACAGTACTGCAAAAATGTGCTGCAAGTTGCGTAGAAGTTGATTGAAACCATCAAACCAGTATTTAATTGCTTGCTGACATGTACCTCAAAAATAGTCCAGAGTGGATTTATCTGAATATACAAAAGTACACGCAGGAAACACATTTTAACGTCATCTGCCTGCATTGAAGAAATAGAGGTTTGATTACATTTTTAATTCCTGAATCACACACCACAGCTTTTGTCCATCATTTGCTCTGACTTCAAGAATTCTTTTTTCCATGTAATGGATAATTTAAAATACTACTTTAAAATTAAAAAACATTTTTTAAGAAAAGTTTTAAACATAAGAATTTCCTTACTTCTTTTGTTCTGATCCCCAGCCTTTGAAAAACTGGAACATCTGTGCATGTCATTAAATACATTTGTTCAGATAATGCAAATAAAAGAGATCCATAAATAAAATTCACAAAGTTTTTGCAGAAACTTGTATTCTATCTGTCATCTCCTCCTTCCTGAATTCAGTGCTGCAGAAGGCAATACTCTGGATATGCAGTCCAGCAGTCCTCACTACTTTTTCCCCACTTAAATCTCATTTTCTAGAAATTAAAATGTTTACTTTATTACTAGTCAGTCAGAATAAGTGGAGTTTTAGAGTTGTCTTCTAGACTTACTATGTCTTTGGATAATAGAGCTTACCCCACATATTAAAACCTACTCCTCACCACATCCCTCTTTAGGGCTGTGAATTCCTGTTGAGAGAGGAGCCCTTTTGTGTAAAAAATAAAAATTGCATGCTGCCACCAATTCTTGAACCACAGAATCATAGAACAGTTTGGGTTGGAACCTTCAAGATCACGTTGTTCCAACCCCCCTGCCATGGGCAGGGACACCTTCCACCAGAACAGGTTGCTCCAAGCCCCATCCAGCCTGGCCTTGGATACTTCCAGGGATGGGACATGCACAGCTTCTCTGGGCAGCCTGTTCTGGTGCCTCACAGCCCTCACAGTAAAGAATTTCTTCCTTACATCTAATCTAGACCTGCCCTCTTTCAGTTTGAAGCCATTCCCCCTTGCCCTACCACTCCATGCCCTTGCAAAAAGTCCTTCTCCGGCTTTCCTGTAGCCCCTCTTGGTACTGGAAGGTGCTCTAAGGTCTTGCCAGAGCCTTCCATGCTCCAGGCTGAACAACCTCAGCTCTCTCAGCCTTTCTTCATAGCAGCCCTCTGATCATTATTTATGGCCCTCCTCTAGATTTGGCCAAACAAGTCCATGTCCTTCTTACGCTGGGGGCCCCAGAGCTGGACAGTGCTCCAGGTGGGGTCCCATCAGAGCAGAGCAAAGGGGCAGAATCACCTCCCTTGACCTGCTGCCCCACAGTGCTTTTGATGCACCCCAGGATACAGCTGGCAATATATCAATGTATTTATGTCAACAGTCTGTAGCTACCAACTACAAAAAAAATACTCAAAACTGGACAGGCACAGCACAAAAAAAGAAGCACTTTAAGATAAATTCAAACAGTAAATCTTTCATCTTCAATTCAGGTGTCCTTTTCAAAAGATACACTTTTGTGATTGTAGTTTAGAGAAGACAGGCAGAGCTGAATTAATAATTAATTGCTGCTGCTATTCCCTGTGTAAGTGCTGCTCTGAGCCGTGCACTTACCCTGCTCTCACCTTGCAGCATCTCTGGCATTCACCTGCTGCCCTGATGGGTGAGCTCAGCTTGCTAAACCAGCAGGAAACTAACTAAAGAAAGGGGCAAAAGGTGCTAAACCACAAATAAATCAAAGTGAATAGCTTACTCCAATTATTCAGTAACAAGTTGAATAGTGTCACTCCAGGGTGAGATAAGCAGCAGGTAAGAGGAGGATCCCAGGACTGGGTAGGAAGGACGAGGTGCCCTCTGCAGCAGTGTACCTTCTGATCCATCTGGATGCCCATGAGATGCTCAGTGAGTGACACCCTGCCACAGTGACACTCGAGAGAGCTGTATAAAGGCCAATGATGTCACCAACAGAGAAAACATCCTGGAGAGATGATAACATTTTAAAGCTGCTCGAGGTTTTGCTGCTGTTGAACAGGTTCTTGCCTATTTTACATGGACCATGGTTGTCACTTGGTGACCAGTCCTCTTTGGAAAAGAGCACCACTGCACCTCGTGTGCTCTCACAGCTCAGTCTCCAACTTGTATTGTCTTCTTCCAGTCTTTACCAGTCAAGGTTCAACACTTTACTCCCATGAAACATCACTGACTGCTGTCCTATTTCAAGCAATATTATTTTGGGAAGAAATGGCAAGTGTGACAGTCTGGCATCAATCGCCTGGTACTTGTACCATGCTGGCTGGTCTAACATACCTGCCTTCAGTTACAGCAGTAGAGAGGATATGGCAAATATAGTAAGAAGGAGTAAAAAACTAACTCTAACATTTTGAGAAATGTGTTCAGGAGTCTGTGAAGAACTGGATACAGAATGGGAGAAACACTTCATTCCCTATCACTGTGTATCACCAAGAAAAACTGCACTTCATTTTCAAGAACAAAACACAAGAAAAACTTAGAGCTGCTGGACTGCAGACCTACTCCATCAGTGACTTCTGCATAACTAAGATAATAGTATTAGATAAGTAATACGGAAGACAGAGAATTTGTTATAAAGCTTCTCCATGACTTGGGACTCAACACTATTACATTATTAGTACTGTCCTCCTGAGACTAATATAGCTCCTTTAAAAAAAAAAAAATCTAATCCTGATAGTGAAAACTCTCTGTATCCTAAACTTCAAAATGAAAACATTTTGCATTTTTAATTTGCCCCAAAGTTTTCAATTAAAATATGAACTGGAAATACAACAGTTGCACTATTTATTTTCTCTCAGTTAATTAAAAACCATTTTTTTTTAGTTAGAATTGAGAATTAAAAAAAAGTAATCTTGCTACATTAAAATTAAGTTCTACATTCAAACAAAGTTTCAGTATACCAAAATTGGTAAGTCAGCATGGAACAAATAAAACACAGGTTGCCCATCAAAAAAAAAAAAATTACCTGAAAGACAGTGTAACACTGTTAGTAATGAAGGTGTAAATGTTCATTTGTACCACAAGCAATGTGGTTATTGCATTTCTTACAACACTATATGAATATTCCACACATTAAGGAAAAAAAGATAACTAAAGCAACAGATATCAGGAAGCCTTTTGATAATGTAAGAATAGATGGATTACAATAAACGTTAAAAAAGCAAACTGCTACAAGTCTGTAATGGCTAATCCACATTTAACAAAACCACTATTAAACATCACTACAGGTAATAATTTACTTTAGATTAATATCAACTAAGTCAAAACATATTTTAATGTAACAGTGTGGGTTACATTTTAAAGTTGTTTAGTCGTTTTTACCATCAGCACAATCTAATGTTTCTAGGAATGCAAGTCATTTTTATTAGGCAGCCTGCTGCAGACATTGCTGGAACTACATAAAGTTCCAGAAAAACTGGGAAAATTACCATTCATATGCTTTCAAAAGCTTCCTGAACACATGAATGGAAGCTGTGTTGAGTAGCAAAAGTCAAACAATTTGGAAACTAGATTAAAGGAAACAAGTAATGATTTATTTGCAGTGTATCTCTTTATCCCACATAAAAATGCTTGTGCTTAGTGACCAAGATGCAGCCCATGCTTACAAGAAGGTACCACTGCAACGATGAATTACAAACTAATCTTTAAAAAATGCACTATGAGCAACTCCTTTAAAGAATGGCTTTCATGCACACAGCACCAGGGAAGGCAGTGATGACTAATGGGGAGAGGCGCTGCTCGGCCAGCCAAGTCCCACAGTGTGGGGGAGGCGCTGCATTCCAAGGAACGCTCGCAGGGAACGTAAGGCAGATACACTTATATCACAGGGGAAATATAGGGCAGTAAAATAAACAAGGTTGCTCAGCCTTTCCTCCTGGAGCATTTTCTTCAATACAATTGAAACAAATGGCTGAATGTCAGTGCAATCTTACAAAAACTGCCTTTATTTTCCTTATGTAAAAGCTAATACTGAACGGGCAGCATCCCCCACATAGACGTCTATGCTGCCTTCACCGAAAGACAGGTACGCCCAGGTCTTCGTGCCTGTTCCACATGATAATATATGCAAAGTCCACATGATAACATCTTGGGTTTTGTACTAATATTGATTCTCAAACTTTCACCATTTTTCCTTTTCATATGTAAATCAAACATTTGAAGCCACAGTGCAGCTTCCTATGCAATAGTTACCCTAGCTGTCATTTTTCAACTTAAACAAATTATTAATTACTACAGTTTCACCCAGCAACACTTCTTATGCATAGTTCTAATGATCTAAAGAAACTTCTTGGTCTGAATTAAAAAAGCAGAGTTTAAGTTCTTCCAAATAGGCACACTTCTTTAAGAAAAAAACCCCAACAAAACAATAAAAATAGACAACATATCAAAATTTCCAGAAGTATCCTAAGTGATCTGAATCAGACACTTAATACATCCAGCTACAGTCTCTACCAAAAAGCAGACTTAGCAAACATTATGATGACCACCCTGTATCCTCTCAGTGGGCAAGGAATGGCATTAGCTCAGTACCGTGGCCACTCAACTTTCACAAATCTTGGAAAACTTATGTGGAACTT
Organism: Myrmophylax atrothorax; assembly: GCA_026770055.1. Lineage (NCBI taxonomy): Eukaryota > Metazoa > Chordata > Aves > Passeriformes > Thamnophilidae > Myrmophylax > Myrmophylax atrothorax. The sequence continues at coordinate 12,291,414 of JAOXXN010000265.1, forward strand.
CTTGGCAGAAACTTTGCAGACTTGAAACCCCCAAGCCATTTCTTGCAAAGAAGACCAGTATACATCCTGCAAACCAGGGGGATCTCAAAGAAGTCAGCTATACCTGAGTACATGCTTGTGCTGTATCTATGGTCCTCCTTCAACTTGGAGGGCTGAATTATTTAAGAACAAACCAGTCTTTCCTCAAACTAATAATTTAATGGAACATTTAAAAATGTTGGGACTGATCTGTGTGGTTCAGCTGAAGCTGGGCTTTAAAGTGAAGCGTACCAGAAAAATGAGAAAGGCAAAGCATAAAAAGTAAAACCAGCTTAGGTCAATAATGACACTGTCACATCCAGTGTGAATGTCTTATGCGAATTGCACTAAAAAAAAAGGATCGTAGTTGAAAGGGAAAGAAAAAAAAAAAGGAGGGTTAGAGAGGGTGAAATAGAGCCTTTAAAAGCCCGGAACAATTTGCAACACAAACACTGAGAAGTGAGCAGCTTCCTCTTTGAATGAAGCAAGGCTCTGACCCCTTCCTGTGTCACAACTCCCTGCATTTACTTAATATGCTTTCTACTGGCAGTAAAACAAACATCAATTCTATCACCTTCACAGACACGTGTGTACCAAAAAAGACACCATATTTTATTTCATCCGGTTTTAGAGGAGATGGAAGATACATTTGAATGAGCATCTTCCGATTTTTGTTCTCTGAACTGCTCCATAACATTACATGTGATGTTATAGCTTCATATAGCAACATTAAATTCATTGTTACAGCCACATGTGCAGCCGTCTAACAACACAGAATGACTGCTACAAAATTTACAAGAAAAACACCAGAAGATCATGAAGAAAATGGTACCTTGGCCTCTCACACAACTGCAAAGGAACAACACCTTACAAAGCTGAGCTAAGCCGTGCTTTATGCATTCATATTTTTCACAGCCATAAAATGGCCAGGTTAGATCTGCAGTTAACAGACTCTTACACAGACACACACACACAAGTTTCCTATGATTGTGTTAAATGAAACTATGAATGGAATACTTTTTCAAAAAATGAAAGTAGTAGCAGACCCCTCAAGATCTTGTTTGGATGGAGCAGTTTGCATTTGCAAAAGCTAAAGAAGAGAAAGCTGCAAAGTGAAGGTGTGATGTGCTGCCACAGCAGGGGAAACAGTTTTGTTAGATCATAAACACAGAAAAGCACCACCTGTTTTACTTGTTTAACAATTGATATTATACAACTGACTGCAGAGAGTCAGCTGGCATTCGTATATTCTTTTCCCATTAATCAGAACATTCCAACAGGTAATTCTAACTTTCTTTAAGTCTTAAAGAAAATAATTACATTGTATTTTCTTTTTTTGTGTTGTATGTATGTTTTTTGCGGGAAAAAAGTCAATCTAACCATACATTAAACATCACAGTTTAAAACAACAAAATCAAGACATTAGGCAATTCTACCACAAAAACGCTAAACTAAGATAGTTTAAAAACTGAAAGTATTTCTGTTTTATAAAATGGAACTATGGAGCAAAACCTCAGTGAATATCTAACGGTTAAAACAAAGTCTTGCATTAAACTAGTTGAAATTTTAGAGTGTTCAGTGGGATGTATTTGTTTCCATAGCTCTTTTGAACAGTGATACTTGAAGCTCCATATATCATTTATTTGAACTCTGTTTCATCTCAGCAATACTATCTAACTAGAATTGTCACATTCAAACCTGTCAGTTAAAAACCAAAATTAAACCCAGGTTACCTTAGCAGGGAGTGCTTTTGCTGCAAAGGCCGGCAACAACTTTGTAATTCCTTCATAAAACCACATAACGTGATAAGCAACTGGAAGTAAAACTGTCCTAGCACAGGGAATACTGAGTAACTTGAATCCCTCTGAGGATGAAAGGAAAGCAGAAGAGGCTGAAGTAAATTTTGCCAGGTTTCACTGACACACATCTGAAAATGCAGAAAGAGGAAAGGCAATTCACCCTTTCCTGCCTGCTTTCCAAAATCTGTCTTTGTATTTTGACTTTTCATCACAAAGCGCTACCAGGCCACTCACAGGTTCAAGACGACTGAGCATCCTCAAATTAGGGCAGAAGCAACAATTCTGCTTTGTTCCTTTATGTCTCCCTACAACAATTTGCTCAGAGTGCTATGAGCATCACCATAGGAAGGCAGGAAAGCACATGGTTAACAGTGGTACAAAGTGTTGAAGAGGAACAACCTCAGAGAGTACACAGGCAGAATCTTCACTTGATACATGCTAACTAAGAAAATCTTTTCAACAGTCTGTTTCTAAGATCTCCTAAATTGGAGGATGAGTAAGTATCATAGTGATGTCAAAACTACTAGTATCTGTGAGACATGGTAGTCCAGTCTTTGTGGTTTTATTTCTCTAGTTTATGAAAGTAAATTAGAGTGAAAGCTGTGAACATAACATGGACTGGATATGTAAATATCCTGACCTGCCTCTCCTCCTAGTTCCCTTAAAATAAACCCAAACCCTGCTAAGCGTGTTCCCTGCTGCAGCATTGCCATTGACCTTTCATCCCCACCCCTTTTCAGATGCAAAGACAGGCTAATTTTTATCTAATTTATTCCCAGTCGGCCAGATAATGCTTATGGAGAATTAGGGATCTGGGACATGGAAGAGAAGAAAGCCCAAAATATTCCAGTTCTTCTCAAGTCTGTCAGACTAGCTGAAGTTATCATGAGTTCCAGGATTCCAAGCTAGGACATGTGAACTGTGGCACTGGGGTTGTGTGTGATGACCTGGCACACCTCCTTCTTCTGCTCTTGGGAGACAAGATAAAGGGTTGGGCTTTTTAGTTTTTTGTTGTGGTTTGGTTCTGGTTTTCCCACTCCCCTTTCACCTCTTTGCAAGAAAAAGACTCTGACCTCAACAGGGCAAATATTACAGGGCACCTGGAGTAAAACCATGCCACGTGTTAGGGAATATTTAACTCAGTGTATGTGTAGCCCATAGCTCTCTACAGCCACCACACCAACTGGACATGAACTATGTCATGGAATCATAAGGGAATGCTCAGGCTTTGTCAACCAACACACTGCTGATAACTGCTGCTTGAGTATTCAGACTGTCCACAAAAATATTTTATATTCACAACACATTAGTGGTTATCACTGCCCCAGCAAACTCAGCAGCTGATATTATTATGGCTTTTCCCCCCCAATATCAATTTATGATTCTGTGACAATTCTGTAACTGGCTTAGTTCTCCCTTACAACCACCACTTTGGCTTGGTTCAGAAAGTGGATTTGTATTTAAAATTCTGACAGATAGAATAATAAGTATTTCTAAATATATTTTTTTTATTAAGAAGTCATTGAGTGCTAGGTCTCTGAACAAGAGAAAGGTGGTGAAAGGGAGATGACTACTTCCCTGATTAAAGCACTCACCTTTCTGTAATCAATATGAACCCAAATCTTCCCCTCTTCATAAAAGGGCTCTGACAAGAGGATAAAGCCTTGTGAAGGGTGTTGAGGGGGTGTTCTCTCTCCCTCCTGCTGAAATTATTTCAACCTTTTAAAACACATTTCCTGAACCACCGATTGGATGCCAAGTATCTTACTTGTCAAAGTTGGGGATTAACTCCCCCTCTTACTCTGTTCAACAGCTGTTTGATTATTTTATGTAAAATAAAAACATCAAAAATGAAGAAGAAATCAGTGTGGACTGGAACTTCTGTTTTCCAGTAGTAGAAGCGCCCAGTCTCTCCACCTGCAGGTAATTCTGAACCTCTCTCAATCCTTTCTGTTCTTTTTCCATATAAAACATGCAACTGGAGAAGCAGGCAAGGCCCTGCAAGCACAGTTGTTCCACCACTCCCTGGCAGATGAACTATCCTAATTCTCATTAGCATTTCTTTATGGAAAGGAGAACAAACACCATCAACACTGGGTAGCCTGCTTAAGGTCCTCTTGATTCAACTCTCCTCAGATTAGGGAAGAAAAGGGTAAAGAGGACATTCCATGTTGCACATTAACTGTTCTCATCACCAGACGGGTGGCTAAAGAATCAAAAATTATTTTGCAGACTTTCACTTTTATTTCCTCTGGGTTTTTTTCAGTCTTCAAAGAGATTTTACCTCAAGCCAAGTGCAACACTTCACCTCTACAGGAATGGAAATTATTTTGGTAAAAAAATGAGAGAAAAATTACTTATGCTCAAGCCATTTCTAATGTGAAAAACCTGTGTTTTCTTCTTCAGCAAGCTATAGGAAAAAAAATCCAATATTTTTTCCAAGTGCATCTACCCAGGAAGTGGCAATAAATCACTCCCTAGTAGTTTTTCCAGAATTAAGGCTACAAATGCATTTGGGGTGCAATGGACAGAACAGCTAATATATATGAATCCATACAGAAATGCATACACAGACATAGACACATATGCACAAATAAAACTGTGCTTCGTTTATAGTCCCGGCAAAAATGACCTTCATGGTCCAGTAGGATCAAAGGACTTGGAAATCCCATCTCCAATGGAACCAGTGGCTTGGACAAGGGAAATCCAATTGGCAGAGTCTATTTAAATTTCCAAGTGAAATGAGGCAATGTATACACATTTCTTAAAGCAAAGATACCTGCTGTTGACACAACCCTCACCCAAAGGCTAAGAAACTACTGACACGGCAAGGAAAAGAGGGTAAAAATGGTCCTCAAAGAATGAATTTAGCAATGTCATTCAGGAAGAGCCTGTACTAGGTCATAACCAGAAATCATTTAAAAAAAGGTGGTGGTTAGTGAGAGAACAAGATCTTTGGTAAATAATTGTTCTAGAGTACTAAAGATGCAAATCAACAGATTGCAGAAACACCTAATACTGACTGGTGTAATAAAGCAGCGAATTCAATTCAATGCAGAGAAATGGAAAGACACAGACATGGAAGAAGAAAACAATCTTCACTTTATATACAAAATTATGGTCTCTGAATGATTACTACACAGTAATGAGACACTGGTCTTGTAACAGTTCTGTGAAATCTCAATGATCTGTGATGGTAACAAATGCAAACCAAGTGTTAGGCAAGGAAAATGGGACCTCATGCCATGGCTTCCCTACCTTCAAAAACGTTCAGAAGAGTTAAGCAAGATATAAAAACACATAGCAAAGACATTTGGAGTTTCCACAAGAGTGACAATTAGACCGATCTGGACTTGTCAAACTGGATGAGTGATGACAGAGGAGGGTTATGATGCATATTTATTATGAAGGTGGACAGGAAGTGATTGTTTGTTGCTGGTTCAAAAACAAACAAAGAAATGAGGTATTTCTTCACACAGTGTATAGGTAAGTTTTGAAAAACCTTTTCATGGGACCCCATAGCTCCCAAGTTTCTATTAAGTTCAAAAGCCCACTGGCTCACCATAATTGATTAGCAGCACAGGGACAAACACCTGACTTTCCTTTTCAAGGTTCCATTTTTTGCTGCACCATTTCTATACTCATCTTACTAAACATGCAGTTCTGCACAGTGCTCTTCGTCACAGCCTCATCTGTCTGGTCCTGACTGTGCCTTTCCTGCCCTGAAAAAAATCCTGAAAACTTTTATTGCTCATTTCAGCATTCTCACTACATTCATCTGGCATTAGTGACAAAAACTTATTTAAACTGCAAACTAATCCTTTGTTGTCCTGGCCAAATTCAAAAGCATTATTTTTACTCATATATTAGAGTTTCATCTCTCTATCTATATTCACAGAATGAGAAACACTTGTCTTCAGACTCATTTGGACATGCACAATCCTACTGCAAGCAGTGCACGAGGATGCACTGTCTCCACAGTTCATGCAGTCCTGTCACCATCACACACACACTAAAGCCACCTGAAACACCTGTAATCCATGCAGACCTCTGCATTGTTGGCCAATCACTGGTCCATGTTTCAGCTTGCACAGATGCACTCCTTCTTCAACATTTTGAGGTGAAAGAGGCACTGAAATGAGACTTCTCCCTACAAATCCTAACCAACTGAATTAAAAAAAAACAAAAAAATTTTCAATCACCAATCTCAAACCTAAAACTACATTTAAAAAAAGATAATTAAAATTCTCTGGTTACCCAGTTAGTAAACCACAATATTGATGACACGCCCATGTAAAGAATACCTTATACAATACAGGGAATGAACTGAAAGCAAATGTATCAAATAATGATACATTAATGCTTGCCTTAAACACATTTCTCACACACAATGTTTGATATTTTTTGTAAGTATGGAATTATTTACACATCATAGATGCAGAGCAGATCCTAGGCATGATAAAAGAGCATTTCACAGAAACGAGAAGTCTGTCCAAAAAAGGAGGTGGGGGGAAATACTCTATTTCCCAGAACACTAGTCCATATTCCTGGTCAACATCATCACTACTATCACAAACAACTAGCTAATGAGTCAAGTTTTCTAAATTTTACATAGGCACCTTAACCATAGGTAGGTTTTGGTGCAGGAAGTTAAATTAAGTATTCGACAGTTAATCATAGTGAAAATATGCATGCAGTGAGGTGAACCAGGAGCCCATCACAATTTGCATAACAAATTTTAAACAGTTCTTTCATTATATCTTGAAGAATATAATTTCATTAATCTATCTAAATTAATGCAAAATAAATTATTTTGAAAACAGAAGTCTACAGTATGTTTAACCCACCCGTGATAACAAAATACATTTTAGAACAAGTTCCAATTCAATATTTTATGTTTTAATGTGACAATTATTACATTAATATCACCAGTTAAAGAGAATAGCAATAAACCATTAAGGTAATTATATGAATCACTGCAGGGCTATGAAATGGGAAGCACAAGGAGCCTCAGCTGTACTTGAAATGATGAGAACGTTTATGTACAATATTCTATGCCTACTGTACTTTTTAAGCAAGGTATTCTATTATGCTATAATAATTTTTATATTGTTCAAAAATAAAACGTTTTGAGTAGGTTTGGCACTGCTGAGGTACCAAGAGGTTATGTACTACTATTACACTGTAATGAACTGAACTCAATAGATTTTGAACATGGAGCTGTGACAAACATGCTTGCACACTAGATGAAAAAAATCACATTAAATAAACAAAAAGAAATATTTCAAAGATTCAAAAGGCATACAAAATCTAGGATAAACATTACTACTGAAAACTGTGGGAAAAGTAGATTTGCAAACCTTGTTCTAGCTAGTTTATCACAGGTGATACTTCCCTCTGCTAAGGCTTTTTTTGAAACAGCAAATCAAAAAATCATTTCTTCATAAAAGGCATTTAATGTAACTATTTCCAATTTGAAACAAAATAAATCTTTTGAACTACAGCCCAATATTAAATTTAATTGCAGATCTATGGAAAAGGACTTATGACTCCCCTGTCATCTGCCTGCATGCCAATGGACTTCTGTATTCCCCACTGCACCCCAAGTGGCCTGGAGATGTTAGAAAAGGCAATGGAAACATTGTTGGAAAGTATTTTGGCCTCTCAGAAGGAGTACTTCTGGAACCCAACAAACTGCTGTTCCAGTTTCCTTTCCACTCACCAGTGTGCACACCCAGGGAGTTGTGAGGCTGAGCTACGCTCTGGGGTCACCCAACCTCCGCCCAGGCGGTTCTCCAGCTCTGGAGGAAGCCCTGGATGCCCAGGATGAGCTGCACCTCCAGCCCCACCTGCCACCTCACCTGCAAGCTCAGCAACCACAACTTAGGCCACAGGAGACGTTCAGGTGCCAGAGAAGACACTACCCAAAAAAAGGTGCTGCTGTTTCCATCAGGAAAAGCCAACAGCCAAGAACCAACTTTATGAGCCGGCTTAAAGTAAAGATTTTAATACAAGGACAGTAATAAGTTGCTAAACTCGTGATATGCTTTGCAAGAAAATGCTAAAAAACTATCCAGTAGAAATTGCAATAGTCAGAAAATGAGCTAAACCCAAAGTATTTAGACAACTACTAAAAGTCAAGGTCAGTGGGTAGGGCTATATGCAGACATGACTTCTACAGATTTGAAATGGAACTTAAAATATCTGGTAGTGGCTAATCCAAAGTTTAAGACCTTCTGTAATGTATGCAAAGGGAGACACTATTACCAAAAAACTCACCCCCCACACTCAAAACCCCACCACATCTTCCTTGTCTAATCACATGCAGGAAGTACAAAGAGATAACACAGAGAGGAGACTTGCTCTTAGCACTCCTATACTTTTGAATATAGTGAAGAAACAATGACTTCTTATTTGGGTCTCTGGCAAAATTAGATTCCACTTCAAATTTCCTTCTTTAGAGTGCATCAGAAGTTGATATAAAAAGGGATTTGGTCTTGCTTATCTTTTACTGACCAAAACACCTCCAAAGAGTGACTTCAAAAAGCTCTTAATTCTGTTTTGGACTTTATTTAGGAAAAGGACCATGAAGTCTTTCTTTAAAATGATTTTAAAAAACATTCCTACTCTAAGATGGAAGGCATCCACCTTTCTCAGACTAAGTAAGACATGCTATGGAAGACTTCAAGCCAAATACTTCTGATTTTGTCAGGCTTTTACAGATTCTGATAGAAAATTTTCACTACGTTTTTCTCCTCTCTCCCACTATCACAACCCCCATTCCTCCACCAGTGAAGCAGCTGGAAGACTGATGCACTAAGCACAGCCCTGTAAATTATAGTATGTAGGAGATTAAACTTAAGCCTAATGCTACAGTCAACCTTCAACAGCTGAGTTCTATTAATGGACGCTCCTTAAAAGAAATCCTTATTGGTTACTATTTAAAACTACAACTCCATTAAAATCTTGACTGAAAGAAATTACATGTGATATGTATTGCCCATCACTGCCATGACAACACCACCCAGTTCAAGTATGTACTGTGTCATTTACCACAATTTATATGAAGTAAAAAAATATACAAAAGGATTCACTAATCAAATACTATCAACGAATACATGACATGAAAGAGATAAGCTAATTTATAATGATAGGAATTATGTGCAAACTACAACAAGAATTCCAATGCACTGAAAAGCCCAGTGTCATTATTTCCTTCCTACATGGATTTATTTAAGATCAGCATTGCAAAATTACAGCACAGTCAAGGCACTGGAAAGGACTTAATAGAAAACATTAGGGAAAAGACAATTAATTGATGTTTCACTTCCAGACTTCCATTTCACACACAGGACCAGAAACAGGGGGAGGGTGTGTAGGTTACTATGCTGAATAGCAACTGCTCACGAGTGGCATTCTGTTCACTGCTGAATGTCTTCTCCTATTGAATACTCACTCCTCTCAAATGCACAATCCTTGGAGATTCAGCTCTCCCAAGCGTTCTTGCCTCCTCATTCAAAGAATCTTTTGAATGAAGACATTTTCAATTATTGACAGATGATACTGGGGCCAAGCTCTCTATGGGGAGCTGTCAGCTTCCTGCTTACACTACTCCTTGACCTTGTAGCTCTCTGTATTTCATACTTATTTCTATATCTGCTTCCCTGTTTTAGGCTGTGTCACTGATGATGAATTAGTAACAACAAAGAAGAAAGCCATTTAAGCAATGGGATGATAGTAAAAAATATGTAAAAAAGCCAACCCTATCAAATATTGTGCTACTTGCTTCTAAGAAAGCAGGTCTGAACACAGTTCCACCATTAATTCACATGCTAGACTAAGAAAGAAAGCACCACAAACTCCTTCCAGCCTTGAGAAGGTCTCAACAACACAAGATGTAGCTTTGAACATCAGATGCACATTTTTCAGTCCCATCACAGTTCATCCCTTGGATCTGAGTGCTACTTTCCACATTCAGGCTCACTTTGTCTGGCACATCTCTGATGCAAGAAGCATGTGCTGTCTTGCTTTAGTCTGGGTTATGGAGGGCCTGGCACTCAGGACATTTTCCTTTCGTAGGAGGTGGAAGGTGAGAGAATAGCTCCGAGGTGGTAAGGCTACCAAATCCAAATATCTTGCTTCCTGGACAAGTCAGTACAGACAAGGTAAGATTTTGTGGTTGTTTTATTTGAATGAACATGGCCTTGTCAATCTACCTCCCTGAAAATGGAGAAAGGCACAGGAGTGTTTGCAGTCCTGGATGAGCACAGCAGACAATACTGAGGTGACCAACAGTCTCAAGCATGCAAGCAACTAGGAAGCATTTTTCTTTATTGCCACACTTGATTCAAGTATTAAAATATCAACTGATTACCTTTTATTTATCTAAGTGCTTTACTGAATCTGGCCAGACTATCAGCAGTTAGGATAAAACTAAGTAACACTTTGTAAGAGAGTAAACAAAGACAGAATTTGCATTTTTGTACCTATTCAGAGTCTCAAGAATTGCTGACAGTCTAAAACTATGTGAGCCCAAGAATCTGTAGGGAAAAAAGCTGAATTCAAGGGAGTGCTGGTTTAGTTCTGCTCTTCAAGGGTAATACTGACTCGCCCTGGATGGTCTGTGCAGTGATGTACTATTTAACTTGCATGGGAATGGTGCAAAAACCGTCTTGTGCCCTCGGTTTCACAGCACCTGCCATGATGCTGGGCATGGAAATCTTGCAATGACACGGACATGACAGACCCACACGTACCCCTGCAGGAACTACAGCTCAGGGTTTCATCACTGACAGGAGACAGAGGTTTGCCACTGGCTGTGCTTTTGTCTTGAGAACAAGATTTCTGGTAGAAAGACTGTAAAGCTACTTAAAGTTTTTTTGGAAACCGGGAGTTTCTGATTTAAAACAATGGAAATGAAAGCTGCAGACAAAATCAGTGTATCCTAGGCAGTCACATACATAGAAAGGTGCCCAAAACATTCAGTTCCTTCTGTCCCCACCCCAACCAACAGGAAAACTGAGAGTCTTGTCAGTCTAGCAGCTACCATTTCCATTTTGAACAAAAAGCCAGAGGGACAAGAGCAATTTGTATTATTTTAATTCTTTTATGCAGTGAAACCTAACCATGTGACAAGCAGAAAGTTATTTAATCAATAATTATATCACATAACAATTTTTGACAAGGCTATGAAAAGTGAAAATCACAGTCACAGAAGGAGAGGGACTTCAAACGTCATTGTCCTTGAAGGGCACGAGAGTGCTCCCCCTGATTAAAGGTCAAATGCAGCAGGTAAAATATTAACAATTACAAACCCCCAAACAGCTGTATTTAATAAAACACAAGGCACAGAATAATTGAAAACATAAATACTGAGAAAAATCTGTCAAATGTGATACGTGTATCAAAATTTTATGCAAAAAAAAGATGCCAACTAGTAATGTTCCAGCTAGTTTTGAAAAAGCAAATAATATTTATTCACGCTGTAAGCTCAGCCTTCTTGTACTTAATCATGGTTCATTAAATTGTAACACACAACTAGCACCATGTAAAATAGCTAGTGTGAGTAATTCAAGATATATAACCTCTCTTAGAAAAATAATTATGATATGGAAGGGAAAATAATTTATTTATATTCTCCAGTACTCCATTACTTTCTAGTTTGTTTTCCTTTTAAATGACACTTATACAGCCAAACAGAAGGATAAAAAGGAAACACCCTTTTGCAACTTTCATGAGGACATGAAGATGTCAACTCAAGGATTTGTAACTCAGAAGTAACGAAAATCAAGCGCAGGGTTCTTTTCTTTTTTTAAGGAATACAAGTTTCTTAATTAAAAGCCTGTTAAGAGAACCTTGGAGACAGGCAGGATAGATATCAATGAGTGTCCAATAAAGAAATTAGCAAAAGAAGAGGTCTTCATGGCCATTTCTCCTTGACAAAGCAAAACTGGTTTCCTCTTTATGCTACAACTTCATCAAATGGGGATCTTAACGATTCAGTTCATTAAGGTACCATCCACAGTTTTGGAAATTGTTCCACAGCATGTTTGCAAACTTTCTTTGATGGTTATACTGCCATTATTGTTTAACCAAGCTGCGTATTTAGGTTGGCTAAGTCACCTCTTCCCTCCAACTTTATTCCTTATTTTTAACACTTCACCATCACTAATTTATTTCCTCACATTAAAAGTCAAGATGTTTTGACAAGCTCTCTATATGTACAGTGTGCCAGAACTACCTTTTATGAGAGGTTTTCCTTTTAAGAGGGAAAGGCCAAAGTTAACAAGATTCTTACTGTACAAAGCATTTAAAAAAAATAACCAGAACTGTACCTCTGTACCTGATGCTCTTTAGTCTAGTAAAGAACAATGCAGTAGAAGAATACAAACCATTACTCCTTCTGGGGCCACGGGAAAATGGAAATGTCACCTGGGAAAAGGTACAGGTGCCACCTTAACAAGTATTTAACAGTGACACAGAACTGGAGTTAACAGCAGTCATAGGGACAGAGCTCAGTATAGGCTGCCAACCAAAAAATCTCACAGGAAACAGGTATTGGAGAAAAAACCCTAAACAAGCTCTGTGTCTTCATTGAGGTTAGCATTTGAGAATAAATTAAAATTCATTAAAAATCAAAACCAGAATTCTTCACATGCTAAGTACACTTAAAAATACTACAAGCTGCATAACCAGACTGACTTCTAATTTCAAACTACTTTGTGAAGGAATAAATACAACTACATGTTTGCACATTGAAAAAAAAAAAGAAAATCCATGATATTGAACCACTGCAAGAAGTTACTAAAAGGAAATGCCTTCAGGAGCAAAGAACAATATTTCAATGCTATTGCTGATGACATTATGTTATGCTATTCTCTAAGAGCACAATAATACTAGATGACCTCAGGAAATTACTTGATTTACATGGTTTATCCAGCAGCCTAGAACAGCAAGACTATTTCAAGTGGGCTTATGTCATATATGTACATGAATGGTTTAATCCTTACTAACGGATATAAACGTTTATCCCACAAAAACGTTTGCTCTCAAAAATAATTCAGTATTTCTCTGATTTAGGGGCTTGAACAGATCTACCACCTTGCAACACTGAGCTTTACATTGCCCTCACTACATACATTTTCAAGTCCAGCAACCCAGGCTTCTGATTAGCCAGATCTCTTCTTTTACCTTCCTGATTGCTGCCATCTAAGGTTGTATGATGCATTGCCTCCCCTTAAAAATACCCTGAGCCACAACCAGATTTTTCTCATTTTCTGCTTTGTATTCAAGGAATCAAACTCTTAAAAGTCAAATAACATCTGGCTCTATAATCTTCACAACTTCCCAGAGCCAAGGATGGCTACCACATGTCTGAAATCAGAGGCAAATGAAACAGTGGGTTGCCTTACGCTCCGGAGGAAGGCAGATGCCAGTGAGGGCTCAGGAGAAGTGTTACAAAAATGTTTGTTAAACTAAACATTCCAGTGCTGCTCCAAAGCCAAGACCTTCAAGCTACAATACAGGGAAACTACCAACATTAAGGCACATGTCTGGCATGGACCTAAATCCTTACCGAGAATATGGACAGGATCTTACCAGGGTTATTAGCAACAAACCACACTTTGTGGGAGATTCTGGGATAGATCTCTACAAGACCTTGTCAGTAGCAATAAAGACTCCCCATGACAGAGACTACAAGAGCCAAAAAATCAGTAGAGGCTTCTAATGCTTTCTCATTCCATTGCCTGTGTTACGACTTTGAAGCTGCAATTCAGGACATTTATAATAATGCATTTTATGGTAAATATGACAGTCTAAACACCTCAAAGTCTACTGACAGACACGCTCAGCATCCCTGAATTTACAGATATTCTGCTGCATGCTCTAACTAGTTAAGGAAAATCTGATCCACCAAACTGGTTGTGTCCAAAGGTGCTAATACTCTAAATGAAACAGAGAATTAAATGTTGCTGCTTCACAGAAGAGCCCCATGCAGCCAGAATCTGTCTCAAAGCCTTCTCCAGACCTTTCTCAATGGACTACTGATGTCATAACATATCCAGCGAGAGACTATTCAGCCACAAGCAGCTCATGGTTGATATGTTTTCTAATTGGAGATTTTTATCATTTTCTAACCAGACAATGCAACTACAGATGAATTATTAACATCCAGGTGTAGCTCTCCTTTAGATCCTTTCATTTCTTATGAAAACAACTCAATGTTATATATGTGAAATGCATCTAGTAACATAAAGTACTTTTAACAGATCAATTTTTTGAAAATAAACTTAGTTTCTTTGCAATAATTCTCAAGACCCCCAAGAAACCTTCTATCTTCTAAAATTACTTTTATATGGTTTTAGTACATCGCCTTTACTGTTTCTTCTTTAAAGCAAAATAATTTATCTATATATTTAAAGCCCTTTCACAGGCCTTTCAGCAATATTCCTGGACATCTTTCCTCAAACAAGTCTGACTAAAGTAACTGCAATCTTCAAGAGGCAACATCTTTGTTCAATTATTTTCAGTATTTTCCTTTTTACTTTTAATACAGTCCAGTTTTTTTCCAAGTTTTTATTGACCTTAGGCTCTTAAAACAAGCAATTCAGAACTTAACATTCAATCCTTCAGTGTAACAGGACTGCTATAATGAAGATAAAGTAAAAGGAATTGTATAAATAATGGAGTAATGGAGAAAAGAGAAAAAGAAAAAAGGACAATAACTCACAGGATCTTTGCAGTTTACAGTCAATACACTAACACTGATGAGAACTCCTTACACACAAATTGCTCAGAAAGTCCTTTCTAACATGGAGTTATTTACTCTTACCTAGAAGGAACATCATTTTATGTGCCTACTACATGAAAACAGGACCAATTTTCACACTACTCCCTAACCCAGGTCCAGCCCAGGAAAAAGCACAACTATGGAAGGCGACAGGAAGGTGTTAGCCAGGTTCTGTTCTGCAGCAGATCTCACACTGATGCACAGGTCAGAGTTTACGTACCCACCGTACCTATGACCACATGCAGAGAAGCTTTTCTGTCACTGAAAGACTCATAAGATACCTGAAGCTGGGCAAAAAAGAACCATAAGACTAAAGTGCAAGAAAAAAATTTAAAAAACCCCCAAACAGCAGGATGGCTTGTTAAAACACTGAAATCAACACCTGCCCCCACCATTAAACTAGTAAGACCTCCTCACCCTGTAATTATACTTTCAGATCTTTTTTATTCACTGGATATTTCACTATTACAATTTTCCCACAATTACTTCGATCTAGGTCAAAGCTGGAGGCGAGTCATGGAACTGCCTCACAACACGAGTGCAGCTGCTCCGGGCTGGTTGTTAGCAGTGAGTCCATACAAATGCAAGGCAGCATTTTGGTAATACATCTCTAAAAGTAAATAAACTTCTTTTCTGTCCATCCCATTTTACGTTTTACCCTTACTGAGTTGCTTTGCTGTCAAGAAAACTGAGAGGACAACAGAAATTGTGACGTTTACTTCTTGCATTTAGGCAAGAAAAGGCTCGCTGGGCTTTTTTTCCCCACCTTAATGTATTTAATTGATTCCATCCTCAGTACTAGCTGCCTTTCATTATTATGCAATCACCTTCAAATTATTTTGATTAAACTAAATCTGATTAAACCTCATGCAAAGATAGTTATTCCAGTCACATTTTGCAATCCTTCAAAAAAAAGGAAAAACGACCAAAAATTCACCACAAAAACAGATCACTGGACAAATAACAAATAAACCACCAGATAAGTAATAAATAAACCAGACCCTGGGATGAAGTTTTTCAGAAATAATTGAAAGTAGTTTGTTAATCAATAGCAAAAATTTCTAACTGGAGTAATTTTGCTTATAAATAGTCGACATAAAAATTATTATCTCACTGTTGTCATACTAATTCAGAAATAAGTATCTGCATATTTCTGCTGCTTCTCAAGCTTCTCTTGAAAAATGTTAATTTAAGAAATGGGACTCAAAATGCCAATTACATAAAACCCCTAAACCCTATGATAAATATAAAAATAAACCCTATGTATAGCTATGCATAAATCCCATCAGAAAACAATCCATAACATTCAACTTCTAGTTAATGCAGATCAGTATCACAGACCTCACTTTGCAGCTTTGACAGAAGACAATCCAATGTTGTCATAATAGTTTTAACCTAGCTAGTATCTAACTAACAGGATTTATTTGTTGTAATAGGTTAACTTAGTATAACAAGTTCAATGTGAAAAGCTCAGCTTCTAGAACAACTAATTTAACTTCCTCTACAGGAAATATGCTTATTTGAAAGCATTGCTGGCATTTTCTGTGGAAAGAACACAAGATAAGCAGAAAAGTCTCTCTGCAATGCCTCTGTCATGATCGTATGCAATGATTCTTAAGAGAACCATACGCCAGTTTGGCACTGAAATTCAGGAAAGAAAACATTCACTTACCGCAGTGTGACTGGAAAACCTGTGGCTTGACTACCTGATTGCAGATATTGCACACTACAAGATAGAAATCATCATGAGCTGGATAATGGCCAAATAAGTGCATATCTGTGGGAAAGTTAAAAATATATACAAGAATTAGAAATTATGCTTTAAATATATATTAAGAAAAAAATTGAAAATACCGTAGGGCCACTACTGTTATATTAATTTATACAAAACAAATTTATACACTGCTCCATAAGAGCATCTTACTAAAGAATCTTAAAGAGACCTTTTTCCCCTCTTCCGGGTCTCAAGGTCCTGTACTAATGCTGCAGTCTCATCCCTCAGTCTGAGTCAGAACACAGGCTGCAACACCTTTGTCTTAACACTCACTGCCAAGAAGCAGAGTAAACATTTCTGTATTGGTCAACTGTCGAAACAGTAAAGCAGTATGTCTTTAAAAATCTCTAAACAAGTTGTGTAGGTTATGCTCCATGTTACAGTATTCCCAGCCTGACTATAAATTGCTAGAGAAAGGCTCCTGCTTAAAAGCTAGTTATGGTAACCAAGGTCAAAGATCCCACAGCTTAAAACACAGTCAGGAAGTTCATGACATGACATGAAATTTCTGATTCTGTGCAAATGCCCTTCCCTACTTCCAATGCCCTGTTGTGTGTCCCCAGCAAATACTCAGGGAAGACAAAAAGTCAGTTAATGAGGTATTTCTCAGGTGATGGCATGAGGAATTTCAAGAACTCCAAAGATGGGTACAGTCATACAGTGACAGGCACTTGTCAGTCTTGGCTAAAACACATAATGCAGTGCATGCATTCTTAAGCCATTACAAACAGACTAAAAGGGGCTTAAATTACTAATTGAAGGCCTCGGAGCTCTCCCATTACATGTGAGGTAACCTGTTTCACTTTGCATTGCTATAACTTAAGAACAAGTACACATACTCATCCACCACAACTCAGCTTAAAGGGCAGAACTCCAGTCACTTTTATGCACTTCAGTGGGATCATGTCACCATGTCCAGTGTTGTTAAGGAAGGTGTTGCTGCATTAGTAAGCCCATGACAAGTATTGGCCCCACAGATCACACTCCCTCTCAGAACAGGGCAGTGACATCTTTATTTAAAGAAGCAGTAAAATCGCATTCCAGTGTTACTCAGCAGCATCTGAAATCTATTACAGAACTTGCAAATGCAGCTTCTGACTCAGACTGAAATATCAATCTGGCACCTTTTAAACATGAGGAAAAACGAGAAGACCCTCAGTAAAGACAAACATGTACATGAATGTCAACAACTAAATCCTATTTCTCCAGTAAGTCATGCGTTTCTAAAAAATAGTGATTTCTGTCAAAACCTGACTCAAACAGGTACCTTATTTCATTAGTTCTTAACCAAAGCAATCATTTTGGCCCTAGAACTATTTTTACAAGTAATTCTGCCCTGGCCTGTACCACTGTAGGTACCATCACTGCTTATGAGGGCAGTTGTTTGCAGAATGAAGTGCAAAGCATCTTCAGTCCTTGGAAACCCCAGATGAAGAAGACATCCCTCTCACAGTAATTCAGGCAGTACCACAAGCAGATCCAGGGGCTTGTTCAAGCACTCTTGGGCACAAACCAGACCCACCAACCTGCAGGTATTTCAAAGTATGATATGACGTGAATCACTCCATTACCCCCTGAAACCCAGAAGCTTCTTGCTGTTACTGCTCACCCGAGGCTATGAAACCCGGGTGAAAGGTTAACCAGTCGTGACCCCTTTGCGGCGCTGGTCTTGCACTAACCAAGCCTTTAATACAGCACAGCCAGATGAACACAATCAGCAATTTCAGCTTAAATTTAAAAGAACACCAGTGGTGAGGTGTAAACTCCTTTGGTGTAGTTAGTGTTAGCACTGGTGAAGCCCAAACTGCCAAAACTCCTTACAGATAAAACAAATATACAAAATCATGCAGGCACTACAACTGGCCTGTTTATGTTATTGCTGTAATGTGATAGGTCAGTGATCTGAAAAACCACTTTACACTGGAAATTCTTAGCTGGATATTTTTGATTGGAGCCTACAGATTTCCACTAACTGCACTGTAAACTCCACAGAAAGGAGTATTTCCTCTGGGTATGATTTGACACAGAGTCTCTGCTTCAAAAACATGCATTTAATTACAGTTATGAAATATTTCAAAAGGGTTAAAACATCTCAACAACTTAAAATACTTTTTTTTCTGTTGCGTGAATGGTCCAGTGACAATCTTTTTATGAAAACATACAGATTGCCCTTTGCAAGCACAAAAGTCAGAATTTTCTTCCAGTTTGAATTCCTTAAGTTCATTTAACCTTCACAGCTCTGTATCCCAGCCTTTAAAACATGCCCAGCTCTGAGGCATCTGCCATCTGGCTGGGTCGGAGTCTGAGCTTTTATGAAGTCTGGCTGCAGGGAGTAACTTATAAAAACCATAAGGTATTAATACTGGAGAAATCTACTCAAGGACATAGGTGGAATAAGGAATCAGGTTAGTTTACAGATCACAGAACCATCTATGTTTTCACCAGGCACTCTCAGGGAGACAGAGCAGTGAAGAGAAAGTCCCGGTAGCCGTGAGTTCACTCTGCAACCCGACAAACACCTCTGCACCGAACGGGCAAATAGCACTGGGTAAAATCTGAGCTCACCACCCTGCGGTGGCAGAGGTTGATGTGCACCCACGTGCAGAACACACCAAAATGCTGCTGTGAGAAACACAGCACGAAAAGGATGCACAGACGCAGAGTAAGTGACATCCTGAAGCAGTACTGCAGGAATTTTCCCATTTTGCAGATGCCTAGGAATACCCCAGTGGAGGTACAAATGTTTACTGTAAATGGGAGTTTTCTGATACGAACTGAAGTTATTAGCCCCCTCTCAAAAGTCCACTTAATCCAAGAATCTCAAGCACACAAGACACCATGGGTTGGAAATAAGAGCACACAAATATACTGTCATTATTTGCTCAGAATAGATAAAAAATGCTCTTTTTCAGACTTCTAAGATTCCTTAAAAATCTCACTATATAGGAGTTTTTAAGAGAGGAAAATTCATCAAGTCCAAACAGGTTCAACTACCTCTCTTAGTTCATTGATGTGAACAAGATTGGCACAAATCTGTTTTCATGATTAAACTCATGATTTTTAAGTACACACATAGTATATATAAATTACTTTTTAATTGAAATTGCATGAAGTATTAATATTGGCTCACTACAAATTCCAACTGGGAATACACTTTATTAGGTATAATAATATTACAAATTCAATCCAGATCAGAGAATTTATAATGAATAAAGGAATATTTGAAAGTAAAAAGAAAGTAGAAAATACAAACAACTATCTACATTTTTATACATGTTTTTCTGTTTTTAATGACAACAGTTCAATGCTACCATGTCCTACTCAAAATGACCAGGACTGAGGGGTTATTCTGGACACTGCTATCATGCTTAGATCAGATTATAGCCATTTGACAATTTAGACTTTCTGCATGCAGCAAAAAAGACAATGGCCCCCCCAGCCAAAAAATTATCTTCTAAAGGCAACAATCACACCTCCCTGCCTGCTTGGTCAGAAGCAATGGTGATGAGCTTTTCAGGAAATTTTGGGGAAGGAAACACATGTCTCTAAAGCTAGCTCCGGAAAGACTTCATGGAAAAAGGTGAGACCACTGAAGAAGACAGGCTATAATTAGAGAATGGGATGAGTGACCATCAACTAGTACTGAAATAATTACCCAAGTACAAACAGTTATACAAAGTACAGAAAAGTAACTGCAAAGTTTATTTATTTTCTACAAAAACCCACCATTACCATAGAAACAATAGAAAATGTTTCTTCTGCAAATTGTGGCACAAACACAAAAATGCAGGTGTCAGATATGATTTTTTATCTTCCCCAACAACACACATAAAGGAATTACTTTTAGTAACAATCAAAGGCAGATAACTTATATGAAGTTCCTTTTCTATTATTACATAATTCATAATCATTTACATCCCACTGTATAATAAAACACAAGTTAGAAACAATCTAAAACATTCTTCCACTGCAGAATTAAGGTTGTCAAACAGTTAGAACTCACAATATTGCATGGGAAATCAAGTTTTTAATTATGGTATTTTGCTATAAATTATACACACTTTAAACATTTGCTTATATATCTGTTGCTCCACTAAATATACATACAAAGCCAGCTTGGAAAAATATTAGTGTTGTTTGTGTGTCAGGAGAGAGAAGGGAAGGGAGGAGCAGGGAGAGAAAGACTATTCAAGACACATTGGTTAAAAACCAACAAAGAAAAGCTGAAAGGAAAAAAAAAGGCAATGCCAAAATGGCAATGGACAAAACCAAAACTATGTGGTTCCTCCAGCTCCTGGAGCTACAGATTTTTAAACTCTATGTCTAGAAATGTACCCACTATTTCCTTCTTGTTCCACAAAAGTCACAAGTCTGATCATCATTCAAAAATTGGAGGAATGTACAAAATCTTTCAGTACATTAGACTCCTTCTACATTTGAGATTACTTAGTTTTTTAAGTAATTTGAATGGTGAATTGAAACTTGAAACTGGAACAATAAAAAGACATCTTCAGGGTATTACTCAGACAGCAGTTAAACACACTTGCATAGACAGGTTAGTCTTATCATAGAAATAAATGTCACACTCTTCCCATTTAACATCAGCTTATTGTCCCCAGAGTGCAGTTTTCCTTTAGTTTTCCTTTTTTTCTCAGAAACCAGTAAGTTGCTTCAGTAATTAGTTAGCCAATATAAATTGCATTTTAGTCCTGAAAATGTCAGTCACAGTTGCAATTAATCACAGAGTAATTTAAACTGAAAGAGATGGCAGGATGTCATTTACTCCAAGGCCCTGCTCAAATTGTGGCTAAATTCAGAGTCAGAACCACAAAGTGATGCTCAAGCTCTTTTCTTTTTGATGGAAAAATGCAGGTCATGGCTAAAGTAATCATGAAATTGAGGAAAAAATAAAAATCAAAATATTCATGACACAACTAACATAGGACCAAACACACCTGTCCTGGTACTGACTGATGTCCTTCGTGTGTTTATACAAGGAACTGAAGACTGTGCATGTTAAAAAGTCCAGCGAGTAATCAATGAGAAGAAAACAAATACCAGCCTTTTCAGCAACAGCAATAACAAATGAAACATGACAGTGACAAATTAAAAAAAAACACAGAAAAAGCAGCAAATAGACTTAAGTGTCAGTGTGGTAAAGAGTCAAGGTCATGATACCTTCAAACCAGTCCAGTATAGTCGAATGGTATGCTGCCTCCCTGGTTAGAGCAATCGTAAGGATACTGGCAATCCTACAGAATGCTAGGAATAGTTAATTAATTATAGTTTATACAGTAAATACTACCCTGAATGACACAGAAAGACTTTGTACTACATTGCCTTATCCAGGCATTATGAAACAGCACTGAAGATATAAGTGGTACTTTCCATTCCCAAAGACCCATAAAAAAGGAAAAAACAAAAAGTTCATAACTGAGAACTAGTGATCTAAACAAGTATTTTGGATTAACCATATCTGCATATCTTTTGTAACAACCTGTGTTCACTAATTATAAAGTAAGCTACACAACACTGACATTATTATTTTGCATGACACCACATATCAATAAAATGAAAAAAGAAGTAAGCATGTGAAAATGAGACAAAGCTTTTTTTCTACAATTCTGAAGACTTTTATGTAATTTATGTAGGTTATTTTCCATCCCAGTCTAAAGAAATTTGACAACATAGGACCAGAATTGCCTAGGCTATCAGATTAATGTATCAGAAGAATATTGGAAGAGAACACCCAAAACTCACAGGTCAAAAAGTGTGCTGCATACCTATGACACCAAGAAATCCCAGTTTTCCACATCTTTAAGGTATCTAGAGGATAAGACAGTAGCTAATGTAAATTTTTCCTCCTTAAAACTTCCTACATGGAGGCACATGGCCCCTTAGCTCCTGGAGGCAGAAGATAGTTCATCCACTTATGGAGTCTTTATTTCACTTTCTGTACACAATTTAATATTTAAAGTGATGAAAGTTATGCACCAGTACAGTCCTTTTGGACTCCAAGCTTCATATTCCTGCCCCTCCCTAGTGTTTGTACCATCAATTAACTGATAACACAAAGAGTCAAATTCAAGACAACTCGAATCAGGAGCAAAGTAATACGAAGAAGGAAAGACCTGTGTACCCATGGAAAGAGGACCCCAGGGCAGAGCAGGTTTGCTGGCAGGCCTTGTGATCCCATGGAGGACCCACACTACAGCATCCTGTTCTTGAAGGACTGCATCCCAAGAAAAGGCACCCACACTGGAGCAGTTTGTGAAGGGCTGGCATTGGAGAGTTTGTGGTGGACTGTCTCCTGTGGGAGGGAGCCCACAGTGGAGCAGGGGAAGGACTCCTCTCCCTGAGGAACAGGCAGAAGCAGAAGCAACACGTGATGAACTGACTGTAACACCCACTCCCTGTCTCCCTGCACTGCTGGGCAGGGAGGAGGTAGAGAACTGAGAATAAAGTTAAGCCTGGGAAGCAGGGAGGGGTGAGGGGAAGGTATTTTCAGGATTTGCTTTAATTCTCACTATCCTGCTCCAATTTTGACTGGTAATAAATTCAACTAATTTTCCTAAGTCAAGTCTGTTTTGACTGTGACAGTAATTGGTGACTGATCTCTCCCTGTCCTTATCTCAACTCATGAAACTTTCATTGTATTTTCTCTCCCTTGTCCAGCTGAGGAGGGGAGCAATAGAACAGCTTTGGTACGTACTTGCCTCCAGCGAGGGTCCAACCACCACAAGCACATCACTTCCTTTCATATAATTCTTTATGTTTCTAACGTTTTGTATTACTGAACCAATCTCTAAAGCCAGATTCCCATTACATCATTTAACTTCAATAATTTTGTGAAATGTAATCAGACAGGATAATTTTCACCTTTTCAGTTCCTGAACACACTGGCTTTGCCTGTCCTTCAGTTAAAGAGTCTCCCCATTTCAGATATGAAGGGTGCAGGTACTAAGAAACCAGTGCACACTTAAGAGAGGAAGTTATAGAGCATTGAGGTCTGTTTGGATAGTTATGAGAAATTTGGTTAACACTTCTTTTTAAACTTTTTTATCATCAGTTTAAACTAAGGACCAACACTAAATTCACTAAAATATATAAATAAATTCTAACAAACATTTGCACTTGGACACTGCAGCCCAGGACTGCAATGACAGAGGATTTGCCCTGAAAAGGATCAGCTAGAGCAAAGACAAGTCATTCCCCAATGTGGCAATACTCTGCACTGGCCCTTCTCTTGCAAGTCCACGTGGAAGAATTTGGAGAATGGAACAAGGCTACACCACAAGACAAAAGACAGTTTAGCAGAGTGCCAGGCAATAAAATCTGTGTTTCTAATTGAAGGGGGCATCATTCAATTACACAGTAATATTTAGTCTTCAGTAGGTAAGTGTAATTGTAACATGAACAAGGGGAAATGGTAACAACTTCTGTAACATCAAATTATTGTCTACAGAATGATTAACCGCTCTTACACTTTCCTTAATCGCTCTTATATTTTTCTGTAATTATCATATTGTACCAAGTAGCTTTCTTCTCATGAATTTGGATTTTGAGTTGGTTCCCATTTTACACCTAACAACACATTCCAGGAACTAGAGCAACAGCTGGCAAACTCTATTATAAAACTGTACAAAGTCAATACCAAGAAAAAAATCCTGTTAGATTGTAAAATAGATACCAGTTAAACACATTAAGGGGTCCAAAGACAGAAACAAAACAAAACAAAACCCCAAACAAATCTTCCACAGATCAGTTACGAAACATGCCTTAAAAATCTAGGTGAGCAAAACATAAGAAAGAAATAAACTTCTCATGTGATCAAAAGCAAGCTAGAAGAGTCAAGCAAATGTACACAGTGTCTTCAAACAGACCAACAGGTTAACAGTTAGATCTGACTTTTGGGCTTTAAGCAGATGCTTGCCCCCAAATGTCTCTATCTGCCCTATGAGCTACATTAGTCTAATTAAAGATATCACCTCCAGCAACAAATTTCATCTTGCTTATGTCTGGAAATCTCCAAGATGGCAATGGTATTCTTAAACGACAGAAAAATTAAATTACTGAGGCCAAGGAAAAAAGGATGCATCATTTGAAAGGATCCAGACTAGGTACCCCATAACTAGAAGCAGAGGTGACATCCCCTGTGTAGAACATACAGCATAACTGTCCCCAGGCTCCTGAATATGGAGAGTGTGGCAAAAACCTGATGAGACTTTCTAACTTTGCACAAACAGTGGATTTCTCTTAGATCTCACACACAACACTATCAAAAACCTTGGAGAGTGAGCATGGCTGCACACAGGTGTGCATACAAAGGATGAAGAAGGCACACGAAGATTATCAGTCCCTGCACTAGACCTCTGATTTCTCAGCTTCCCACAGGCAGACATAAGGGAATGAATGGCTGGAAATATCTCCATTTACCCCATAATTCAAAGCCAGCGTCATCCACCTTGACTAGAGTCTCCATGAACCACCCTATAGCAACAGAACAATCCTTTCATCCTCATACATGTATCAAGAGAAGTCTCACTGCAAATGAGATTTGTCGACACAAGTAGCACCCTTCATGGATGATGGCACTAAATTTCAGCTCAGATTGATGTATGGCTCTCCAGAATTAGACATCTGACCTTTAGCAACAGTTGAGAGGTTTGTACCACATCCACACTTCCTGCAGCAGGTAGACTCTGACAGCTTCTCCACTAGGAAAACACACCTTGACACAGGAAGAGATGTCATCTGTGAGTTCGCTAAAATAACTCACAGAAACATACAGTGTTTCAGCTTGGACTTTTCTGCCAGAAGATGGTTAAGCTTTGTGATATGTAGCCAAATAAACGAAAGAGGCAAAGAAACACCATGAACATACTAGTCCTGCAGAAGCAGTAAGGTGAAGATATGGAAATATCAAATGCCAGTTGACATACGTGGCATCTTTTAAATTTTTTCCTCAATATTTCTAAGCTACAGAAGTACACAAGGTGTGCAGAATGTACCTGGGACCCCTTCTCAACTTTGGCATCAGAACAGCTAATGATTGCTGCAGGGCAATAGTTTGGTGGTGCTGTCCTTCATTTGTGGAGGGAGCAACCCTTGCCCGAGTCTGAGACATAGATGGGTTTCAGAAAAGCATATTGGACTTCAGCAAGTCATTAGAGTCCTGAAAATTCAATTATATTAGTCCACCTAGAGCCAAATGTGGAAACACAGTATCAGTGACAATCAAGGAATCTTCTGCTGGAAACACAGTCCATTCAAATAGTCCTAGCATAGATCTAACTTATTGATAGCCTGGTAGCAAGAGTTTGGCCAAGAATGCTAAAGGAAAAGAGACTTCTTCCCTTTTATCTGTGATTAAGGCTATCTATGTCATACCTCTACTGCTGTACTATCCACCAAAACAGGAGATTTCAAAAACTGCCAAGACTGACACCAATCCAGCCAGTAAAGCAAATCAGAAATTGGGAAAAAGGCTTTTCAGGTCCTTCAAAATAAAACCTGCAGCATTTGAAGAAGACAGCTTTGCTTGACAGATGGGAAAACACACCTACTGTATGGTTACAGAGAACAAGTATTTTTTCAGGAAGTTGCCATTATACAAGATATTGTGGCTTATTACGGAGTCTGTAGTACTCTAGGTTATTGACTGATACCAGCAGACCTGCATCTGCCTGAGTCCTGCTCTCTGAAGGCAGATTTAGTTGGCAGAACACTGCTAACACTTGCAATCTGCATAGCAATCTGCTGCTTCTCTTCACATCTGGGCTGTAAAAAGCTTCTCTGTCCCTTTTGTTATGAGACTGATCTTTCTTTCTGAGCTTCTCGATCACCACTTGGTTTGATCCGTTTAGTGCTTCTCTTACCACTAGCAGCAAACCTTAGTTTGCTAACTAAAAAAAGGTGGAGAACGTTTGTAAACAGGTTGACACAGAGTTAGCTTTGGTAACATAATCTATTCACCAAGTACAGTCTTGCTGGCATGACATGAAACCAGGGGAAGGTGACAACGGTCATCAGCCCCCTCCTGACTTTGTATACAGGAGATTCTGAAGACTAGTTTTCCAAGCCTGTTAGGAGAACCTGACAGTTAAAAATACTTGGTCTCACATATAAGAGTGGCATGGACTGCTGCAGTGGGACCATGAGCAACATCTACTCCAAGAACCTGTTTCATTTGCACAAGGTATTTCCTCCTTACAGGACAACAATTCAGATTTTTAAAAACAAATAAAAATGCAGTAATTTTAATTCTGGAGAAAATGCAGATCTTTCTCTACTCAAAATCAAATCTAGCAAATATCTTTTAATGTTCAAATTTAGTTGACAACTGTTAGCTGACTACCTCAAACAACAAAATAAGCTCCTAAGATGTTATTAGAATAGCCAAGCAGCAGCCAGAGTGACCTGAGAGATTTATTTGGTTCTTGCATGCCTTCTGGTTACGGCTGGCTGAAGAGGTGAGAAGAGAGCATAAACTAACATCATTTTTCTTCTGTATCACAGCACAATAATCCTAAGGGTTCACTAAAATCAGTAAGTATTTACTAGTGATGTAGGTATGCTATTACTTCATTTCAAAACAGTAGGGTTTCAACATGAACTTAGTGCAAAGACTTGAAGCTTTCCACTGTGCAAGTCAAAATAAATACTTAGAATCAAAATACATTAACACGTCTGTAAACTACACAACAGTATCTCTGTACTACATATCATTTTTATAGTGGGTCAGGGTGAGTACTAAAGTGGTTTTTTCTTACTTTTCCCATTTGCTAAAACCATAGCTTCAGTGATCTTACATTAAATTATCTGAAAACTAAAGTTTGAAAGGAAAATAACTTCTCTGATATTTACTGGCATTTTCTTTTATCTTTCCTTTCTTTTATTTAAGGAAACATTGAATACATTGTATTACAGACTACTACTAAGTCATATTAGGGACTGTTGAATGTGCAGCAAAAAGACAGAAATCTTTTAAATACAATGAATTTACAATACTTTTAATAATTCCATCATTTGCAGTGCTAGCAAAGAAACACTACAAGGATTGCAGGTTTTCTTCTTTCATTTTCTTGTCAATGCACACTAACAAAAAGATGTTATCTATGCAGTAAAACAGTTCTCAGGAGGAAAATCCCACGGCTGAAAAAACCCTTCACTCATATTTCTTCTGTGCAGACTGGCATGAAACAAGACTTTAATCCTACAACTGGTGTTTCCTTCATAAACACTCAGCAAGACACAACTGGCACTCACACGACAGCCTGCAAAGCTGTATTATCTTCTGCAGAAGAGCGACTCTGGTCTAAGGCAGTACAACTGGACTGAAGGAGAGAGCTGGCTTAATTCCTGGCTCCCAAACAACATTCTTGCATAACCCTGATTAGATTTTTCTGTGCCTCAGTATCCCATCTCTAAAATCTGGATAATATCCTCTTTGTCTGTCCTGCCTGTTTAGATTGCAGCCTTTCAGTATTCTCTTACTATTTGTCCATACACTGCGGCCACAATGGGGCCCTTCATTTTGGCTGGGACCTCACTATGACAATGGAAAAAGCAGGGAATAAGACAACTTTCAGTGTGTTTTAGAAGTGGTGTGTGACAACTGACAATTAAGATATATTAAAGGAGCCTTAAAAGAGCATTTTCTTATCCCAGTGACATATATAACTGCAGCAAACATTCTTCTTGGTTGACATTTTCAAATAAAACTTCTGTTGTGCATTCTTTACAGAAATCCTGCTTTTCTGAGCAGTAACATAAGTTATTCAGGGTAGAAAAAAGTACTATAAAAATGAAACGTTCACAGTTTTCTAGTCCAGCTTTATAATAACAAGATTATTATTCTTATTACAAGAAAAGTTTAACAATAAAGATAGCATCAGGAAAATATTTCTCAGACAATGACTAATTTTTGTAACAAATGATGAGCAAATGATCAAAACAGAAGTGAGGAAAGTAAAATCTCTAACCTTACCTATGCCATTTTACAAAATGCTAAGTATCTCATTGAGTGTTACTTCACTTCTCCCTACAACCAAAGCCAAGGGCAAGAATATCTTTTAATTTAACTCTCTTCTCACCCAAAATGGAAGATGCCTGCTCTCTCTTAATCAACAGCTGAATATTAAATGGAAATGTATTGTCTAAACGTACTGTCTAAAAGGACACAAATAATTCTTGTACCAATTTGCTGAGCTCTTTCTATATTGCCTCCTACACCTGTAACAGCCCCACTCTCCAGGAATATTGTTTCTCATGCAACTCAGCTCTCTGAAAAGTTACTTTCAGATAGACTTTCAGTAATATAATCTTTTTTCTTCACACAGTTCCAAGTGAAATGGATTTCGTTCTCTTTCTTGTTGGAGTGCAGATCAAGGTACTGCCTAAAGTGTTCAACTGTGAGATTTTTACAGTTTGGGTTTTTTTCAGTTAGAGGACTTTACGCCAAATATATGAGAAAAATTATTAATGGATAATAGGGTATGGAAAGATGGATGAGAAGCTTCCTAATCAAAGTCCAAACATATAAAAACTCTATCCTAAGGCCACTTAGACCAAACAGTTAAAAAATTCCTACAGATTGAAGCAGCCTTTAGTTCCACTAACACACAACTCCAGAAAATAGCTGTCGTTTTAAGAATTCTGCTCTCAAGGGAATAATTATCCTTGCAAGTGCAATCAGTCAAATACTTGTACTGTCTAAGAAAGCACACATACATCATCAGCTCTTACACTGAGATTTATATAGTATACTTACATGCACACCACAAACACTTCCCAGGATAGGAATATGCTCCTACTCATTCAACATGTTACATACAAACTAGTCTGGCAACACAGCCCTGTGTGCTGGTACAGTAGTCTCTTCCCTGTTCCAGGAGACAAAAAGCACAGTTTTGCTGGACTAACAGAGCCCATGACAAGAGCCTGCTGCCCAGCTCAGGGAGTGTTCTTACCTGCAAGAGACACAATCCTTACGAAAGAACGCAGTCATGAAGGGCCCAGGTCAGTACAAGTCTGCATGCCACTGAACTGGCCATCAAATCTTCAATGTGAACAGCTTAACACACACATACACAGAGGTATTCCTTTCCTTCCCGCTCCCTCCTTCCAGGAGTGCTACTAGCAGTTTGGCAAAGGTATAGGATCAACCACAATTTAAAGCCACAAAATAAAGCTCTGCAGTTAAAGTGATCACCCTGTAAAGGAGCAAACTCCACTAGCAAGACACGTTCATGAGATTTTCTAACATTAGATGAGAGAGAAAGGAATATTTTTGTCGTTGGTGCTACATCAAGCAAAAAAAGGCCTTAAGAAACTTAAGGCCTTTATCAACTAAAGAATGAACAGAATCAGTATTTTTCCTCTGAAATATCACAGTATTTCAATTCTGAAGATGTAAAAAAAATTCAGAGTGAGTCTAAAGAAACCTGCCCACTTAGTAGTACTGAAGTAGCCAAAGAAAGAAATGAAAAGCCATGAAAGACACACATGCTACTTGTATCTCTCAAAAAACCTCTGCACTTTTTATGTTGCAGAGTACCTACTCATAAGACAAATAATTGGTTTAATAGTCACTCAAAGGCATACATGCTAATATAATAAAAGCTATTAATAGGACTCTTTCCTTTTAATGAAAGAAGTAGTTTAATAGTTCAATCACACTACTGTTCTGTTTCAATTTCTGCCACACTGAATACTGCACAAATCATATTCTGACCTGCACATATGTAATTCTCACTATCTGAAAACCAAAAAAACCCACAACGATTTCATTTTCATGTTCTCAAACAGAGACTTGGAAAAGCTTCAGACATATCTGGAGGTGTTTCGTTTGTTTCCTGGACAGGAGAAAAAAGTGGCTTTAGTGAAATAAACTACTAAAAATATGGGAAGATAACAGTTTTTCCTAATTTTAATCTTAAGTACATGACTACTAAAAGGATCTTTCCAGCTCACTGTTCTTCACAAGAGTAGATAATTTTCCACTATTTGGCAGCAGCAATGACTTACCTAGTACTTGACTGGTACTTTAGAGGCGTAACTCAAATACCACAAAGTAGCATTTCTGAGGCTTGAGAAGTCTTTCTCTTTAAAGAAAAACCACTGCTTGTAAGTAAGAATCATCAGGCTGAATTGAGATATGCTACACTGACCAAAAAAGTAAGAATGTTTCAGAGCCATTTGACCAGGATGAGCCTGTTTCTCAATGCAGCCCTCTGAGTCCCAGCTCCTTGCAGCAGGTACACTGCAGCTTCACTGCCGTTCACACCTGACTGAAATTAGGATATGAAGGGCTTAGACATTTTTACTGGGGTGCTAAGAACATCCTAAGAACACACACAAAGAAAACTTCACCGAGATTAAAGTAAGCTGCTAAAAATGGGTCTGCTCAATGACTGTCTTAGGTTCTTGGCATGAACATGCAAAAAGCCAGCAACAACATTTGCTGACACAACCTTGGTCCCAGCAGTGATGCTTGCACCAGCACCCAGCTTCCCAGATTAATCTCATCCACTCAACAGATCACTGACATGAGCAGACCACTTAACACCTCTTATGCTGCAGTCTGATGCCTGTCAACTTTGCTTAGAAGGAATCTCCCTTCCAGCATTACACTATTCTGAGGATTTGGGTGTAGCAAAGCAATTGTTCATTTATTTCTGAGGATTGGAGTGTAGGGAAGCAGTTACTAATTTATTTCATGCAGTATTACAGCATTGTGCTAGCTCTTCAACAGTTAAAAAACTATCAACAAACAGTTCTGTTTAAACACTGATTCTTCATGTGTTTGGAATCCACGTTTTTTCTTCGCATCTGCTGTGCCCTCAAGTACTCCATGACTTATCTAATTGTAGGGTCATTGGAACAAGAGGTTTGCTAGACAGAATTCAAGACACAGCTTTTCAGAGACACTCTCAGTTGTTTGGCATGTATCTGTCCTCAGCAGTGATAGTGCCCTGAGCAGACAGAAGAAAAAGGAGATAGAGAAGCAAAAATACACTGCCTTGTCTCATGCATTTAAGGTACATTCCAGCATCATAAAGCTATAACAGGTCATCAAGATTCATGGACAGACACCACTTAGGAAACTTCCTCACCAACCCCATTAAATAAAAATATCTTCCACATTATTACTAGGAACAAACCTTACTACATTTACTAGCAGTAACAGTATGGGTCCTTGGAGGGCTGTTACTAATTACTGTGTAATCCAACAGACAGGACAGTGGCCAAAGGAGGAGTCAAACTCTGCACTCCTACTGGGAAAACTTTAGCCAAATTTCTTGAAGTTTTACTGTCTTTCCCTGTACATCAAGAGGAATTATGTACATTGTAAGTCCTAATTAAACACTTTGAAATTTACCAATGAAAAGCATCACACAAGAAAAGAAGTATATCCATTATTATGCATATCTGAATAAATGTTAACAACTCATCTGCAAGCTTATGCGATAATTACAATGGCATAAGAGACAGCTAATTCCTATCACAGCATTTCATCTGGAAAAAACCCACTGGTATTACTACTTTTCCAAAAGGCTGAGTTCAACAAAATTCAGCTTCTGGAAAAAAAACCCAACCAGAAAATAGTCTGAATATGGTACAGCAGCCATGCGAGTGAACATCTGTCCACTGAAAATTGTTTGCACATTGCCCAAGTTGCAGACCAGAGGCAAACTCTGGAGCTGCTCACGCTGCCTCAGCATGGAGAGGTACACACGCAGTTTTGAGGGAGGCAACATCCCCCAACACAGGACTGCACCGTGCAGCTGTTACAGCACCAGAGCTGAGGAAGGTACCTGCCTCAGGGACCTTGCCAGCACTTGGCTGAGAGACTAACGTGGTGAATGGGTTGAATGAAGGCGAAATGAATATAACACCAGACAGAATCATTATTCTAACCAAAAGAGTCTGAAATTCTTTGGAGACTAAATACTTAAGTACAGAAAAAATGCAGAATGCACTAACACCCTACTTAGCACAGTACAAGAAATGGCCATATCCATCTATAAAGTGTATATTTGGAGCATCACTCACAAAACCTTCAAGTTAATGATGTGCACTTTCCTTCCTGTTTGATAGACATGTGAGTTTTGTTGAACTCTGGATCTGAATGGCAGACACCACTTACTAACATCAATGAAGCTTCTGTAAATGATTTATCCAACTACTCTGCAAACAAATACCATCCTGTTTTCAAGATGATCATAACTATTTTTTCCTACAACTTTCCAACCGGAAGGATATTCTGTAGTTATCAGAGCAGAAAGGTTGAACAGTCCATCTTTTTTTTCAAGCATTCATCATAGAAAGCCTCATCCTAAGGAAAATACACTTTTCAGGATACATTTTCTTTCAAAATGTTAAAATATAAAGCATCTTCAAAGTTTCTGTCATAGACAGACAATTCCTAAACCAGTTTCATATCTCATTTGTTCCTTTAAGTCTCCAAGTTCAAGTGCAGTATTTCATTTGATACATAAAATGTGGTCATTTGACTTTGTTTAAAACTTGTCTCTAATTGGAAGCATTAAAGAATCAAGAATCTTTGTAGTTTATAAAACTGAAGTATTTTTATTTTGATTATAACAACATGTTTCTGCAATGTAATAAGCCTCCAAGAGCTGTAAAAATGAAGGCACTAACTATGGGGAAGCACATATTCTGAGTAAGTTACTATAATGCATAGTTACTGCATAATGATATAAGAGAGTTAAGGCAGTCTGGATACCTCATCCATAATTTTTTTACTGATTTAATTAGTTTCTTTAATGTCTGAAAATTATTTAATAACTTTATCACTCTACCTACTCTATCTATATTTGCAATACTTGAAGGATACTTGCAGCAAAATTTTAGCTACTTAAAGTACTGTAATATTACATTTTTTCAACATAGTTTTGCATTAGTGAAAAAAAAGTTGTTTTTTTCTTCCAGACTGTTTCATCCCAAACTCTTCATAAACACAAATTAGAACTTGCTAATTACTACTTGCTATTCCATGCACCAGTTGAATTTTGTGACGAACACTCTCACAGTCACTGGCGACTAAATTTAACAGCAATACACTAATATTTTCAATAGAAAACACTGGCATAAGTAAGATCTAGCCCTGGATTCAAAGTTTTTGACTATACCTCCACATTTATGAAGTGAGAATATTGAGTTTCATCTCACAGTTATAATTTATAGCAAGGAGGATATTGCAATGATCTACCACTTATAGTTCAGATGGTGGGCATTTGGCCATTCACAATGAATTTATTTTGGTTTGCTATCAACAGGGTAGCTACCAGAAATTAACAGATGACAAATCCCCTTGTGAAAGAAACTAAAAAAAAAGAAAAAAAGAGAGAGAGAGAGCAATCATGAAAAGGAAATTATAACACCAGAAAAATCACTAGTAATCATTCATGCCCAGTTAATTACCAAAACATGCCCCAATTCTTATTAAAATAACATATTCACAGCTAGCTCACAATCACTGTTTACATTCCAAGTGCTTTTACAACTGCACATTTCAATAACCTTACAAGGACTTATTCCTCTGTGGAAACAGAGCATTACAAAATGTCAAACTTGTTGCAAAACTGTTAATAAAATCATCTCTGTTGAAATTCCACCAAAAGGATATGCTATACAAAAAAAAAAAAAAAAAAGAGTATTCCTCCCAAGTGCAGATTTCTTAATATTAAATAAATTTAAATTTAAAAAAATTATTTAAATAATGAAATAAAATATTTAAAATATGTAAATAACACAGGACTATTTTTTCTAATTCTGCTATTAACTGTTGTTTCACTTGCTGGAACTGCATTTACTTTATTACAAGTTACAGAGAAACATACATTTTAATGACTCGATTACGATATTATCACCATGACATCTGCATACTAAGGATATAAGGATCCCCTTAAGTGACATGCATGGATTTGACTGCATGGCTCTCAGTTACATTTAGAAGACTTCTAGATTTTACAACCTCCAAACATAAATGAAAAAGAAATGTTCTCATTTTCAAAACAGTCAATACTCTGAACTTTTAAGAAAAGATTTTTGGACATGTATGTATGGCCAGACTTCGCTAACGCAGATTTGGGCAGGGCTCTCCCCACATGGGTGTGCCCTTCCAGCCTGCGCAGGGGATGTTTTAGGTGAGGCTCAGCGTGCGCAGAACTGGCCCCACCGTTTAA
>JAOXXN010000265.1:12326106-12346184 GCA_026770055.1 Myrmophylax atrothorax
GGACGGTCCCCACTGAGACTCAAACTCAGGTCCTTGGGATTCAGAGTCCAGAGTGCTCTCCTTTACACCACAGGACCGCTCCATATCACTGGACCGCCCCATTTTTGGACATATAAGGTATGAGCAAATCATTCCTAGTGGGAGCTGTGCTGCTGTTAATGAAAACTTTGCCCTGTATTTGGCCAAGCAGACATGCAGAACAGACATACCACAGGACCCGTAAGCCATCAGCAGTCCAGACACGTCAAAACTTGGGACACTCTAAGCAAATGAAAACTTAGTCACTGACCACACTTCTTGACTCCTTCAAACAGATTCTGATGATTTGCAAGCTCCCATCACATTCGGCGCATCTGAAGCACTTACACATAAAGAAAATTAGGCAAGAGGGCACAGTACTAGCCAGGACACATCTCCCGAAACTCCAGCTGATACAGTCACAGAATCCTGCCACAGTGAGAATTCCCCCCTGCCACTCTGCCCTATCCTCCTCCAGGGTAATTTCCTCTCACCTCTAGCCCCCTGTGTCCTTTCACTTGCCCAAACCTCTCTAATTAAAAACAAACCAAGGGCCAAAAAATGCCAGGAGAGCAACTCAACACCATGTAAAAGGAGGTATCACATACAACACAAGTTCCCTCCCGCAAAGTGTCTCCGAATGAACCAACCCCACAGGAGAATTAGATTTGCTCTCATAAGAAGAAAATAATGATCTGATACCTGCTAAAGTGAAGGAGAGCCTCCTTCAAGCTATGGAACATGCACAGTAGCATAAAATTGCTACTCAGCCAGCTGCTTCGATCGAAACACAAATTCTGAGAACCAACCCCACAATTCAAAGGCACCTGAGGTTTCAGTACATAGGTTAGTAGATGAAGCCCACAGACACTCCTGCATACATTGTACACTCCAAGGCAAGCTTTGCCAGTGCTGTCTGACAGAGACCTGGATTTTACTAAGTACCCACATTTGGTTGATTGAAAGCACAGCAAATTTTAAACACAATGAAAGAAAACAACAAGAAATAAAGTACACGTATTCTGATGACAAAATCTCTTCCATAAGACACCGTTCAGACAGGCACTTCCTGAAGAAACAGAAACGCAGTTTTTCTCTCCTCAAAGAAAGGAAGAATTAAAACTAAACTTGACAACAGTAGCATAAAGCTGTGGCTGGTCAGCCTCTAAGACCCCACATACCTACCTGGCACTCCACTATCTTTCATAAAAGTATCAGCAGTAAGGGGGATGTAGCCTCTGTACAGATACAACTAGCTACACTGTGTAAATAACAAGATACATGTCTTTGGTGAATGTTGTTGAAAATATGTCATGTGCTGCAATCATATGCAGCAATTTATTTATTTTTACTCACCTCAGCCTCATAAAATTTTCAAATCAAATGTATTTCACCAAAGTGCTCCAGCAACACAACTGGAGATTTATCTTACACCTCTGGAGCTGTCACTTGGCCTCTCCATGTTTCTCTGTTTCTCCATCTGCGATGCTTCACAGAAAGAGGCTTAATTTATTAAGCAGCCTGCCAAGTGCTTTAGACCAGTGTATTACTACAGCATTAAAACTGTGTTCGTTGGTTCTGAACGGGTAAATCATTAGCCAAACCAAAAGATCCTTAAAAGGTGGCTACACTCTTTAAATGTAGAAGTGTCATGTTTACCTTACTTGCCTCCAGACTTTAGGTATTTGATTACATTAGGACATGAAGAGAACTGATTTTCTTCTGAACCCCCTTTCTGTTCATTTCCTGTTCCACTCCCAAAGGAGGTGATCAGCAGAGAGAAACAAACCG
Organism: Myrmophylax atrothorax; assembly: GCA_026770055.1. Classification (NCBI taxonomy): domain Eukaryota; kingdom Metazoa; phylum Chordata; class Aves; order Passeriformes; family Thamnophilidae; genus Myrmophylax; species Myrmophylax atrothorax. The sequence continues at coordinate 12,327,916 of JAOXXN010000265.1, forward strand.
GCAATGCCAAAGCAAAGTGACACATGCCCAGCCAGACTCACTGTCCCAGGCCACAGACCTGTACTAAGGCATCAACAAGATTTCACTGACAGCAGATGTCAACTACAGGTTGCCTGATCTGGGCAGGGAACAGTTTGGATGTTAATACAGACAAAGGCAAACCAACACCTGCAAGACAATACATTAAATACTGGCAGTAAACTTACTTAAGCCCTAGATGTCTTTCAAAGCACTATTTATGTGCAAGTTTTCTACCTATTCAAACCCAAACTACAGGCTTTTGCTCTTTTTTAAGTGTTGTTTTTGCTGCAATATCACTGAAAGAATTCTCAGGAAGCCATTTCTGGCAAGAGAGACACAGTCCACCTAAAATACTGACAATGGACAAGAATCGTCTAAAAATACCAGCTATATAAAATACAGACACATTTTGACTCCCAAACACTAGTTCCACTTAAGAGTGTATATAATGTACACTCTTTATAGCTAGAACCAGCTGCTATAGAAGAGACAGCTGAAGCAAAATAAGAAACTCAAAAGAGACAAGTAAGTAACAGTACTGATTTCTTGTAATTTTTCAAATTATCAAAATATGAATAGCCAAATACGACCAATAGTCTCCGATGTATCACAGTCTAAAAACAGCTTTCATTTAGGCAAAAGACACCCAACACTCTGTATAAAATCTGTAACATCAGACTAGGGAACCTAATTGATGCCTTGAAAGAGGGTCATTTTGGAACACCAGATAATTAAAAAAAAAACCTTGAAACCCAAAGCAAACATGATTACAGAAGATTTTCTAAATATATGAATATATGTGTACACATACACATATATTTTTAGGATATCTGCCTGTAGATTTTCAGCATATAAATATAGCAACTCTGTGGTGCCATCCCTCATCTTGTTCTTGCTAACCTTGTTGAGTGCTTTATATCTCTTTCAGTCTGCAAATGTATATTTGTACTGCACTTTGCTGCTAGTTTATCCAGCACAGAATTTAGAAGATAGCCTGATGCAACTATATGGACTGTGCACTAATTCTCTGCATCCTTAAGCTCCCCCATCAGCAGGAAGTATTTCAATCCCACACTTCTACATCCACACTGCAGAACCTCACCTGCCTATAGCATAGTGAAGTGTCACTATGGTAAAAATAACATAAATAAATAACAAATAAAAAATAACATTTTTTCCTCCTGACAGGTCTGGAGGGTCTCTCTCAGCAGGTGACTGGCAGTAAGAAAGTAGAGTTCCTGTTTCATCAGGTGCATGGAGATGGACCTACTTTTCTCCTGGAACTGATATCTGACCTATGTGCCACATTAAGAATATACTGTTTAGCAAGAGTTATCAGGCTTCTGCACATTTCAAGACACAAACTCTTCTGGTGTGACTGACTGCTGCCATTTGTCTCCTGCAGAGGCACACTGATATTTTGGCAAGGAGAGTGGGGAAGAGAGGAAGGGCTTCTTTGTAGTGAATAGACATCAAATGGAAACTCATGGCTCAAGATGCCCGGCCTTTTGGCAGGCAGGACACTGACACAAAAAGCCAAGGAAACACCCAGAACGGTTTGGTGCCATCATGTACTAGATGAGGTTCTGAAACTTTGCATCTTGTTTCTTCTGAAGCAAGCACAGCATTTGTAAGATGACAGCACTGATCCACTTAAACTTTGAGACTGTGGCATGAGAACTTAAAGCATGACTTTTTTCAGCATGTGCCCTGTTCCTGTAGAAAGCAAATGACAAGTAAGAACTTCGATGCTCTTAACCTCCAGCTTGAGTGAAGAAGACTGCCTCACAGGAAGGTGAAGCCTTGAGCTTTTTACACTACCCTTAGTTTCCAATCATTTTAGAGATCTTTATCTGACTGTAATAGTGACGTAGCTCTGCCTATTACACAGATCATCAAACCACTGCCTTGGCTGGACAAAATGTGTTGGTAGAGTAACTTTATCTGACTGCTTCCTCCAATTTTTAATGAATCTATCCCTCCTGCAGAGTATTAGTCTGAACTCCTGCTTTCAGATTAGAAATTACCCTTTCTATTGCCTTACATCAAAGCAAGTATCTCCTGTTGTTGCATTCACCAGAGTTTCAAATATAATTTACCTGAATGCAAGTATGGATTAAATGATGCTGGGAAGGTTAAGTAGACCAATCATCTGATTGATTTTAGCCAAGCTGTTGGTATTCAGTAGAGAATATTGGCCTAATGGCAGACCCTGACCCAGTCCAGCATTTGTGAAATTGTGTAAAGAAAGATATACATAGTGAGAGGACCATGACAAGGACACTCAGTCCTAATATTCAGCCCACTTCACTACACAAGTAACACTAAAGGCAACTCCAAGTGTAAATTTCTAAATATTTTGTAATTACTCAGCCAAGAACTGATGGATCAAGTATCTGTCAAGATGTGCCATATTGTCACAGGCAACAGAAAGAAACTGAGGAAGAATTTAATTCCCTGAACCTTTAAAATCTCCTCATGCTACTGCAGGATATGTATGACCCTGTATATTCCCAAGCAGAAAAAGCACGAGCTCACACACAGAGTTTACAAGGCTTTAGAATAGAACACACACTAATACATGTTTGGATCAAACCTCATCATCCAATTCAGTTTGTTTCAGCCTTTCCAACTGCAGCAAAGCCAACCACAACAACAACAAAATCCTTTCTTCAGTACTGAAATACTTTACCCTAATATTTCATAAAAAGAAATTCAATATTGCCTATTTTTTTTTAAACCTCAATTCACGCTGCCTTCTTTTAGAAGTTTTTGGAGGCAGCAATACTGGTAAGGGGATGAGGGTGAAGAGTTTGTAAACTTGAGATACAGCACATCTGCTTTCCACTTATTTTGTATACAGTGCTTACCAGAGTTATAGTTCCACTGATGCTGGAAAACCTCCAGAATTAGGTTATGTGCTTCCTTTAATCCAATACACAACATTTCCCATCTAAGTTGATTGGTACCTTAAATCAGCACTCACTGGCCTTGCTGTGGGCATGATTTTACAAGAAAGAGGCAAACTGAATGATGTCAGTGCTAATGTCCTTCAAAAAACTCCTACTATCTCTCTCACAAAACTAGGACAAAATGAGTTCTCACACAATTCATTAGAAATTACAGAGCCTTTTACTCTACCACAAAGATTGACCTGCTATGTCCTCATAAATCCATGGCCAAGAAAGCAGCATCAGGGAAAATATGTTGATAAAGGTTTCTTTGCTTTGCAAACAAAGTCAAGTCAAAGAAGGTGTTTGGGTCCAGCTGTCAGTGAAATGACCTTAGAGTGAGAAGGCACAAATTATCTGCAATGCTTCTGAGAAGGCCAACAATTACATTGGTAAATGATTGTTATGCTTAGAATTAATGACTGGGGAGATATTAGCATTTTTGATTGCCAGGAAAATATAAAGCGAGGCTGGAAAGTGTTAATTCTTCTTCCGTCTGCTCTTAAATGATGGTCCCTTCTCACCCACCATGCTAGAAAGCTGGCTTTTTGCTTTGATCACCTCATCTTTCATACCAACTCCTTTTTTAACAAAAGAAGCACTTCCAATGTATGAAATTTCAGGGAGGAGAAGAATTAGAACAGAGATCTTCCTTATGATCCATACTGAATTTCTATGTTAAAAAAGGCCATAGAATTTCACCATATTATTGTAGCTTCAAACCCAAGCTTTCTGGCCCTGGCTAAAGCACCACGTGCTTCCTGGGAAAGCGCCAGGGCCTTATGTGAGGATTTTGTGCAACAGAGAGTCTACTACATCCCTTGATAAGCTGTTCCTATTTAATTGTATCATTAGAAAACTGCATCTTATTTCTAGTCTGAACTGATCTAGCTTCAGCTTTCAGCCACGGGAATCTCCTTAATCTACCTGACAAAGAACCATCTAACTGTCAGATACCTTTGCCCTGTCTAAGTACTTATAGACTTATCAGGTAGCCTCTACTGTCTGTTGATAAACTAAATAGATTGAGCTTCTTAAATCTTCCATTCTAAAGCTGATTATCCAGGCCTCAAACTAACGTAGATTTTTCTGAACTCCTTCCAGTTTTTCCAACACCAGATGTGGACATGAGAACTGGGATACAGTATTTCAGTAAAGCTCTATAAAAAGTAGTAGTGTTCACCTCCTTCCTACTCTCTCATTCATGCACTTTCAGCCTCCTTCAGGAGTGCTTTGCACAGGCAGTAATACTTAAATTAATCAACCCTCAAAGGTAATTCTGTTCCTACTTTTATTCTAGATAGAAGTTCTTCCTAATACAACAAATTCAAAATGGATCATGACCAAACTTACTTCCATTTGCTATAAAGAAAAAAGTATGTATTTTTTAACCCTGGCTACATCAACTCCAGGTATGACAGACTGTACAAATTCAGTGCCCGTATTTTACAAGAGAAACACTGCAGAGAAAAAGATTACATTGCAATCATGTAATAGTTACCTAATTTAAACCTACCTCTTTAAGCTATTTCATTCAATGAACTCACCATTCCCAGCCTATTTTGCACTATGGCCTTCTGATGCTCACTTGTATATTCACCTCTTGAGATGCTGGGTGGCCACAGCAGGCTTTGCTCTCAACAAAATCCAATGGGCACAACGAAAGATTGCTTCAGGCTAGAGCCACTGTTCTTCCAGACAAAAGGCAGAGCTGCAGGCTAGTCATGGAGGATTTGCTAATGTTATAAATCTACCCATGTAGTGAAAATTAATTGCCAGTTATAATCTTTAATTATTACTGTATCACCAGCTAGTTTCCCTTCCTATCTGGGATGAAAAAAGAACCCAAGTGAAATCACGAAGTATCCCGGATGACCATTTCCACATACAGAACAAAAAGTAAACTGCCAAACCCAAAAATCCAATTAGAGATTTTAAGATCATATCCTACTATACCTGGCAAAGTAAACATGGTCCTCACTGATAGAGCAGGTGCAGAAAAGAAGAGAATGCTCATAATGTTTGCACAGGGAAAGGAACAAGCTAGCTTTTGGTGCAGTAACATCAAATTTGGCTTTCAAGTAAATTAAAAATGATTAAAAAGCACCACACTAGTATATGTGGTGACTTGCTAAAACATAGTGAAGTACTGTGGGTTTTTGCTATAATAAGAACTGGTCTATTCTCATAAGCGTGGTTTGGGTAACTGTTCCTTGAGAGAAAGATAAACCCCAGCAATGTATTTTGAAATATGGCAGTCTTTACTTTTAACGAGTAAAATTTAGTGCCAATGGCAGCATTAACATTTGAAAAACAGTAAACAGAGTGCTAGTCAGTAAAGTCTGCCGCAGTCTCTCACAAGGAAATGCAACATGTCTGGTATTTTACCCTTTTTTTTCTGTTTGTTTGGGGCTTTCCCTATAAATAAATACATTCTATGTACCTGTATTTAGGTTTGTAATCTAGAAATAAGGTATTGCCTATTTCCTTTCCAAATCATTATGCAATAACATATTTCAGTGAGGACTGGATTACATCCTATCAGTGCACAGTAGGCTTTCAGCATTTTTTCATTTAATTCCAGTGCAGGTAGGATTGGGTGTTCAGCAGCAGCCATGTTTGCCCATCCTCTTCCAGTGACAAACGGATTAATTTCTACTCATGGCTGGTAGGACACTTTGGGCCTCTTTTCAAAGAAAGGTGATGTATGAACATTATCAGTAGTCAACTTGTTTATTCTTGTGACTTCTTACCATTCACTCACTCCCTCTGCTTCTCCTCACACTGGCATGAATCACACTTCATACCCTTCTTTTGGATATACAGACGCTGTCCTGATTATTACTCAAGGCAGCTTCAATAACACGATTTTGAACACAGCTAAATCTCTCTCACAGCCTTATAGTACTAAAATTAGCAAGCTTTTAAAAGCACTTGTTCTGTGTATTGTTTTCATTGCACACTATGCTTGCACATGGTACATCAGAAATCTTCCATGAAAAGCCCACATTCAAAGGGTTCTTCTAAAAAAAATTCAAGCTACAAAGGAATTCGGACACAACAGACTCACTCTAAGGTTGAAAGTCCAGAGCAAGAGTCAAAGTTGCTTAGAATTTTCCACATCACTTATCTTCCAGTCCTGTAATATGCATATAAACAAATGGGCATAAAAGAACTCATACTGAAGAAAGAGTATAAAAGAATGACAAATGTTGTTGCATACACCATGTGTTAGTTCCTCTTCACTTTTTGCCTAGTAGCAAAACTAGGGCACTATTCGAGAGAACAGATGAGGCTGAAGCCTAATAAAAAAGGCAATGTTTAAGTATTTGGAGAACAGAGGGCATGTTTAGGGAACAGAGTTAAGAAAGATTAAGATTTATATTTCAATATTTATATTATTTTTGCAGTCTAGCAATTACAATTCGTTTTGCTTTCCAGCTCCCAGACAGTAAGACAATATTAACAAAACAGGGAGAGTTTATTTTTACAAATAAACTGCTCTCACTAGGAATCTGTTCTCTATGCTACTTTCCTGTGTGCTATACTATCAGCTTTGATGCCTCCTTCCTCCACATCAACTAATTATTCTTTACCTCCCTCAAATTCTTTCTTAAAATAGCTTCCTGCAAGAAATTTTTCAACACTCATAGACTGAGTTTTGTCTTCACAACATACACTACTTATGGCTTTGTCTGAAATGCATTGTAAGCTCTCTGAAATACAGGCCATATCTTGCTGGTTTCTGAAGCTAACACTTTTATGTGTGTTACATCATTTGAACACATATGCTACATATCTCTCTAGAACTTTTCCAAATATATACTTAATAACAATGAATTAGGAATTTAAAAAACTCCAAACAACCCAAAACCTTACAAAAACGCCATACAGGATAAACTCTTACCTTCCAGGAAAGTGATAAAGGTTTACAATACCTTTCATTTGCCAAGGAGCTTGGAAAACAAACAATCAGGATAGTGGCACATATCTTGAAAAGCTGGAAACAATAATAAATGCCACAAAATAAAACTTGTAGCATTCCCTCCTGCAGCAATGCAGTCAAGAATAATTTTTCCTGATAAGCAAGAAACCCAAAAATATGTAAAGCTGCATTACCTCTTTCAAAATTTAAATACCTACAAGGCTTGGTAACGTTCACACTCAGTGTGTTGTGAGTTATGAGAGTAGCTGAAGAAGACTTACACCAAGCACAGAATGTACAAAGACTCTATTAAAAGCACTATACACACAGCTCACCATAATTTCAAGAGCTGAAACATTTTTCCTCCCATTTCTCATGTTTTTCCATCGCCATGCATTCAGTTTCTTAGTATATTTGCCCAAGGTTCTCCAAGTCTTCTAAAAAGCCAAAAATACAGCAAAAGCATGAATACAGATGAGAACCACAAAACTTTAGAACAGTGCACAAAAAACCCCTGAGACACTGAAGAGAAAATCTGAAGACTTCTTTTCTTTCCCTTTTTTTCAGTACCTCTGCATGGTGATATGTACAAGCTGCTGGGATGACTGAACATTGATAACATACAGGGACATGCAGAAAGTTGCTTGGGAAAGGCAGGCAAGGTAATGAATAAAGCCTTCCAAGTCAAAGGATCAGCTCAATGCTCAGTGCGTGAGCGAACAACTCTTTCCCACAGCATTCTCCTCTTCCTTAAACAGATGTTTGGATCTACTAAAGAGATGTTAAAACCTGAGATTAACTTCTTAAACACTGAGGAGCCTGCATCATGAATGACAGCCATTCCATGAAACACCTCTAAAATCATTAAGTCCTGCTTTCTCAGAGAAACAAAAAGAAGTGCTGTATCATAAAGCATGCCTGCCTGTAGCATGTAGACAGGAACAAGCTTGCTTTGCCCTGCAAGACAAGCAAAAGCCATACAACAACCATGGTTACTGCAGCACCGCACCCAAGCTCTCATGATACACCCTGAGCAGTACGACGTTACCCGGGGCCCAGTCCACGAGAATGCAATCCATGGCCTTGTCTCGGCTCTGGAAGCAGGAAGCACAAGTCAGTATCAGTATGTGGCAGATCACATAGACACATTATCTGCTTATGATGCACTGCAAGGAACAGAACTACTCCTTTCACGTCCATCACGCGATATGATTGATATGACCAGACACACACTTCTCTCTCCTTGAAGGGCTTTTTTTTTTGTGATGGTTTTTGCTTCTACTTGCCAATACTAGATCCACCAATCCTGAACCCATGCTTGCCTTAAACATTGATTTTCTTCGCTGTATTCTCGCCTGTCCTAGAATTTGCAGTGGAAAAGAGAACCAGTCTGAAAATGAGGTTATCGCACATTTTCTCTCTCTCCTGCTGCTTACTAATCTGTGCCATTCCTCCATTTGAGCTGAACCCACACCTGCAATTTCAGCCTTTTTTCTTCCTACTTTTGACTCACTCCTCAAACCTTTTCTTTTGTATCCATTTCTTTCTCCACAATAGAATGCAAATATTTATTCCAAGAGAAAGTGAGAAAACATAATAACCATTTCACGTTCTCCCTTCCCACTCTTTCTCTTCCTTACAGCTCTCCCTTCTTCCATGTACAATAGATACAAACCAGATCTGTCCCACCCTCCACTTGCCTCACCCACATCACCCCATACCTCACATCTCCTTTCTCCTCCTGCTCTGACAGAACAGCAGGGCAGTGAAACAGTCTTTTCTGGTTTGAAATCTACTTCTGACCCCTTGCTTCTCTAACTACACTACTCTTTCTGTCCTTCTTTCACCTGTAAGCTCATTATGATCTGTTTGATAACAAACTACACCTTTGTGTCCAGCTTCAGCCTGAGATTTCTAGAGCTGTCCCTTGCACTACACTGAAACTATTCTTAATAAAATGTCTAAATACCTTTGACTATTGCAACATCACAACAACTTATTTGCATCAGACATAACCCTTGTGAATTCTTCATAAAATTAAATGTCTTTCTCCTTTTGAAGCATTATTCTCTGAATTTCAAGACTCCACCCTCTTCTGCTGCCCTTCCACTCTGTACCAAACCCTTCATAGGTCACTGGCAGGCTCCTTATTCCTCTTCTGTCTTCCAGCAGGGCTCCACTGAGCTGTATCTTTTGTCCCTTCTCTTATGGATGAGAATTTTACCAACACATTCAGTTGCTCAGGAGACAGGTCTCAAATACAGTACACTTATGTCTAAACAAAAAATCTCAGTCCACCTTTCTGACACCTCTTGCCACTGAGTAGCTGTCAGCTTCAGCTCAATACAGCTAGAAGAGAACTTTGATCTCGTCACTCCCACCCTCTTTTCTCCACCTCCTCTCTTGATCACCCTGGACAGCATAATCATCTTGCCCATCATTCAGATATAAAATACTATGATAAAATACCATGTCATCTTTGACAATCACTTCTCTCTTGATCCATTCATTCAGGTAACATCTGTATCTAAGGGATCCTTCCTGTCTTGCATCCCTAGGACAAAGTCTTCTCTAAACATCTTCAGAGCTAAAGGTTTGAATGGGCCTTCACCTCACATTAGTTATTTACATTTTCTTCTTTTTCACATTGACAAACATTATCCTCCTTGTTCACTCTGCTCCAAAAGTTCTTTGTTCTATATTGTCATACTCCTTTACCATTATTCTCCCTGTGTCCTATGCACAACCCTCCATTCCAAATTTATATACTGGGAACGACTCCTCTGTTTTCCAGGCTCCTCTCTCTTACATACACTATACTGTTCACATCCTACTTGCTATCACACCATTTGCTCACATTTCTAGTTGGTTCATGATGTCAGTATCTGTTTATTAAGCTTGAAGGACCAGCCTGTATTTTCACTCAGGCCAACTTCTACACTAGAGTAAGGATACCTTTCAAGATCTTGCAAAACTACTTCACTGCCCTCCAAACATCACCTTAAAGCTTTCCTTGCCACAGTTCTAAGAAAGCCACTTTAGTTTAGGCTAAAGTCAACCACATATCACAGTGAGAAACTAAGTGCTTTTGTTTGTCAATATCAAAACTCCTACTTTGTCATATATTAAAAACTTATTTCTCTGCAGCACAGCAATTTCACAACACACACACAAGCACACATCCTTCCTCCCTGTGCTGGTACCCAGCACAGTAGTGTCCAGTCTGATGGGGCTGCCAAGCATTAGGATCACGCAAATAATAATATAGCCTCCCTAATCACAGCAGTAACAGATCAATCACTTATGTTCATCCAGATCACTGTCCTCTGACTATCTCCATTATCAGCCCCAAACAAACAAGGTTTTGGCTCTGTCAGTGGTTGTTGTGGTGGCGTGGCTCCAACAAACTTTTCAGATTTAAATCATCATTGCATCCTGTCTCAAAAGACATAACTAAGAGCAGTTTAAAAAACAACTGGATATGCTACCACCTGATAATCTATCTAATGTAGGCAATGAAAAGCAGACAGCCTAAAGGCCATCTAAGGATAGAATGTCTATCAGAGACGTAAAAATGAACACACATAATGATTGACACACCTTTAAACCTCAGCTTCCATTCTGACCACTTCATCTTAAAATGACGACAAGCTCAAATCACCTTATTCTGTCACTGGAGAGGTCCAGTCCCATCCTGTTTTGTCTTGCTAGAGAAGACACTTTTGATCCAGCAAACTTCTCAACAACTATTACTTATATGACATTAGCAGTGTTCAATCCAAACAAATACAGCGTCACATTTCCAGACTCTGACCTCCCCCTATGCCTAGCCCCCTGCAGTAGGAAAAGGAGGAGAAAGAATGACTGGACAGAAGAAATAAAATACTGTAAAATACTAAAAAATAAACAAAACAAAGAACATAGCAAAGATCACACAAAATCAAAACCCATGTACTCTTGCTCTTTGCCAGCCATTCCTATGCCTGGATTTACTTCATCAGTCACCCTCCTGTCTCCTCTGCTGAACACCTGCTCCAAGGGGACGGAAAGGGAAGCAAGCCTGAAGCCCCGTGTGCCGTGCACAGCTCTGTCACAACACAACTGCTTCCGTTTACAGATGATTCAGGAGGGGCCTGGGGACTAAGTGAAAATGCACCAGACAGGCACTGGAACCAGCAGTTGGGCAGAATCTACAACTTTTGTTGTCAAGTTCTTTGCTACTCCTGGCTGATGCTCTTTCTGGTCTGAGAAAACTCCACTTCTTTTCTGCCAAACAGCCCATATTTTCTAAATACAGGAACACAGAAACCAAAAAGCTGGAAACACAAATAATTCTGAATTCTAATTACTGTCAAGAAAACAGATAAATAGGAATATGTGTTGGGCTTAACCACTGTATTATTCATACAACTTAGTAAAATATGAAAGGAAATTACTGAATAGTAAACACAACATTTCAGAAATAAGGAAGACACTTCTATTGAGTACAAGACCAAGAGCAATCACAAAGCTGACTTCTCCAGCAACATCTGTGGCTTTCAGGCATAACTTTTAATAAGCCATACAAAACATTATGACAAAACCAGTGCCTTAAAATCAACACAGAAAGGGACACAGAAAAAGAGAGAAATCATGCATGCAATAGTTGGCTGCACAAAGGTTGTAAGTAACTCTGCTGATTCCTCCTCCAGTTTGAGTCAGTATAGTTAGCTGCACAGCACTGTGATTAAAAAACCCAAACATTTTTACCCTTGTAGCATCTACCCTTTCATCCAGCAAGGGAATCATCAAAATTTCTTGCTATAATCTTTCTGAGAGACCTCTGTCAAACACTCTTTCAGTGTCAAGACAGCATTTACCACAGGTTTTTTTGCATATTAATTACTGAAAGACACCAGTTTCACCTGGCATCCTGCACCTTTAACTCCTGAATCAGCTTTTTCAAGGACAAGCTGAAGAACTTCTGCATCAGGTTGAACTTGGAAGACAGAAAGATCCAGCAACTTAATCCATGCCCATACAAAATGAAAATCTTTCTTGCTAGTTATTCCAAAATTACTCTTAATAATGAGGAGTCATGGCATTCACATAACCTTATAGTAGAGTTAACTCTTCAAGAAACACTCTTAGCAATATAATATTTTTACTGAAGGTAATCTTTCTTAGTAATGCAAGCAGTGACCACCAAAAACTCCACAACTTAAAAGATAAGAAATTTGAAATGTTTTCTATAGGATTTTCCACTGCTTCCATCTCATTCATACACCTCAGCTTTGGTTAACTGGCTAATATTTTTTGCCCCAAAGGTAAAATAGAATCTGATAATGTCCTAATTTTTAATTCAATAGAACAAAAGGCCCATTTCAAAGAAATTACTCCATTTCACTGCAGAAATGGTTCAGCTCTTGTGTAGTCTTCCTTTTTATACATAGAAATCTATATTTAATCTATAAGCTATTAACCACATACAGAGGCAGATAAACAAGAAAACACACACGTGTTTTTATATCTCAATCAAAATTAGATACAAGAAGTCATTTCACTTTCTGTGGTGACAGCAGTGCTTGGGGTACACTCTAGTAAACACATAAATTTCCCTCTTTCTCAAGTCTGGGTATAAATTACAAGTAGAAGGAATGTCAGAGACAGATTCTTAGTGACAGAGCTGTCAGTTGACAAGAGAATCACACATGGTTTCCTCAGATGCAATCAAAAGAGGTACCTTAAACTACAGGAGATTTAATCTCCTTAGAACACCTGTTGCACAGCTTCATCCAGCTACGTGCTACCTAACAAAACCAGAATTTTTAAATAAGTCATTTACAGACCAACAGTTTTAGATACATATTCAAAACATCAAAATCCTGATTCAAAACAGAGAATGTCTGATCAGAGAGCCTTACCATTACTCCACTCCTTTTATCCAGTGTGTGGGCTGAAGAACTAAAGGACAGGTTTCAGAAAATAACTATGTAACTATGAGAATAAACTACAATTCTGACTAAATTTTCTGGGCACCATCATACATAATGTTTCATTCTTCCTCTGTCACCATTCCTTAAAACACATTAAATGAGGTGACAGCCACAACCAGGAGCCACGCCACCCCCCTGCAGAAGCTGTCCATATGAAAAAAAATAAAAATATCAGAGTCAGATATCATGCACAGAGCTGATCAGGCACTTACACACCAGAATGCACACTAGAATTCAATCCCAATGCCATTTCTCATCCTAAAGAAATCCCTCATGGGGACTTCTGCTCATTGTTCTTATTGCCAGCATAAAGATAAGAATGGTAAGAAAAAGTTTCTCTTGAAAACAGCGACAGTTTTGTGCCCTGACAATCCTCAGTTCTCTCACTCATCAAGCTCCACCAGAATATTACATCTGTTTCAGAATCAGTGCCTTATGATCTTACAGAGGAGAGACAGAAAATTATAGAACATTCAACCCTCTCTTTTGCCCAATGCAAAACCAAAACCAAAACCAACCCCAAATCAACAGCTATGGTGGTCTAAATTCAATAACCTCATCTCTTTCTTTTGGGGTATACATTTAAAACCTTGATATAATTTTCTTTCCCTCTCAGCCCTTTTCAACATTCCCTACTGCCACAAAAAGGTGGACGATGAAGGTGTCTAAGAAAAACAAGAATGTTTTTATTTCTTTTGGTTTAGTATGTTTTAAAGGAGACAAACAGCACCATTGGCAAACCACTAGTAAACAAAAAATAAATAAAAATTAAATAAAAATAAACTCCAATCCCTATGCTTACATTAACCAGCTGGTTTTGCCTTATCTTCTTTCACAATCTCCCCATAAATAATTTTTGTTCTCTTTCTCCTGCTTTTCATAAAGTAGAATGTTGCATGTCATGCCCTTTTTCTGCTATAGAAGTGTTCCCTACCACCATCTAACCTCCTTAACTTCTTATTTTTTGGAGATGGTAAAATCATCAAGGTATTTTTCCGAAGAATTAAAAGGATACTGAAAGCAAAACTCCCTTTAATTTTGTTCGGATGTTGCCAAAGGATTTATCAAAAAGCTTTCCATCAGACGTTTGTGTGGGAAGTCAAAATAGGAAAAATGTAGTGTAAACAACTATCCAATAGATTTAAAACTCCAGTTTGCATGTGTAATTGTGAAGTAAAATGCTGCAATAATAATTAAGAATCTCTACTTTTAACACAAAATCAGAAAAACTATTAGAATTTTTTATATAACATCCTTAATGACAAATGATAATTAATCAGTATGGTCAGTGAAAAGATTATCTAAGACAAAACACAGACATCATCAGATTGAAACCTAAACCATATAAACCCAATGAACTGGGAAACTGAAGATGACCATGACACCAAATCCCAGATATATAGACCTAAGTCCCTAAAACCCTGCTGTAGTTCACAAAGATACACAGGACATCTTTTGCTCCTTTACAGCCTATGCCTACCTAGAAACACTCACAGCACTAAATCCTTGCACACTTACTCAGCTTATCAATACAAGCTCTGCATACAAAACCAAAAAATCCCATTCTTCTGTTATTTTCTTCAATATTGTATAAAGTAAAATACCTGCCTCCAAAATTAATCTATCATCAGTTACAGATTAAGACTATAGTAACAGAACACTGTATCTACCTCAGGCATAGTTACTGTGGCGTTCTACAGGACACAAATTCCCAAATAAATACAAACTTCTTTTACTATGCACGTTATCTACAAGAAAATCTTTAATTCTTCAACTATGCCAATCAACTTCTTAAAATTCAACATAAATTCTGAATGCTGCTCCAATTCTGATAACCCCTCTTTTAGCTAAGCCGGTTGCTTGGTAGTGATTTGTCAGATAAGTTACACAATACTGTTTCTGTTTCCTGATTAGATAAGCAGATAAGTTTTTTTTTTCTGGCACAAACATTTATGCATAAAATTTCTCATTTTCTGTGAACACTTGCAACTTTGTAATCCTCTCTCCACAGATCTACACACCAGTAAAAGTCAACCATGGACAGACTGCATTTGCTGGAGGAAAACTTCGAGTAAGTATTAGCATGCAAAAAGCAATCCTGTCTACAAAACTGAACAAACGTTCAGGAAATTTCTCTCCCTCCGTGCTGCCTACATATACACTGCAGAATAAAGGAAAGCAGTGAGCAGTATTTCTGTGTCTTTACTTTTACCCTTAAGATGGGGCACAGGCACATGGCCTCGGTGCATCTCTTGCATTACAGAACTGAAGGCACATCAGATTGTGACCCCTTTGCCCAGGGAAGCGCTAAGAAGTATCAGTCAGGAGGAAACTTGGCAGTAAGTGTTTCTACCCATCCCCTCTGGGGAATGCTGCTTCCCAGGTCCCACCTGGGCCAAAGGGAGGAGGAAGAGCAGACCACCACACAGAGCATACAACCAGAAAGGAGGCAGCAAAGCAGGGATGAAGCTAACCTGAAGCATATTTTGCCACCTGACACCATATTTTCTACAAAACCAAAATGAAACACCTTGTGGTGGTCTCAAGGAGACCACGGTGTTCCCACCCCTTCTCCCCACCATGCTCTGCACTCTCAGTTTCATTAGTCTAAAAGGACTCCTTGCTTAACTGCTTACAAAGGAATGGTCGCATAAATCTGGTCATATCAACTCAAGATGACAAAATGCAGACAAATATGACAAGAAGTAAATGCAGAGAAATCAGATTTTACACTATCTTTATCAAACAGGACAGTCATTCTTGATACTTAAAATCCTGTCTGTCTGTCGTCCTCAGTTACTTGATACAAGTAACATTTGATTTTTCTAAGACACCACTTACAATCCCCTGGCACCACAGATGCCACAAGAAGGTCTAGTCAAACACGTAAGAAAAAGGAGTTGGGCTTGGTATTCAGACCTATTATGACCACAACCCTTGCCTCTGAACAAAGCGGGCAACAAAATTCAACATGTCACATGACAGTTGTGCGCAAGATCAGAGTAAAAGCATTTCTGCAAATACATGAGCAATGTTTCCTGCAGACCAATCTAACTCTTCAGATTTTTCCCCGCCTTTATTAATAAGGACGGTGAGGCCCAAGAAGATTTACAGTGGGTGTTCAGCCACACAGATGGGTGTGGTAAAAACACCTGTATTAACAGGCTGCTTAAGAGAATATAGTAGAAATATTTCAACACATAATAATTTATTCTAACTTCATGAAAGTTCTTTCTAAGTGATCTAACACAAGTTACTACTTGGAAGAAGTAAAATTTCTAAAGCTTTTTATTTTCTAAATATAACAGTCAGGTTTGGGGTTTTTAACATTTATATTATGACATAAGTACTATAAAAGCCAGTAAGTGCTTCACACCTGTCACCATCATAATGTCAGCAATGGCATTACACTTTGTTTGGAAAAAATTTTTCCGGATAAGTGAGTTTAAATAGAGCGACTTTGACAGAGCCTCTAACCCCCTCCAAAAAACCAAACAAGACTAGAAATGATAATCTAAACTATATCATTCTAGGAAACAATTTGCATATTATTTATGATTAAGGAGTAGGGACACACTTCAATCTTTATGTCTCAAGTAAGCTTCCAATACGAGTTTGTGTTCAAGGACTTCCGAACACAGAACATTCTATCTCAACAAATTAAGCTTGTTATGAAGGCCAAGCTGAAGTAGCAAGATTTTTGTTCGATTATTTTTGAATGAACATTACTGACAGATGTACAAACTGTGCCTTGAACCTTTTACATACATACTATATGAAAATCCCAGTTCTGCTGCTAACTTCTTTTGGGCTGGCAAAATAGGGAGATTCAGGCACATAAGAATCAAGACAGAAACACAATCAAGCTTGGCATCTCTATAAAAGTCTTTCAAAAGGGAAGTTTTATGGTATTTTAAATAATTTTAACGTGTACTCCACGTAATTTTATAGTTTATCACACCAATCTACATTACTGATTAATTCATTCTTTTTTCAAGAGGTTGTTTAGAAAACGTAAGATTCCTTTGAGCTGCCAAGGTGCTCAGAATTGAATGCATGTGTAATGACAACTATAACATAATGAGAAAGTTAACATCATTTCAGAATATATATTATGACATTACAGGTAATAGCAGGATTTCTCTCAGCATGAGTAAGTTACACTGAAGTTTCACTATGATGGGATCACTCATTATGAACTGATTTCACAAGAAGTATTTCCCATGACAGAGAGTTTGTATATGTAAACTGCTTTTTTAACACAACAGAAACAAACACAAAGCTACATGAAAGAGCAACCCAAATCATTTCACTAGTTGCATTAGGTGTTACCCCAGCAGGATGTTAAGGACACATATCACAAACAATTTGATTTGTTTATGCTCACCACTAAAAAGTTTCTCTTCTCACAACTGACACAACTGTCTCAGGCATGGCATATTCTCATTTACCGCTAGCCTGGAATTTGCCTGTTCACACTGATGGTACCAGAAAACCTTATGGCCCAAATGACTCATTATATTTGTTTTTGCATAATATGCATGGCTTAGTGTAATGTAAGATAATACTGGACACTGGCTGCTTTGTTGTCTGTAAGTCACACTCACACTCAGCAGTGAGAATAAAAAAACCAAAATGTGACTTGAACCTAAAGTGATTGAACTCAAAATTTGTAACAGACCCTTTCTCTCCATAAGTGAAAATGTCTCCACTGCAGTTGCTGATGATAATATAATGTCTAAAGTTGATGCACAGGTTTATATGTTTATGTTCACACAGAAGCAACTGAAACGTTGCATGAAGGGACAGGGTCCACAAAAAGAAATCCAATATGGCCACTGATGTGTAGGTTGTCTTTTGACTCAAAATTGCCTTATCTTTTACCATGTCTGTCAGTTGCACCTGTTATACCCATACTTCAAAAGAAGTTGACACAGTGACAGTCATCTGCGTGTATCCAATCCTGAAACATTCTTCACGGCAGAGATCCATATGCTTTGAGACTACCCCGTCAGGGCCAAACCACAGTCACCCACAACCACCAAGAGACGAGACAGGTAGAGAGGTGTGCCAGCACTATCCACTTACCTTCTTTATTAAGCCTCATAACCTCTCTGCTTTTTCCACCCTCCTTTCCAGTCTCTTCTAGATCTACACCTGCAGAAGAGAAGCAGAGTCAGGAAGCGCCGAGGGCCCAGAGGTGTGCATTTATTGTTGGGCGGGGGGAGGAGGGGAGGTGAGGAGGTGAGCAGTGTTTCTATTTGCGACAGCAAAAGCACAATGGTCGGAGCATCTGCCAGGGAGCGGAACCGCCGGGCCCCCCGCGGCAGCACCCACCGCCCCCCCCCCCCCGCCCGCGGCAACCACCCGCCCCACCCCCCAAACTCCCCCACGCCC
>JAOXXN010000265.1:12347793-12358070 GCA_026770055.1 Myrmophylax atrothorax
AAGGCGCAGCCGCCGGCCGTGCGGTCCCCGGGGCTGCGCGCCCCGCAGTAAGTGCCTGGGACGGGCTCTGGGGAGCCGCGGCACGGCCCCGAACCGGCCCCGCAGTGTGGGGTCGGGGCTCCCCCGCCCTCCGGCTGCTTCCAGCTGCGCCTCTGTGATCACCTACAGCCACAGCCATTTTGTTGTCCAAGGGCTGCCGGGGCTGCAGGAGGCTCCGTTCTGCGGGCAGATGCGATTCCTCTGGTTTGGGTGGTGTAGGGTTCGGTGCCCCAGCCCCGAGCTCGCAGGGACTGCTGCTCTCAAACAATGCCGAGGTTTGCATCTCGGTCTGCATAACCCATGGGACGTACATGCTTTTAGTTTAGGACCGTGTCACTTGTGTTTATTTCTTCGTTGAGGTAAGAGTAGAAAGTAACCGTGAAAATTATTATACTCAAATATACCTGATTTGGGTAGGGAGTTACACCATAAGCCTATTGCTCCAGTTCACACCTCTTAAGCCAAACATAAACACCACTGGTGAAGAACTTGGTTTTGTTTAATCAGCCTTGGTGATTCGACATGGAGCACCTTCCATACAGCTCTACAGCCCCAGCAGGATTGCTGATGGCTGAAGTTCATTGTTCAACAGACACATCTTGGGGTGGTGATGTGGGCTTTGCGTGGTCCTGTTCCCCCTCCTATGTGTTTTGCCAGCCGCTCATTTAAGACCCATTCACTTTTTGCTGGTTCAAACCAGTGTGACAATGCTGACGTGGAGCATGGAATTAGCCTAAACTCAAGAAAGAAACCCAACATTTAGGGCTTGCTCAGGATTTGGCCTCATGGCCAGAGGGGCAGGACAGTAGTTACTCAAGTCAGGGCTGCTGCCTGTCTAAAGGTGCATGATGCTACAGTTTGGAATGGATTTAAGTATATTTCTCACAGGCGTCATTAAGACTATGCCCTTTACAGTGCTAGAATGGATAAATGTTTTACACAAAGGACAGAGACCCTTTGCCTTTTGTACACTGAAAGCTTTTGTAAAGTGTGGCCTGACCAGAGTGCCTCTAGTCAAGTAGTATTAGCTACGAGAAACTTCAGGAACATAAAGAAGTAGAAGGCTGACTAAAAGATGCCTCAAATGAGAACCAGTCAGTTGCAGCAGGCATGTTGGCAATCAACATGAGGCAGACATAAGATGCATGACCTTAGATATATGTGGAATTTCCAGAACCAGGAAGGGTGGTTGTGGTATAATAAAAAGCCCTGGCAAGGTCTATTCTGGAATATTAAGTACAGCTCTATCTACCAGTTTAAATTAATCTTCCTACAAAAAAAGTGTGGAAAGCGTTACTAACAAAGATCAGAGGAATTAAGATTCTATCATATGAGAAGAGTTTGACTTAGACTAACAAAATTCAGCTGGTAGTGGATGTTTTTGATGTTTTTAATTATAAGGAGACATAATCATCAATGAGGAAGAAAAAATAAAGAATAGACATAAGCTGCTTATGTTGAGGTTGAAAACCCTGCCCACTATACTGAAAAACACTTTGGTCAGGAATAGCAAGATGGAATTCCTTAGAAGGAATGAAAAAGGACATGAAATTAATAGTCAACCATGTTCAGCACTTGTGTTCAAATTGACAGTGGCCATACAGTCTCATAATTAGGGAAGTTGCACTGCACAGCTTATACCATAACACTGGTGTGATTAACTAAGATGTGTATCTGGAGACAAGATAGAAAAGAAAGGCATGTGAGCACCCAGGAAATCCCCACCAATGAAAACCAATGTTAAATTTCAGGGAAGTACGGATGGCCAAACATCTAATATTAATCACTGCCATAGGATACATAGACAGTAAAGCAATTCCTAACTACACAACTGAGAAAAAAAAGGGAAGAGGGAAAGTATTTAATACAAGCTGCCTCAAACCAAGCAAGAAAAGTGAAGAAACTTTCCAGCTTTAACACTGGCACTGATCTTACCATGCTTACCATGGCACATTGCATGTGTGCCATGATCTTATGCTACTTACCATGACACACTGCACAACTATAGTCTAGACTTTTAATAGAAACAGACCATGTGAACGAAAATCAGCATAAAATCAAGATGCAAGATGTACCAAGTCCTTCCTAAAAAGAAGCAGTCCAGTTTGAGAGAAAGGTTTCCAAAGTCCTCCCAAAGGAATTCTTCCTCCTTCCCACCACATGTATTCAAGAACAACATTATTGTTAAACAAATGGTTCCTCAATCAGAATCATAGAATCATTTAGGTTGGAAAAGACCTTTAAGATCAAGTCCAACCATTAACTTTGCACTGCCAAGTACGCCACTGAATCATCTCCCTAAGTGCCACATCTGCACAGAAGCCTGACTTTCCAATGATCATCATCTTCTGTTCAAAGAGTGTGAGCTCTGCTTTGATTACCTCTATGCTGCCTCTGTCCTCTGCGCCAAGGAATGAACCCCATCGCTGAGCAAACCAGCCACCAGTCTGTCTCCATTGGCTTATAGTGTGCAAGCCTTGAAGCTGCAGAAAAGTAGCTCTGTTCTACACCTCTGTTCTTGGGCTCCTCCCCAAGAACATTATTTCTTTCATTCCAGATTGGTGCCAAATCAAACCAGTGTATGTTGCCTGGATAGCTGTCCCTTACACTCTAGAACTTCATGGCAAAATAGGAAGAGGGCTGACTTGACGTTATAGAAGTTTCCCCACAGTTGGGAATATTGTAGTTCTGTCTTGTAAATATGAACTCGAGCTGCAGCATTACCATAGCAAGAACATTCAGATTGTTTCTTCCTCCCGTCTCTTGGCATCTGCTTTCACAAAATTCATAGAAAGAAAATCCTGTTTAAGACTTTTACTCCTTTTTCAAGTTCATTTTTATTAATTAGTAGAGCCAAAAGTTATGGATGGAGATGAAAAAAGGAAGGAAAGGCATAAATAAGATCACTTGTTTCCACAGGAAATGAGTAAAAAACCCAGCACATGAAAGTGCAGATTAAAGATCCTCTGTTTCTTTTCCACCTGCCCATCAATACAGAAATTTAGTTCTATGACCTTGAACAAGTCTTTTTGATGCAGAAAAATAATTAATTGAGTCAAGAATGATACTTCTTTCCCTTTCTGATCCCTGAGGATCTCTTATTTCAACTGCCAGTCAGGGGTTTCCTTTTACTGTGTGTTTTTTCAGAATTCAAGGTAATGCAGCCTTGATTTTGGTTGCAGTGCCTAAATACTACAGTAATCCAAACATAATGTGCTAATAAAAAAGTAAACTATAAGCAAATTTTGGCCTTTAATTAATAAACAGCAAAATACAGATGAAACCTTAACTCTAATAATTTTAATCCATATATCTCTGTCTTTTAATAAGATGATCTCCAAATGTAAGCTTTTTGCTAAGTAACCAGGAGATAAAAATCATATGTTCCTAAATCTACTTACTAGAATTGTAATTAAACACTTGGGCTTTATAAAAGCACAGGAAAAGTTACAACATTTAAAAGACATCCAAAGCCACATATCAATCTTTGACTTATTAGGAGATCAGTCTAACATTTCTATAATGTTCAGGATCTGAATGTGAAGAGAGAAACTAAACCAGCAATTCTCACATGTGGCTATCAGGAACATCATATGTAGTCACTGTGTACAAATAAATAGTGACATGATTCCATTTCAGCTCCACTGACACACGCTGACTTTGCTGAGGGTGCAGGTGTAGTCACAACAACACAATCCTGCATACCTGGCAATACGTGCACCAGATGGCTTTAAACTGGTTACAAAAGTGTTGCAAAAAACAGCTGTATAAGGCTTCAGTATCATAACAATATTATAAACATATGATGCTTGTGACAAAGCAATTACGATTTAAGCAGTTTGGCAAGAAATTTGTTAATACTTCTCAGGATCCTGTTTTGCAATGGGTTTACCACAATAGTAGTTTTGTCTTATATAGCAGAAATTAATACATGGTAGACAGTTTTATGAAGCCAAGGATCTACTTTAGTGGGAATGGAACAGTAAATCAAGACTGTCTTAAAGATAGTCAGTGTTGGAGTTTGCATAAGAAAAGCATCAGCAAAGTAGCTGGCTGTCAGTCACACAAGCGGAGAATCTTCAATCCTCCTCCAGGATTTCGAGAAGTGTAAAACTACTAATTTGTATGTTGACTTGTGTGCAAATGATTTTTATAGCAGATTTTTACACTCTTGCAAACTTTCACATGCAGATTATCTATCTGTTGTTTCTCTTTCCACAGTGGACAAATGAAATTTGTGTTTAATACTACAGCAGCACCTCAGGGTACCAGAGAGGTTTATATCAAGAAGGTGAAAAATGCACCAGATAGATAATCCTGCATTTCTCTGGTGAAACTAATTCTGAAACTTTTTGCTTCTTAATACAGTGTCACATCTTGGTATGCTATGTGATTAATTGGAGTAGCTGAATTCATTAAATAAAACAGATAATTAAAAAAAAGTCCAATATCTAGATTTCTGCAAAAAGATGCATACAGGATGGCCATTAAAACAGTTTAGCACTTACCAGGCCAAATGTAGAAGCCACCCTAGAGAAGCCAATCTCCCCAGAGTCACTCTGGCCAAAAGTGCAGTCCCTGTGCTATATCTGATCTCTTTGTAATTTCAGCAGGTGTCTCAAACACTATATGAGTGCAATCATGGAAGACTTGAGCTGGAAAACTGTATTAAATAGACAGTTATAGCAAAGAAATCTATTTTTAATGTCCTCTGAAATAACACACACAAAAAAAATCTGAATTATGCTTTCAGTTCCATTTTAGCCAAAGAAACCAGCACTTAAAAAAGAAACAGTCAGAAAAAATGGAGAACTGAAAAAGAAATTCTAAGTGAGATACTCTTGTATCCCAACAAAAACATATTTCTCAAACAAGGGTTGCAAATTGCTTCACACAAAACAGAGCAGTGCTCGAAAGATACAGCAGCACTAATCAGATGAAATGGAAAATCTAAATAGAGGTGTACTGCACAGATTTATGAACTGACAGTCCACAATAAGGTAACATTACAGGGAACTCTGAAAAAATGCTAGCAGAAAAAAAGAGCTATGAACTAGAGATGAAAATCAACAGATACTACACATTTCAAACCCAGTAGAGTTATGCAAGCACTGTGAAAAATGCACATCCTTTGGTTCCAGTGTCTAAAAGTTTGTTCTAAACAATTTTGCATGAGTCTTGGCTGTGGTCTCAGTGCATTAACATAGTACTGTGCTGTCTTTTCAAGAGGATAATTTAAATTACTCCTTTATTGCCAGGAGTATTTCTGATACCAAAGCTTGTAATAGTAACTCTCAGTGTACTACAGGACTTCTTTGTGTGGAATAGACAAGACATCCTCACTGGACCCAAGGTCTTAACAATTGCTTGTAAGAAGCAAAAAAGTTTCTTCTTTTTTTTTTTTTAAACTCTGCAACATTATTTGGGTTTTTTTTTTCACTCTGCAACAGTTTCAGGTTTTAGCCAGGAGTCTGAGAGTTCAGTTGAGACCATCTTATATGCAGTATTTGCTCTCCCTCAAGAACATTCCCCATGTCCTGCCTCCACCTGAATGTCCAGTCTCAGTGCCACAGTATAACCTGTATGAAACATGGATCTCAAACTCTCTTCTTACAACACTCACGACCCAAAGACCCTGTCTAACACTTCATTGGCTGGACTTGTGGCAAGTAACTGAAGATTAGACCAGATCAGAGAAGTGCATGCACTGCAGAAGACTGAGGGGCAGATAGTGCATCTATTTTGGAAATTGGAAGACATGAATGACAGGTCAAAGAGTACTCAACTGGCTAAAATTCAGTTTCACTCTATTGACAAGTACTTGGGAAAGATCACAGAGAAATTGCTTTAAGACACAGTCAGTGCATGTTTCTTACTGCTTCTTAAAATTGTTAAGCATTTCTAGCAGTAGTGCAGCAAATAACTTGTATTTTACTTGCTGAATATCTATCTGTGTTTTTCTAATTTGAAATATTTTTTTGTTAAATAACAGCAACAACAGTATTTTGGAAGGCCATATCCAGATTCTAGAGGTAGGCTTTTGACCATGCAGTTGGGAAAGAAAAGAAACTTGAGGGAGTTCCCTGCATTTTTGAAAGGCATGGCAAAGTTCTTTGAGATATAAAATCACCTGGGGATGGAGAAAGTTACCTTGCCTCGGTGTGAACTCTGCAAACACCATACGACTTTCCTGTGCTTTGCCCGTGTGAATAACTGAAATCACAAAACATGGGTCCCCAAAGATCTTCACACATTTCTCATGGGGTAGACATAGAAATATTCTTTCATTAAAAATTAAGTTTGCCCTGATGAATAATGTATGTTATAACTTTCCATGCACCAGCCATGTTTGCGTGTGTTGGCAGCACACAACAGCTCTTCTCCCTCACTCTATCCTGACCAATTTTCTTCAGTTCTTTCTCAATGCAGATGCCATATTTCTCCTGTTTGTGTCTCTCTTTCTCCCAAATGCTTCCCTTTTCTGAATTTTGTTCCCTCTGTCACTTTACCCTAGTGCTGCAGGGTGGGTTTTCATCTCCTGCCAGGTTACTCAACTGAAGCACCAGTTTGGGGCCTGTTTTTTGCTCCCAGCCGCTCTCTCACCCACCCTCCCACTCAGACCCAGCTGTCTCACCAGAGGCTGCCATGTCTTTTACTATGCCCTGCCTTGTTTTTTATTCCCTACTTTGCAGTTAGGAGCATTTCCTCTCCTTTCCCCTATCCCTCTCAATGGAAGACAGGTCTCTCCTATACGTCTCTCCCAGTCCTCTCTCCCACCCCACCAGAGAGCTCCTCCTCCTATTATAAAGCTGTTTGAAGTTGCCTTCTCCTCTCTAAATGCTTCCTCCCCTTTTGGCAGCAGTCCCCTTTCTATCTCCCCTCCTCTCAGCAGCCAGCTCTCCTCTGCCTCTCCCTGGGATGCCAGCAGTCCTTCCCAGCCTTGTCCTGGCCCTGACCAGAGCCCCTTGCCCTAAGTGCAGGGGCCTGCCTCCCCTCCCACCATTTTCCACAAGTGCTGGTGCCCTGACTGTCCCCCTCTCCCAGAGCTGGCTGTTCCCCTCTGTAAGCAGGGACTCATCCCTGGCAGAGCCAGACACCACGCATGAGTGAGCTGGGGGGGACACCCAAGGGCTGCCACATTTCAGACTGGGTGGGCTCTCCCTCAGTGTTTCGGAGACACTTGAGCTCCCCTCAGCTGGGCTGTGAAAGTTTGGGGCCACCCAGACAAGGAATTGGAATGAGGGTCAAATCGCAACGCCTTTGGTGGGGTCACGTTTGGTCACTACATCAGTGGGCAGCAGAGGGGACCCAGCCTGCTCACGTGGCTCCCCAAGGCCTTGCTGCCTCCAGAAGCTGTCTCCAATCACACCTTGCTCGAGGTTCTGTAATGTTTTGACAATTGTGATGGTATGCCCTATTTCCAGCTTGTACAGGAAACAGACATGTTGAAATCACAGAAGAAAGAGAGCCTGTTCGTCTTGTATTTCTGGCTGAGGCTGGAAGTGGAGTGCCAGAAATCACTTGTGCCTCATCTGTTGTGCAGGGAATTCTTTTGTAGTTCCTTGCCCTCCTGGTGCTAACTTTTGAAGGAGATTTTTCCTAGTAAGATTCCCATTGCAACCTGAAAGAGTCAAAGATGGTGTCTTCTAATAACACCACAACTTCTGTCCAAATGGATCTCAAAGACCTTAGCAGGAACTGGGGTATAGGGAGTGACGTCCCTGACAGCTGAAGGCACCCGAAGTGAAAAACACGTTTGATATTTAAGAATTGGCTTACACGCATAGACCTTTCATGGGCCACTCTGCACTTCTGTCATCAAACTCTTCACTAGACCTTTACAAAGGCAATGTGGTGTCTCAGACCAGATGTGGATGGACCTCAGTTCTGATTTCACAGGTCTAATGAATTGTTTAATTAAATCCCCCTCTTAATGATACAAATACATTGTCCTTTGCTAGTCTATTTATTGGAAACCTGTGGTTTGACAAGTGTCAGAGCTAAGATTGCAACTTTGCCGGCTCAGATTAAGAGAATCTTTGTATGTCTGTGGCCATCAAACATTTCAGCTGGTTAATTACATCCAGTGATGCAGCTCTGTGCATTGAATCCAGTCTTGTTTTGTAGATACTCAGCATGTGACATCTGGTATAAGCAAAAGTTACAAGACTGATGAAAAGTGAACAATAGTGGTTTAGGGAAAAAGAATTAACTAAAAATCATACAAAAATAGCATTTGAGAATCTTGTAATTCAACCTCAGATACACATTTAATGCAAGATTATAGCCAGAACTGGCTGTTGTTTCCCAAATCTTTTAATTGACAGATAAAAAAGTGCTTTTCCTCTAAGAGACAGCGGGCATCTGTGGATTCCCACTGTGTGTGTTTAATTCTGCTGAATAATATATAGTAATAATAGATGAATAGAAAATATTCAAAATCAAACCATTAACTGTGCCCTAACTCCTTGTCCTTCTTGTGTGGAATTGGAGTCTCCCTCCTTGAGGGGAATTGGAGTCTTATTCTGATACTAAATCTGAGCTCCTACATTTTTACTTGCATTCATATTTACATTCAAGGACTATGATAATCTGATAATACAATGCCTGCTTTTCCTTCTGCACTAAGGGCAGGATTGGCATTGCAGCTACTGGTGACTTCAAAAGACTGTTACAACTGTGGCCTAGGATATAGGAGTGCTAGCAAAATCAGAATGCTTTATGTATAGTGGGATGAAAAATTTCATGTAAGATTATCTGTCTGGGCACATATTGACTGTCAGTTCTCTATGGCAAGAGGTGTCTGCTCTAAGAAGAGTAGAGCCCTTTTTTCTGTGCCCTCACACATCATCATAATTAGCACAATTAAGACAACTCAGTCAAATCTACTGGTAGCATAAGCAGTGGCATTTTATTGAATTATGTGTTCATGTCACAGTGGAGTTGGCCCCTTCAAAGTATTTCTAGTGTTTTGTAGCTGATGGAGCAAAACTTATATCATGCTGTTATAAACAAGTACAAATTGAAAGTTGGAGCTGTATGGAAACAGTGAGTTCTGGTGGTGAAAAGACCTAACAGTCCCTTGATAAACACAAAATGTAATAGCAGTACAATAGGAATTTCTAGAAATAAAAAGAGTAGGCTACTTTGGAGGGGTTAGAAATGGTCTTGTATTGAGAACTTATGGGTGCACAGAGCCATGAACATAAGTCTTCTGGATTTGCAGAGGGAAAACTTGAAGGGCATCTCTAGGTCCTGAAAGTGTTCCTATATGAGTGAATTCCTCCATATTTCCAGGGTTTAATATTTTTGCCTATGGAAATTTTTACATTAGCTGACAAAACCCCCTCAGTCTGTCTTTGTCAGTCTGAATCTTAATGTAGCCAACTGTTCTGTTCAATTCTCACACTACATTTGTGGTGTAAGAGTCTAAGAGCATGCTGTGTCAGCCATGGGATTATTGGTCCTAGATTTTGCAAAATTTCCCATACACATTTTTAAAACAACAGCAGATAAATATGAGAGTTGGCAGATACCAGAGACATAATTGTTTTCAGCAGTTACAATAGATGTTTTAAAAACATTTCCATATTCAAACCTTTAGTTAATTCAGGGCTAGTGAAACACAATCCTTCCCATTGTCTCCTGCCCTTGGGGTATCCTCTGGGGATACCAACCAGCAGGACCTCCCCGTTCCTCACTCGTTGCTTTTCACATGCCTGTATCACCTTTTAAGTGACTGCTTCAGTTGGTTTGCTGGGCTTTTTAATTTTAAATGTTAGTATTTAAGGAATGATGATGATATCACTGTCATTTTACTTTCCTTTTCTCCTGTCTTTCTCTCAAACTTGACCTGACCTGGGATTAAACAACTGGCAATGTTGCCACCATAAGATGCTGACCTCAGCACACAACAGAAATGGTTGGAGTGGCAAAGGAAAGCAAAAGTACAAATAGGATCTTGACCAATACATTTATCCCCATGCCTTTCCCACAGCACGAGACGGTAGAAGTTTTCCTTTCGTTTCTCTTCTTTCACTTCCCTGCTCTGTTTACCTAAGCATCAGGAGTCATTCTAACAGTTGTTAGTGAGAAAAGATACAGAATGTAATACAACTTCTTGTCCCTCAGGAGAGACATTTGGTAAATCTGGAATGAATGTCCAATTCTCTCCAGCATACTCTGAATGTAAATTTGGAAAGAGGAATTTCTCCAAATAATTATAGTTTAAAAGTTGA
>JAOXXN010000265.1:12369666-12385886 GCA_026770055.1 Myrmophylax atrothorax
AACAAGAATGGTCCAAGATTATCTAACAAGGCAGTGGCAAAAGAGAGCAAAAGTGAAAACATGTCAATCTAGAAAAAGAGTAAGAGCCTTTCACACTTCACCGGCTGCATGATTAGGTATATAGTATCTGACTATCACTGAGTTGGTTCCATAAATTTTCTGTGTTAACTGTTCTGTTACCTCATACAGTTTTATCTCTTTTTTTGGAGCTGATTTCTTCTGCTAGAGGCTGAGCCAGTCTTTCATGTTATAAAAAATTTCTCAATTAACAATCTCAATCTACTTGTTCCCTTTTCTGAGAATTTAGGATATTATTTTCAATTATGTTAATGATGACAAGGATCTTTTGTTTCAATATGTCCCTTCGTCTGAGCAAGGAAATTTATTTCTGTATCAGCCATAAAGGTATGTAAACACTAAGAAGTCACATGCAGATGTCTCAAGCTATTTCAGAAATTTAAATTCCTCTGCCCAGTCCTCTTTTTCTCTTGTGACACTGTGCAAAATATTCCCACAGATTACTTTTTTTTCTTTTCCCCAGGGATGAAATAAAGCTTCAGGGTTTAGGGTTCCTAAAGGCAGCATGACATATTTTCTCATATATGGAAAATACAGAATAGCACAATATAACAGTTTTTCACAGTAGCATTTTATAAGTAATTTTGTCTTCTTTGTTTCCTCTAAAACTCTTGCATGAACAGTATTGTATCCTAGTGACTGGCCTTGATCTGTAAAGGGAATTCAGTTGCATGGCTCTGAGCAGATAATCTGCCCCCCAATATGTTTGCCAAATGGGTGTCTAATTTACATTGCAAATTACCTCAATTGCATGCATAAATGAGCTAATGAAACACACAAATGTGTAACTGGTCATAAATAGTAATTTCTAAGTGCAATCGCAGTAATTGCATGCTCCTCATGATTTTGAAAATCAAGAACCTAATGTTAATTTGATGCTAGTTCATCTTGCATAACAGTTATATTTAAAGCTGAAGTATATCACTCAGCAAATGTGGCAGTCTTGTTCTATTATGTCTTTTTTCCATTATGGTTAATTGGCGGATAACAGTGTTTAACATTGCAGGGACTTCTTTCTGCTGATAAGCAGGGATCAGACATTTTCCTAAAATAAGCAGGGCTTCAAATCTATTTATATACTATATTGTGTCACAATAACCGTAGTTTTATACTCCTTTAAACAACACGTTTAAAAAGTATTGATTTGGGGTAATGAGATTTTGGGGAAAAAGATAATTAAGTCACATAACTATTTTTGTCAAGTGTTCTGATCACAATAATCACATTACAAAAATATCTAATTAACACTTTGTTTTAGTCACAGGTCCAGCCAAAATCTGTTTATTACTGTTTCCAAATGCAGGCAAATCTTGTAGCTCTTGTTACTTACTCTGCTGCCATCCCATCCCATCTGTTTTTCTTTTAGACTGCAATTTCTTTCTGGATAACATAGAACTAAGACCTCTATAAGAGAGATTAGCAAGTGCTGTGGTGTGACTGACTGACTCCGAAGTATCATATAAAAACTGATATATAATTACATGAAAAGAATCATGTGTTTTGTACTATTAAATTTTATGGTATAAAGACCAAGAATGTATATTGAAGTAGCAGTTCTAAGTCATTGGACATGGTCCATTTTAAGATTTTAAATATGTATTTCAACCACTTTATTGTATAGTTAGATTATAAACAATATAATTCATTTGCAGGGATTATGTTTTAATCTTTTGAAGGTAAGATCTGACTTCATTTTTTTTCAATGGTTTTAACAACAGAAATAGGGTTGACAAATGCAGAGCCAGAAGTATCATGTTCATTAGTGCAGATAATGCACAGAAACATTACTGAATAACAATAGCTGAAAGAATAATCCACAGTATATTAACAGGATAATGTTGATTATGTTTACAGTTTGATAACAACTCATGGCTGAACACCATGCAAAGCATTTTACATATTAGGCCTTGATTTTGTAATCTATTTTGCTCAGTAAATCCCCCAAACCATCTGTGGGACTACTATAAAGAACACATAGGTCTTATGTATATTTCAGTGTGCCATTCCTGTCCCAGTCCTAATCATTGGATCCACTTTGTAATATAGGTTATATTTACAAAATATAAAAATAATTTTAAAAATCCATTAGAACAGACAGTCAAGTTAATGAGAGAAGCCAATAAAGGTGCAAAATCTCAAACTTGCCTTCAATAGCTGCTGGTTTCTTTCTTGGACTGTGTTCTAGAAGAAGACGAGGTGGTATGAATTCCTTATGTCCTGCACATAAGTATAGAGGTTAGGAAGCATAGAAAATGTATTCACTAACAGGCTGAGTAGTTTCACTGGAAGGCTGAGCTCTCTTCAAAATTGTTCATATTTAAAATATCACACTGTGCATAAAAGCTATTATCTTTCAGACACTATAGGAAGGAAATGTATTTCTCAACAAATAAAGTAATTTATTTTAAGAGACACATTTGAAATGAATGAAGTCCAAGTGACTCAAACATATGCTGAGATGCTTACACTTTCATTTTTCTTCATTAGACTCAGAACTGAACAATAATACTTTGATAATAAGGTTACATATTCATGATGCCTCTTCTACAGTAAAGGCTTATTTTTTTCTGTCAAACAAATGATCTTCAGTTTTTCCCTCAAGTCCACTTATTATGAACTCCTTGAAACACCACTAAAAATCATGATGTTTCTCATCCTTAAGGGTTATTCTTAATTAGGCCATGCCAACCATGTCATGCATTGTAGACACTGATGAGGTCCTGATTCCTGCTGCAGACTGAAACACCTCTACTCTCTTGGAGTTTTCAGCTTTCTGCACTGTCTTAGTTTATCTGTAGATATCATGCTTTATACAAAACATTTTTCACTTCATTTCTCCAAAGATTCACAAACAGATTTAGTGTACTCATTACCTATGCTTATTTTCTGGTTTCCAACATGTTTGCAGTCTCCTTATTTCCTTTTAATTCCTTTCTCTGACATTTATTCTCAGTAGCTATCATGTCATTGTCTTTTGGAAAGTACATTTTTTTTGTGACACGAGAAATAAAATTAAGTAGTTAAATATAATATTGATTCAGTCATATGCACCAGCATACATTCACTGCACCAGAATCCCCATGCAATCAGGCTGTTAAATCTCAGCTCCAGTTCCACATCAGAAACTCAAAGCCATGCCTCATGCTTGATGATAGACTCAGAAGAGAAATTAAGATCTTAATGGGCCTTGGAAACTGCAGTATCTTACTTACCCCTCTCATTTTACAAAGGTATGTATACTCATGGGGAATGCATGAGAAAAACATAATCTTGAAGACACCAGTGGGATTTGAGCATCATGGTCTTAATGTTTTTGCATCTCACCAGCATATGTACTATTGTAAGCAAATAATTTGCAAGCATGTGATTTAGTTCATCCAGTAATTTGTATAAAATAACACATAACAGAACTGCTCAAACTTGAACAGCTAGACAGACAAAATGTTGACCCATTGGTAAAATCAGTGTATTGAAGATGTTTTACAAAAAATATTAAAAATCTTATGTTTTACACATATTTCGTGTCTTGGCAATAATCGTTAGTGGATATTTACCAATCTCATTATAGAATAACTATAGCATTAATATGAATGTTAGCAAACTTTAGGAATCCATAGGAATCCAGGTGTTTAGCTATGATTTTCCAAACAACTTATGTCTTTAAAAAAAAAAAATCCTGAAATTGAAAACTGAACTAATGAGCTGCTGAACATCTCTGTTACCAACTAGAATAAAAAAGTTGGTAACATAACCTTTGTCAACATAGAGAAACTTCATTAATTGAAATTCTAGTTCAGAATGAAAACAAAAAAATCCATCAGAAGTCATGAAGAATGAGTAATGTTATTCTTTCTGCTAGGTTTGATCAGACTAAAGAATAGATTATTTCCTTTTTTTAGGTGGTGTGAGTTTTTTTAATTTTTATTTTTTGTTTTTTTTTTTACCTACAGTCCCAGGTAGAAAAACTGATCATTTTGAGAACTTGGGCTAATTATTTTGCATGAAAGATGATAAAGGGCAGTGGCTCAGAATATTGAGTAGATGAGTAAGGAGGAAGGATAGTTTATTTGAACTGTAGTGTGGTATCTACAGCATAGGGTGATGATCTAACACCTCTAGGTCAAATTGTAGGCTGGCCCCATTATCTTCTTGTTTTTTGCTGTAGCAGCAGTTTTCTAATGATTGCACCAGTGTGAGTATAATGCCAGTACGATACCACTTATTGCTAATGACTTGTCAAGTTCTATTTTATAGTTTTACAAGTTTAAAAAAATAATTTATTTCATGCAAATGGACCACATGATCCAATATGAGAGTGTTTTAAGCATGAAAAGCTTAAGCTTCACAGATCAAAAACTTTCCCTTAGGCCAAAATGTTTGTTCTGAGCAGGTTCCCATCCACTCTGATAAAAGGCTTCTTTAATGTTTCCATGTCTTATTAAATGTCTCTATATTCACTTTGATGGGATTGCAAAGGACAGTAGCTGAATAAATATTTTATCCATTCTTTTGATGAAATATGTTAAAGGGGGTAACCTAAGTCAAATTTATTTTCTTTTCTTTTTTTTCTCTCCTCTTTAAGTTATAAAGCAGAAGTGGTTTGCTCTAATACAGACAACTCATAAATGGAAATGAGGAAATGGCTTCAGGAGATCAGACCACTAGGATTAATGGTGTCTACTATCTTGACTCCAGCAGTGGTCAGTTGGACACATATCCATGATGTAAATGAGAGGAAGGCAGGATGTTTTTAAGGTTCCCAGTGGACAATCAGATTAGTTCATGAATCATGAAAAGTCATTATCCAGATTACTACTATTATTATTGGACATACAGTTATCTGATTGCTTAAAAATGCAGTAGAGCACTGCATAGTCATTTGCTTCTCATTTCAAATGTAGACTTTTGTACTACGAGATAAACTGAAAAGGTTCATTTAACTTTCTTTTTTTTTATTTTATTTTTTTTTTTACTTCTGGCTGAAAAAGATGTAATTGTAAACACAAAAATGTGCACACGGTTCTATGCCTGATCTGTCCATACAGTTGTTCCACAACATTTCCATGCATAATCTGTCCATGCTTTTTACTACAGATATCTCCTTCATATATGATACTGTAAACAGTTATCTGACAACAAATTGCATCTGATGAAAACTGAAATGGTGAAATGTTTTGACTTTAAGCTCATAGAAATGTTTACATCAGGAAAAAAAAATGTCACATTAAGACATGAGTATCTTCCATCACTGCCTGAAAGGAAAGAAATACACTGCAAGGGTGAGTAGAAGGATGAGTAGAAAGTTTAAGACACTAGATGGTAACATGAATACTTCAGTGAAAATAAGCTGTAGTCCTCAAGCTCTGTGAAACCTCTGTCGTTGTTGCTTTTAAATCACTTGAGGGATCTTGAATAAATTAGTTCTGACCTGTTTTGTTAATATTTTAGATTTTTTTATTGCATGGTAAGGAATATAAGAAAAAAAATAATTACCATACTTTTCTCAATCTAGAAAGTGTCTTTCTACATGTGTCAAAAATGTCATGCCCAAACATTGTGGATAAATTGAATTCTTATGAGAACAGCACATCATGTAAGTTTTCTTTCTTCCCTGATCTTCTGAGTTGTATTTGTTGGCAGCAAACTTAATAGAATAAGTGTCTAACTATATCTTTCTAAATAAAAAGGTCATGAGATAAAACAAAATAAAATACTCCTGAAATTATGATTATTAATAAGCAAGTAAAGGCATTGTAGTCAGGAGAATATTCTAATCAAATATGGAAAGAAATAATACCATCACAGAATGTAATCTGTGGAAGTACCATTCCTATAACTGTTCTCTTCCTCATACCCATATACCAGTTGTTTGAACAGCAGGAATACTATGGTCCAACAGCAAGAACTTTGTCACCATGTCTCTCAGTGCAGCAAAATGTCTTCAGATAAATCTCATTCTGCTCAAATGTGACATCATTCCCTAATGATAGTAGTAATAATTGAAATAAACGTGCTCTTTGTGGAGTCATTTGTTACAACAAGTAAATTCAAACCAAATGTTTAATGAATCTGGGCACAAGACATGGATAAGCAGAATGAGGTAAGACTGCCAAATATGCTTTTATCATCTTTGTGAGATGTCCAGTCAGATCTAAAGCTTCTTTGTGAACCCAGGAAACAAATAAGAAACGATGGGCAAAGACCAAATAGGTAAAGGGACAGATTAGACTTTTTGCCATATAAATATATTAATGTTATCATGAGCATAGCTAAGTCACTTAAGGGTGAGGTTTTCCATATACTTTTTTACTAACATAAAGTCTGGGCACACATGTCCTGGGGCAAAGAAAGAGTAGCTTCCTCAGTACTAATGGGTGATGCAGTGTGTATTCCCAGATGATACAGCTTGGCCACATCCACTTCAAACCCAAGCTGCACCACAAGGCCCAAGAAGCACTTTAATATAGATGCAGATTAGCCATCAAATGAATATTTCTCATGATTCCCCAAATCAGTATTAGATATGGAGATATGGCTCAGTTCCAATCAGTAGACTGTAGTGATGCATCTTCTCCGGTTTCATTATGTCAGTAGAATTCTCCGGGGCACGTATGTGTATTAAACCATAGTTAAGGTGCCAATGCAACAAGCACAGGCAACGCCAGCACCAGCATTAAATTAGCTGCTCATGTTCAGCGTGTTCAATTACCATGCGCATGCTACACAAAACACAGGAGCACAGGGCAGAGCTTTCGGTGGGACAGCCACAGAGGGTCATGCAGAACCATCTAGCAATTCTAACTTAGGTCACAAACCAGTCAGGCAGTGGGGCTGATGCAGCTGTGTTAAACCTGAATCTCAAAATTCTGCATCTTAGCAGAGCTGATAAGTATTGGTGGAGGTGTTTGAGAATCAACTGCATGAATCCCTGAGCAACCTGATCTAATTAAGCCTGCTTTGAGCAGAGTGTTTGACTAGATGACCTCCAGAGGTCCCTTTCAGCCTAAATTATTCTATGAGTTGATTCTAATGAAACTATATTGCATCCAGTTCCAGTATTAGTGTAACCTCTATATTATGCTCCATGAAAAAATGCTAGGACTACCCTTAGTTAAATAAAAAAATAAAAAAAAAAAGGAAGGCAAAAAAAGTTGCTAAGTTGCTTGGCTCTATTGTGGACTAAGGAGCTACTTGCCTAACCTAAGGGGACCAGTGCACTTTGCATAGGGGTCTATGCTGTTCCTGAGACAGCTACAGCAAACCCTAACCCTAATCCTAACCCTAACTTTGTTGTATAGAAAAGCATGAGGACTTGATTCTGGTGTGTGAAGAGAGCAGCTCATTGCCAGAGTGGTGAAAGCAGCATGGTATTTCAAGATTTAGAACATACTAGATTCTCTTCATAATGCTTCATTGAATAAGATGATTGCAGTGAAAGGACATTTAATGTTTGCTTTCTCAAGTGCAGACCAGGCCTGTGGATGAAGTGTCAGCAAGGAGCAGTTCCCTGACAAGCAAACAAGCTGACGGTGTTTGGAAACGCCCTTAGAGACACGGTCCTTTGTTTCAGTTCTCACTGCACAACATGACAAAGAGGAAGAATTTAGGTGGAGGTGATGTAAACTAGGGAAAACAAGTTTCTTCAGTTTGCATCCTGGGAACATGAAGGACAGGGTTGTAAAGACAATGAAGAGCATTCTCCTTTTCCTCATTTTGCTGGGAGTAGTATCTGGTAAGAACATGATTTCATTATGCTGCTAAAATTAGAACACTGTTGGCTGTTATACTTTCTCTTGGGAGCTTTATAATACATATTTAGGGATCAGACATGGATGGGAAAAATCAAGTAACAATTATTTTCCTACTGAAATAGACTGAGCTTTGCGGTAACATCAGTACAATGAAGAGAATATGACTCTTTGCTAAGACACTTTGTTGGATGAGGTGCTTCATGTGTAATAGCCACTTCTCTGTGTGACAGCATTGGAGTGGGAAGGGAGGTTAGCTTTCCAAGAAAAATTAAGTAGTATTAATACTCCAGCATCCTCCTTTCAAGTATTGATAACGTTTCTCTTTGTTAAAGTAAAAGCAGCAACCAAGCAGGACCAAACAGAAAAAAACTTGCAGAGAGTATTAGTGAGATTTTATCACTATCCTTGTTCAGTGTAAATACATGGGAGATTTGCCAATATCAATATGTGCATGTTAGCAGCTTAAAGCAGATCATCAAACTGCAGTCTGTGTGGCTTATGGAGCACTGATGTTGTTTGTGGTCAGCTCAGGTATGGTCACTTTGCTCTTGAGGAACTGAAAGAGTTCTGCCATCCCTCAGGAGCCTTGTCAGTATTTGGTGATTTTCCTGATGTCCCCAAAACTGTGATGGGGACACTGCATGCAAATCTCAGCTTCCCTTTTTCTAATCTGCCTGGTTGTGGAGAGAGAAGGTGTGACTCAAGTACACTGTAAAGACTAACAAATCACGGATAAATAAGACATATATTCAAAAACTTCTCAAATCTAATGTCCTTATTGCTTTGTCTTGGCCTGGAATTTGTCAGTGTTTGGCATTTTTAATTCTGATAAACAATGTATTAAATTTCTTCAGGCATATTTTTTTCTGCAAAATAAAAATTTAAGCAAGGACTTGTGAATATGGAAGGAGGTCTTTTGTAAAATCGATTGAAAAAAGAAGAAGCTATTTAGATGAATTTTTGGTACTTAGATGAAGTACCAAAAATTTCAGTTAAAAAAGATCAAGAACTTGTGATTTAGAAAAACAGTTCTGGAATAAACAGCCAACAAAATTTTTAGAGATAATATAAAAATAGCAACTCCTTTCTATATTTCTAAATGTTGCAAACTATTTTGTTGTTTTTATAAATATCTTCCATTAATGAACTGTGGCTTTGTGAGGGAGCTGGATTCATCAGGTACTGTCCAGAGGAACAAGATTCCAAGTTCATCTCCAATTATGGAAACATATCCCCAGAGGCCCCTCTCAGCCCATCCTTGTTTGCACGGGTGATTTTTTGTTAATGATGTTTTCCAGAATGTGTAAGAGCAGTAATAAGCAGTTAGTTGGTCACTGTGTCTTGCTCCACTAACATGTCAGTATCAGCTCAGGTGTGCTCAGTCCTGCAGGGCTGTCAGCATGACCTGTTCAGATTAACTCTTACAGGCAGACCCTTACAGTGTTCCCACCTCACAGTCTCCCATTTCTCAGCCTGTACCTCGACCATCTGCAGAGTATCTCCACAGCTTTTTTTTCCCATAAATGCCAGAGCAATCTCAGCCAGATCAGTGATCCATGGACCTGCTGTATCTGGTGTGTGGCAGCATGAGAATCCCCATGCAGCTGTGGAGAGACTCTTGGGCTGCAGCCCTAATGGCCCCAGACTAGTTCCCACAGCAGCTTTTTACCTTGCAGCTGTGCAGCAGAAATAAAGACTTCCTGGGGCTTTTGCTACAGTAATTGCTTGTTTATAAACCTGTCCTGGCCCCTGAGGGAGCACTGTTAGCCTTCATTTTGGCACACAGCACATAGGAAGTTCAACTGAACACAGCCAGCTTTCTTGGAGAGTGTTTTGGATGAGCCAGTGAAGTGTCCCAAAGCAACAATCAGCCCTGCCATAGTCTCATGTTGAGGTCCATTGCCAGTTCACAAGGGATGTGAAATTACTGAGATATGTTTTCAGGACATGCCTTAAAAGTTGTCCTGATTTATGTTTTCTAGACACTCTTCATGAGATAAATCACAACAGGCCTTTGTCAAAAATAACAAAAGCTAAAAGCTAAATAACAGAGAAAGCAAAAAGTTTGGTTTGGGGAATCCAGAGATCTGACAAGCTAGGGGCTCATGCAAAGCTGTTGAAAGTCTCACCAGCATGTGCTGCTTCGAGGCAGTTCTGAGCCACAGGATGCTTTTGTGGGTCCGCATCTCTTCCAAGGACTCCACTTTGCTCTTCTGTGCTCTGAGCAGGAGACACAAGCACAGTCCCCAAAGCTGTTGCTAACTAGCACCACTCACGAGCCAGGCTTGAACACAGCTGTCCTAGAAAGAATCAGAAGAGGGAAAACAGAGGGAATGGGTGCTGCACTCAGTGTGGTTCACAAAAAATGTGTCTGCAACATCCTGGTCTGTGTGATTCTGGGTGCTTTTTGATGTGACAGTGATCAGAGGCAGCAGTTAGTACAGAGGGGAAAATGAAATGATAGAAACATCTTTGGTGTCATTGTTTCTATATGAAGGCAAAGAATACAGTAACAATAATTAATACTCTAAAAACAACCACTCTAGATGACAACACTGTAAGACTGAATTAGAGAAAAGATTTATTCTTTTGCTTTAGCACTGGATTTACTACCATGCAATGCTCCTGTTTATAAGAAAAAAGAGAATCAGGCCATTTTGTGCTCATTAATGACAGCCCTTGGCAAAAGCTGTGTACTCATGCTACCCAAGACTCCCAGAAGTAATTTTGCATTTATTTTCATCTTGCAGGAAGAAGAACCCAGTTACTTAAAGGCTTACCTGCAATAAGCTCTGTTGGAGAAAATGCAGGAGCTGGTGTTTCAGTCTATGACTTTAATGTAACGGTTTCTCCATTGTCTTCTGAAGGTGTTGCAATTCTTCCTACCATAGTAAATTCAAATCCACTTACAGAGGCCTTTGATATTGAATCAAAAGGAGGTCTTGAATACAGGGTGAGTTTTGCATTTAGCTTGAGTGATGTCCAGTCATGCAGTCTGATGTTTCTTGGATTACTGAGCACTGACAGTGCACAGTGTCGCATCTTTTAATCAGAAAAAGGTTGTAAATGCAGACTGTGGTAGTATTTGGACATGCTGTAATAGATACGACAAATGAATAGCAATAGTGAATAGGATTTTTAATTGCATCTAGGCAAAATCACTCATCACAATAATTCCATTAATTCTCTGATGGAAAAAATGTGATTTTTTTAAAAAAAGAGATGAAGAAGAGCATGTAGGACCTGCCTCTGTTTTGAGGTTTTGTCCATAGCTTTTCAACTTAATTTACATGAAGTAACTGTGAATTTAAAGTGGCTTAGTCAAACTGCATGGAGCTTCTGTTTGGCCACTCTCACCTAGAATTAATTAATTTGACTCACTTCCAAAATAAAGGAAGCTGAGTCAGATCAAAGTAATTTTTAATTCTTAACGAAGGCTGTGACACATGAGGAAGTTATCTTGAGGTAGGAAGCTATCACCTTTCCACACATCTATTTCTATCTATTGTACACTCCTGTCCTATGGCAAATGCAAAGCAATTTCCATTACTTCAGGCTAATTTTCACTGTTGGATAAATTAGCAAGTATTAGCTCACATTTGTCCCTGCAGTGAGTGTTCAGATGCATGATAACCTGTCATCCCATTACAACCTGCTTCTGTATCTGAGACTGAACAGTGAAACTGAAAAACATTTTTCAAGGATGCAGATAGTAGAGTCTTACAAAGGTGATTTGAATACCCTTTTCTCAGTATTTCCAAGGAAGTTCAGGTTTTCACTGAACTGATACAAGGGCTCTTTTCCTATTCTCATTGCTAGTGTTTCTGGGAGAAAATTTTGGAAAAGTGAGACTGTGGCCCTGGGCGGTTTTGGATCATTGATTTGATCTACCCAAAGGGAGCTGCTGCAGCTCCAGTGCTCCCACATCCCAGCAGAGTACAAAGCTCAATTGTGCCAGCTCTGCTGGGTCTTTACTGCTCCCCAGCCAGGCCAGTGAAATGGTTAAGAAAACTTTAAAAAAAAGCCCTCTTTCACCTGTGAAGAACAGGGTGTGGCTGGACAAACACCTGGACTGGGTCAGCTGGAGAGATCACAGAATCACAGAGTATGCCAAGTTCAAAGAAACCCATCAGGATCGCCATGTCCAACTCCTGACCCTGTGCAGGACACTCCAAGGGTGTGCCTGAGAGCATTGTCTAAACGCTTATTGAGCTCTGTCAGGCTTGGTGTTGTGACCACTTCCCTGGGGAGCCTGTTCCAGTGCCCAATCATCCTTTGGGTGACAAACC
This sequence comes from Myrmophylax atrothorax, assembly GCA_026770055.1. Classification (NCBI taxonomy): domain Eukaryota; kingdom Metazoa; phylum Chordata; class Aves; order Passeriformes; family Thamnophilidae; genus Myrmophylax; species Myrmophylax atrothorax. The sequence continues at coordinate 12,381,785 of JAOXXN010000265.1, forward strand.
TTTTCCTAATATCCAGCCTAAACTTCCCCTGACACAGCCTCATGCCGTTTTCTCGAGTCCTGTGTGACAGTCAGAAGGAAATGGATACGTCCCTTGAGCTGACTTTGCTGACAAAGATTTCATAATGTGGGACTCCCTTCCTGGAAGGCTGCATTTTGAATTAAAGCTATCACTCCCACTGCAAAACATAGCCCTTTATTATACCTGCTTGCTCCTGTCCCATGCGATCTTTATGTTGTGCAGCATAAGAATTTGCTGCTGCTTGTTGAGTGGGACTGAGAAATTAATCTGGAGGAAAAATAACTCTGCAAATGCAGACAAAAAGTCTCTTTTTTTGTCATGGCAAGAGTGATGGAGAAATTCTTGTTCTAGCACAGCGCAGAGTGACACACAAATTGAAATGCATGGCCAGAAAAGTTGTAGGCTGGAGACTGCTTCTTCCAAAGTGCCAGTTTATATTCCTTCCATACCACAGCCCTGTTAGCAGAATGGCCTGTGAACCTTCGTATGTTTTGCTTGAACTGTAGCTGTTTTCAAGGTTTCCTAACACACTTGGAGGACTAGAACAAAGAGGCTGACCCAGTGACTATCAGTCATGAGAAAATCATAAAGCAAGCTACATAAAAGTTCTGCAAATTAGCAGATGAGTGCTAATTACAATTTATAAGGCAAGGATAAATACATGGGTGTTCTTAGTTCATTTCATGAACATTGCTACTTTTAATTACCTACATTATGTTGTAGCAGATCTGTACAATATATTACAAAATAATGTGATTCTAAATGAGATATCTCTACCTACTGCCATTTGATCTTTGCTGACATATAGAAGAAGGCAGTGTTACAGGTTTTCAGATTAGCTAAGTACCTGCTAGCACAGGCCCTTCTGTGTTTATGAAGCACATTTACTCCTGTTGCAGCAAGACAAAGCAATATCACATTTCTTGATATGTTTTGAGATTTCTGAGAAAGTCACAGTTTTTGACATCAAAGCCCTGCCCATTCTTGTTTGAAGATTCCCAAGGGCAAGATGTATTGAATGCATGAGAATATACTGCTGCTTGAAACTATTTGGGTGCTGTTAGTGATGCTCTCTGAATCTCTTGGAGGTGAAGAGGGGAGGAGGAAGCAGTGAGATTCTCATGTGGGATGAGGAGTAGATAGTTATGGGGTGACTCTAGACCCCCTTTCACAAAGTCTGCAGCTGCTTCAAGTGTGTACAGTCCTGCCTTTATCAGTAAGCATTGCTCCTGCCTAGAGTAAAGGGGAATAGTGGCTCTCAGCCTATGCCAGTTGCAAGGTGTTATCAAAAAGGTTGAAAAGAACCTAGAAAGAGACCATCAAGATTCACACCTTTATTTTCAAGGCCTCCATAAAGAAGGGTGTAAAATATATGTTTAAACACTTTAATCTGGCTGTAGTTACAGCACCAATGAAAATATTTGGCTGTAAATTGAAAGGATAATCCCCAGAGCTCCTAATTTCTGCTTAGAATTGGACAGTTTCTTGTTTTGAATTCATTGCATCTGCTTACTCTATTTAGATCTCCAGCAAACATTCATTTTGGAGAGCAACCTTTTCACTGGCACAGCAAACTTTTGTAGAAAGGTTTTTCTGAGATAGCACCACTCTTATGGGAAACTTCTACCTATATAATATAGGAGGAAAGGAGACCATCCAGGGCACAGTTATTTTCCCCTGCAGTATTGTAACAAAAAGATCCACAAGGTTCCAGACAGCAGCTGTTTTACATACCAGAAGGCACAAAATGTTTGTGCTTCTGTTTACTCTCCTTCAACTGTCTTTGTTAACTGGCTCTATTTTGGCTTCTGTCTTCTAACTGTGCTGACATCACTTTTGTATTTGTCCTCTGGCCACAGCATCTAATCTAAACCCAAGGGTTTATTTCATTGTTCTCCTTCTGCATCCTCTCCAACCTCCTTTTTTCTGCAGTACTGTGAATACGTGCTCCTTGTCTCACGCACTCGTAAGGCCCAGCTCTCCTTCTCCAGTTCCACAGCACCCTGCTACTATATTCAGGTTTTGCAGTTTTTTAGCTACACAACAGAATGAACAATCAGTCACCTTTTCCTTCCTTGTCCAAGAAAGGAAAGTTCACTAAACTCAGCAGTGAAGAGTGAGACAAACAACCTTCAACATCTGGCTGTTGCTCTGGAGTCATCCAAAATCCAAAATGTATGCACTTAATGTTTTTTCATAGAATGTCAGTCTTGTGTTTGTATATAGTCTATGTTGAGCAATATGCAGGGCTGGATGCCTTAAAAAACAAAAACTAAGCCCAAAGCAAAGGTTTGCCTTATTAGTTTTGTAAAATGCAAGGCCTAGATTACTTTTTAATGAGTTCAGCATTTCACCAAACAGTTCTGGTCCCTTTCTCATGCACTGTACTTTTGCAGCTCCCTTCTCCCTGTGGTCTCCTGCAAGTTTTCTCCCAGACACAGCTTACACAAGGAAGGGGCTAAATGTAGTCCGGAGCTTGGAGGCAAAGCATTGCCCATGAGGCAGAACAGCTCCTACCAGGCTTTCTCCTCAAACTGCTTCTCAAATAAAAGAGCCTTGAGTTGCTCCATGAAACCACAACAATTTGGTCTCTCCACTCTGTCTTTGTCACCTTTTTGCCACTGACATGACATGTGCCAGCAAGTAAAAGATGATCTGAAATACTCACTGTTCACTGATGGAAAGTGTCCCTTTACTTGCATTCACTCATAGAGACTGTAACTTATATCTCTTGCATCATGTGCTAATAATAATCTTTATTTTCAGGTTGTTACCACTGGAAACCCTGTCCTAGATTATGAAACAATGCCAAAGAGTTTTGATTTACAGATTTTTGTTGAAGATACAGCTGGAAGAACTGACCTTAACGTGTTGACTGTTCAAGTAACAGATAAAAATGAACAACCTGTATTTCGAGGAAATATGGCAATTCAAAGTAAGATCATGGTAGTATTTGAAGAGTACCATACTTGTAAAGATCACATCAGCTTAAAAAACCCTCCAGCAAGACTTTCTGAGGGAAATTGATTAAAAAATTGCTTTGCAGTTATTTTGCATCGGTATATTACATTTGCACCTGCACATGAGAAATTAAGTGGAAAATCGTTTTGCCAAGTGAGACCTCAGTGATTGTGATCTGTGGTGGTGCAAGTGGAAAGAGGTTGACAGTTCTGTCTCCTGTGTGGGGCAGAGAATATTAACCAGGTTAGGCCATGGGCAAGGATGCAATGGGAAGGAATGTGCCTTAGGAATGAGGCTGTGGAGTCTGGACCCAGCTGTGGCCAGTGCATGCTGCGCACACCATGCAGTACAAAACACAAGTGGCAATGCCATGAAATGGGTAGGAAATAATTGTCCTACTCTCTGAGCAATCTTATCTTTTTCCTTTACTAATGAGAAGAACCTGGAAAAATTGTAGCAGGAGGCAGCATAGTATAATGATGAATTTATTATGTGTGCACATGCAGACAGAACAGTTCGGATTATTTCATGACATACTGAGTCTGTTTGAAGACTTGATATTGTAACTGCATGGTGTGGCAGAGCACACTTCAATATTCAGTTTGTTAAAGTCTGAGAGTGTTAAACTGTGATCCCTTCATGGTAGGTATTGAGAGCTGGGTGCTGACCTCCCCAGATGTGGGCTGGCAGCAACACTATTTCGGGTGTGATTCGCCAGTTCAGACTGCTCAGGTTCAGCCGCTTCACTGATGCCTCCTAAGCACGTTGACATTCCTGATTCCATACAATGCTTAGTTTGTAAAGCAAATTAGCTTCCTATAGGGGAGAGGCTGTGTCATCTTCTCAGTATAGCTGGTGTCTTGTATATCATGGGTGCTGCTGGAATCTAATAATAATTAAATGTGACACTTCAGGGGATCGACACAGCATGAAACACACTACGTGGGAGCTTGTTACAAATAAGCGCATCAGCTTAACTCTCAGCTAGAGCTGCCATAATTTGGTGAGCACAGATGTCTGATCTGTCTAACTGTGTGGCTTTAGTTAACAGTACCAGTTACAATGAGACACTAATTGCGCATTTGCTGTTTATGAAGAAGTATCTCCCTCTCATTAAACT
>JAOXXN010000265.1:12386264-12416542 GCA_026770055.1 Myrmophylax atrothorax
ATTAAACTTTATATTCATGTTGTCCTCTGGGAACAACTCATTACGCTGCTCTGGGATTCCCGCTGCTCTGATGAGAAGCAGCAATCAGTAGGGGTCACAGTGGAAATTAATAGTCCAGAAAGAGCAGGTCCAGCAGACACAAAAGGGCATAAAGCAAGTAATGTGATCTAAAGATCTGTTGTCCTGTTAATTGCTCTACCCAAAGAGAGATAAGCCTGCTGCCATGGTCCAGTATGGGACAGCCCAGCTGTGAGAATCCCTGCTATGGAAAGAAATAAACCTGTACTGAATTATCAACTTAATAAAGCAAACATTCCAGTCAGTGCAGGCCACTGACATTAACTTACCTCACAGGTGTAAAGGAAAAACAGAAGTGAAGAGAAAAAGCTCTGATCTCTCTTGGCAGGGCACCAGGGGTGGACAGGAAGGGGACAGTGATGAGGACCCAGCACAGGACTGTGTTCTCCCCATCTGCATAGTAAAGAAAGACACAGATCTAGCCCAAATGCATAATTTTACTCCATAACCTGTGAACAATTGAAGATAGGCCATATGGAAAGATCAGCCTTTCCCCTGAAGGCACAATTCATGTTGCAATTTGCAGTGATGGTTACCTGTTTACAGATATATGACACTTTCCTTTTTATCTTTTGAGTATTTGTGATTTTTGTGATGAATTTGGAACTACACTTGTGAAGGTAGAACATGAATCAGGCAGTGATACATCTGGACAGCTTCAGTGCATCAGTGTGTCTGCTGCTGGGTCCTTTATTCTTACCCAATTAACACTGCTTATATCCATGTAGCTCTAACGATCTATGTGTTGGAAGGAACACCTCCAGAACGCATTTACCAAGTTGATGCAGCTGATCCTGAAAATGCAAAACTCAAAGTAAGTTTTATGAAAGGAAAAAAACCCCAGAGATTATATAATCCAATGTATCTGAAAAGCTAATAATGTCTTTCAACAACTTCCTTTCTTATCAGGAACACAGGAAAAGGTCTAGTCAGGAAAAACAAAACAAAACAAAACATTTCCAATACTAAACTAAGAAAATGCAACCTTAATGTTTGGACACAAATTGTATTTTGAGTTCTTATCCTTCCAAAGTTAAGGAATATTGAATGTAGAGTTTGATACAGTTAATCAGAGAAGTCGTAGAAATCATGACTCTTCAAAAAAATTAAAAAGGCTTTCAAAACTTTTTTGGTAGTTGACAGTGACTAAAAGTAAATAAAATTTTTAACCTTCTGTATCTCAATGAAAATTCTTTTAAATGATACTGTAAGGAAATCACTTACAAGGCAATTGAATCTCAGGTTTCTGACAATCCCAGGACAAATTGTGACCTTCAGTTACAAAAATGTGTTAGCTGATCTGAAAAGATCAGAAAAAAAAATCTGAAAAGGGATAAGTTTTTTTACAGACAGAGGAAAAGTAACTTTACTTACCTAAGAATTGGTTTGCACCTTTGATTTATTGGCTTTGGCTTACAAAGCCAATAAATATGGCACATTCAAGAACAGAACCTGAAGATGCTACTTCAATGTGTAGCATTATTCAAGAAAGCAATTAGCTTGAAGTCCATCCTCAGGCTTTGCCCACTGAAAACTCTGAACCTGAGCTGGTGAGGAGGGAAGTAGAGCTGAGGGGATTTAGCTCTGCTTTGTGTCTGAAAGCAAGGGCAGTGAGTTCCACATGCCTTCTAACCACTGACACATCTCAGGCATAAGAAGTTGCAAAGAGAGAAATGCTGTTACATCCTTGGTCAGACCTGCTCAGCAGATTTTGCAGTTTACTTGCATGGTGCACAGCCCTCTGTTGTTGCATACTTCAGACTTTGTGGGTGTTATTAACACCTGCACTAGTAAAGGAAGTGTCCTTGAGGGCTATGGCTGCTGGCTTGGCATGTGAAGGATAGCGGGGAAGATGGAGTGGACATGTAGTAGCCACCTCATGGGCACAGGGAGCAGGTGCTGCCTCTCTCCCTGCTGTGTGCGATGTTGGGGTGCTCTGCTCCCTCCCGCACCAGTGCACAGGTGTGGTACCCATTTGTGTTGTGCAACACACAAAGTGGCTGCTGTTATGTGCCACCTCTGTTAGCATTAGGCTGTTGTGAACACCCTTCAGCCTTATTCCCTCCTGTATTCTGTGAAAGTCCACTCTCTCCTCCTTGCCCTCCCCCATCATCTGGATTCCCAAACTTCACTGCCTCCTCCACAGTGTCTCTGTCCCCCAAATCCAGCCTTGCCCCTTCTCTCTCTCCTTTGTGCATGCACGAACTCTGCTGCCACCACAAAGCTGAGTTTCACCTGTGGTGCTGTGGCCCTGCTGGCTGCCCTCTCTCTGAAATTCTCATTGCAGATCTGGATTTCTCAGAGGGAGAGAACAGTGTGAGCTTTGATGTAGTTCGGTGCCTGTGGCTCTTCACTGGCTGTGAGCAGTTCAAGCTGCTCCAGGTGTGACGATCAGGGCCTTTGAGAATCTGTGTGCCAGTGTTCCATCATGCAGTTTGAGGAAAGCGCTGTACCATAACCTGGCCTGTTCTACAAGGCAAGGAATGAACGGAGGGATGTTTAAATATACAAAGACTAATTCCTTGCTCTCTTCATTTCAGTATTCACTGCTCCCTGCAACAGTGCCATTCTTGATCACAGAAAGTGGAGCCATTTTCTCCACAAAGGAATTTGATTATGAGAAAGATCCACGTTGGTGAGAATGTGTTTTGTTCATGTGGTTTATTAGCTTACAGTAATTAGAGAAATGTTCTCCTACATAGCCACAGAAAAATTCTTGTTTTGTTTTCTTATTTAACAGTTACTTTTTAAACGTAACAGTGACAGATCCAGATGGACTCAACTCAACTAAAACAGTGAATATAAATATCATTAACATCAATGATGAAAGGCCTTACTTTACCACGTGAGTGAAAATTTTCTGTTGCACTCAAAAGGTAGATCTTTTCCCAGGTTTACTGCTTTGGCATCAATGGGAGGATGCAACGTAAGGGCAAATAAATATAACAACAAAATACTACTGGAAAAAGTATTTTACTTTTGTTATTATTCCTGTTCTTTGCCCTAATTTCCCTCTTTTATTCTTATTTATGTTCTTAATAGTAGAGTTTCCCAGGCCCTGCCTTCATGCTAAGAGCAGCCAAACAAGCTTGCTGTACTTGTTAGCATTTAGAGAGGTTAAAGCTATGCAAAGACCTTTGGACAAGTTCAGACAAGGACATTAATTTCAGACTGTGTGAATACAATCATGTAGAATTTACCCCTTATGCAGGTGTGCATTTCACCATAACGATGTTTATTCATGCAGAAATGTCTAGACATAAAAATGTTTCCCTTTTGATCTCTCTTCCTCTTCTTCCTAGACATACTTGTAAACAATCCCAGTGATTTTTGAAACATTGTTGCCTCCTACTGTGTCATAAACAGGAAATTATGTCATAACTCACAAGTCAGAAATAGCTTTTGAAGACTAATGGAGTTTTAGTTGGAATCAGGAATATTGTTTAAAGTTTGGAAAAATGGGAAAGAAAACGCATGTGACACAAGCAGGCTGTTTTATGGTGGAAAGCACAATACAGGGTTGCTTCTGAAGCAGGAGCTTGACAGTTATTACAGTCAATCTGACTCTGTTGTTGACATCTTTGTCACTTGCATGAGACACTGATGGAAATCAAGACACTCTCTTTATGTCTCCTGATTCTGAGACTCTACAAGGTCGCTGGTGAGAATATTTATGATGGCTGCTCTCCTGCCATTGATGCTAAGGTGAAGGCAGGGTAGCACCTGGGGCCATGCCAAGAGCTTCCAGCCACTTGTTTGGAACAATCTTCTGGGTGTTTTGTGGGGCCAGAGCAATGCATGGCTCCTGGACCAAGGCCAAGGATCTGGACCTTGGTGGGTAAAGGGCTGGAGAATCTGAAGAAACAGTATAATTGCATGTTAGAAATAGGAATGGATTGTTGTTGTTGTTGTTGCTGCTACTTATTTGATACGTTAATCTCATAACTGCACTAAACAAGCATCTTAACAGCCTGGTCCATGTCACTGCAATTCTGCAAGCAGGAGGAATCCTCTTCTCAGTGCCAATGCCTGCACATTGTGTTCTAGACTGATTATTCCCTCCAAATGTTGCTATTTCTGTGTATTTATCCTTGTGTCTGGATTGCTAAAGGAGCTCTTTTAAATATTTATCTACTTGTTTGAATTAGTGAAAGCTGCAGTGACTTGAGCATCTGTAACACCAAAGTTCTAAGACTCAGTTCTCACATGGCACAAATACAGTCTGGTATTTGTTTGAATCTTCTCCCTTTTAGATTGACACTACAGACCAAAAAGTGCAGCTCAGTTTGTAAAGCGCTTTAAATTAAATTGCACTTCATGATATGTCCTTAATATGCACAGGTATGGTGTCTCCCTTGCTACAATGTGAGCTGCATGCTGGATCTACATACTTTCTGACTCTGCAATAATTAGTGCTAGGATGGAAGCTGGGGAAACTTGACGAGTTAGAAAACATCCTTTATTTTCCCCTGATCAAAGCTGTCAAGGACAGAGTTTCAAAGGGTCTTTTTAATTGTTCCCATAGTATATAAAAGCACATCTGGTTTTGGTGTTCACAACACTCCAATGGCATTCAGCCTTTTGATATTCTGTCTGTTAAAATCCGTGGAAAATTTGGGGAGTCAGGAAAACAAAGGAGAGGACAAGAAAACAAAAATTTGCTCCTTTTGCAATTACATTGCAGTGTTTGAAAGGTCTGCTTGAACCATCCTGTAAAAAGCCACTGGCAGGTGGCAGATGGCTGGACAACAGGACACAGCCCAGACTAGGCTGTGTAGAAAGTGGCCCCCAGCTCCTTCTCAGCTGTACTGGTACTTGGTGTTATGGGGATGTGCTCAGTAATGTCCCACTTCTTCCTGAAAGGTCTGGTAGGGACAGGACAATGGCCAGTGCAGGGTGCAGGAGAGTTGGTAAGGCCATGAAGGTGGAGCTGTGGTGAGTTTGCTGTCCACAGAGTGGTTGGAGTTGTGGTTCCAGTGGAGCTAGGGAGTTCCTATTTGAACCAAAGCCAGTTAGAGTTTTCTCTCTTGTATTCTTCAGGCATTTTTGGGTGACATTTTTGGTACAAGTGAAGGAGATCTGTTAGTGTTTATTTCTGAGTGACTCTGGAAGCAACAGGAGAACAAGGAATCCAATGCCAAGAGTGAGATAGAAACTTCATAAATACACTGACACCACTTCATAAACTCCTTGTTTACTTCCGGCTGTAAGTTAGGTGTTTTTACTGGGAAAACTATGTGATTTCTGTCCTGTATGCTTGCCTCTTTTCATATGATCTCACAAAACCATTGAAGATAACGTGTCTTCTTAAGCATTCTTAAAATTGCAAGTGGAGACCTGGAGGTGTGGGATCTTATGTTCTGTCTCTGTAATGCTCTGCTTAAATGGCTAAGTGCCCCATGATGTCATTTTCAGAGAACAACAAAGGGCTCATGGTTTCCTATACTGGGAACTATAGACTAGTCAATTAGTTAAGTGGTGGCATAGGAAGTTTAAAATGTGCAAAAAGGATTTAGTCTTGAAACACACTTCTAATGCTTTTCTGAACCCTTGAGCACCTTCAACTCCCTTTGAGTTCTAGAATCAGGAGATGGTTGTGTTTGTGTGTGTTTCAGTAGTATAAATCAGTCTTCAGAAATTTCTTGCACAATTTTTGTGTCCTGGCCCATGCCTGTTTTGGCATGTGGTTCAAGTACCATAATTGCCTCCCTGAGTATCCACATGAACATGCAACTGCAACCACTGTAAATAATCCTGCACAATTACCTGCCAGACCACGTCTGAGCCATGAAACTCAATTTGTGGGAAATTTGGGAGCACTGGCACACCAAACAGCAGTAAAGAATCATTTTATCTATGTAAAATGCATCAGACAGATGCTGCTGGGAGTTTGTGGCACGTTGGGGACTCAGGGGAGTTCTCCTCCCCACCTCTGCCTACTGCAGGGGCAAGTCAGCTTTTCTGTAGTACTATTGTCCCCCCAAAGTCTCCAGCATTCATTCCAAATTATTATTAACTACATTAAACTTACTCTATTTTTGTTTTTCTCTTGCAAAATGAAGGAACTAAAGCAAGTGGCTTTATGAGCTGGCAGAATGCTTCCATCTTCAGCGTCCATGATTCTGTGAAAGTCAAATTGTTTTTACTGTGGAAAAGTTGCAGGGGAAAACCACCTATTAGTGTGGCTGTGTCATGCTTTATGAACACATGAACACATGCCAGTTCAGCTACTGCTACTGTCCAGCTGGCAGAGTTGGTGACTGGGATATTTACCCTGACTTGAAAATAGCCATCTCTGAGCCCAATATGGTCACTGCTCTGCTACTCAGAGAAGTCTGTAATCAGTTGCCCTTGTAAATGCAATGTGTGCCTTGCTGAGTTTTGTTTTATTTTGTAGAAAAGAAAGAATCTACAGAATTCCAGAGGAGCAAAGCCTGGGCACCATTGTTGTCAATATAACAGCTAAAGATCCTGATGATGAAGACTCTCCCAGCAGACTTTTCTACAGCATCCAATCTTCTGACAGATATTTCTCCATAAATCCATGTAAGACAAACAAAAATGTGCCTTCTGACATCTGAAAAAAAAAAGAGTGACTGCCTTAGTTTTAAATTGACTTACTTTGTTCTGTGGCTTCCCTTATCAATAAGGAATGCTCAGTCCCTTATTAGGGTTAAATTCTTTGGTCAGGAACGTATCTTGAAGAAAGTAGACCAAAGGTGACATTTTGACAAATATTGACTTGTGGCTACAGGGTGATGGTCCTTTGGGTAGAAGTAAGATTAGATGACTTCTTTTTAATCTCTGAGGACTGCAGTGACCTTTCTGGGGCTCTTGAAACAGCTTCACATGTTTAGACCATAATGTCCTCTCTCCTATCTAAAATCCTCCCTAGCATTAAGGTGCACAACAAATCAACACCTCAGGTTCATTGCTCCATTCATGACCCTCCTCAGGTAAGGCCATCCAAAACAGTCCTCTCTCTCATGGTGGTCCTACCTCCTTCCCCCTCTCTGGAGTCCATATAACTGTTCTCCAGAGGTTTGTGTTGCAGGGCTGGCATTCAATGACTGCTTTGTTCCTTGTCTGCTATTGCTTTAGAAGTGCTTATCACAGTTGTGACCGGTACCACAATACACAGTGCTGTGGGGGATCAGAGCAATCCTTAAATGCTTTGGATTCCCTATGCCCTTCAGCCATGTATTGTCACCCTCCCCCTCAATTACACTCCAAAAGGCAGAGGATATATACACCTTTGTGCTCTGGGAATAGTACTGTGCTGTGCCATAAAATCCTTCTATTTTTGAACAGAGGCTAACAGAAGTGGAAAAAATATTAAGTGAATGGCTTACCAGAGCACTTGACACAGTGTGTGACAGCTAAGAGCAGCTCTGCTGATGTACGAGTAGATTGGGAGGTGCTGAAGGATGCACAGTAGAAAGTGAAGCAGTCTCACTAGCTACAGAGCAAGGACAGCACTGGGATTAGCAGCTCATTGTCCCTCATGCTCTGTGAATGCACTCAACTCTGACTTGCACTAGCAACTTGAAAGGGAAACCTAAACTGATTTATAAACCCTCCTCTGAGGCCTCCTAAGGCCTGTTTTTGAGCAGTGGGTATGTAGCCATTAGTCTTAGCCAGAATGTTCACAGTCATTTTGTATTACTTTAAAAAAAAACAACTAAACCAGACATGATTTTCACAGAGTAGAGGACTTTTTACTCTGGTACCTGTCTACTGAGCTTCCCTGTCCTCTTGCATGTACACCATGACCATTTGTTACCCCCCCCCATGGTGAATGTCTAACTTCTGGCTGCTCTCTGCCCAGCGACTGGAGTGCTGCAGGTGACCGGGAGAATCGACCGAGATGCCCTCCCACTGCGGCTCCATCCCAGCATCTCCCTGAGAGTCCGGGTGGAGGACAGTCCCAGCAATGGTCACGCCCGTGAAATGGAGATCACAATCATCATTGATGATATCAATGACAACTCACCAGAATGCAATCCTTCTGCCTTCAGGTACTGAGGGTCTCATTGCCTTGGTGCTGCCTTGCTGCCCCAGACCAGTGTGCAGTCCAGGGCACACCAGTTGGGCTCCCCAGACCCACAGCTGGAGGTTCAAATGGGCATTTATCATTACCCTGCTGTTAGGGCTGTTGTCTGCCACAACCTATGGATCAGATTCTGGGTTGCTTCATCAATTATTGCCTATTTAGATCTAGGATTTCACCTAGAAAATAAAGCAATGTTTTGGCACATGATATATGAAGAGTTCAAAAGAAGAAATGCAAGTTGCTCTAATGAGAAATGTGTTTGTTTTAAACAGGAAAGAAGTAAATGAAAACACAACTCCTGGGACATTTCTTGTTGATCTTAGAAATTACTGTAAAGATATTGATGTTGATGCATCAAACAATCAATTTAATTTCACTGGATTATCTGGTTTTGGAAGTAATAACTTCGCTCTGGAGTCCACTGGAAGACTTGTGGTCAGTCATTTGTGGCTGTGTGTTAGATTATCCCATTTCAGTAGTCAATTTATGAAATATTATAAGGGTTTGTTTAATTCATTGTCTGTACAGAAAAAAAGAATGACTGTAATCCATTTCACAGTGGGTATGATATGGAGAATGACTGTTTTGACTGGATGTGAACTATTTACCCTTTGATTGGTTGCTTTCTAATGATTCTACAGAATTTTGTGAACAGAGACTGTTTTCTTCAGTTTTAAATAAATGTGATAGATAAGATTGAAAAAAATACCCTTTTTTAGGGAGTGTGAAGCACCAGTTTTGATATGGATAAACAGGGAAATCTGATGCTATTTCATACCCATTTACTGATGACAGACTGTGGAAAATCCTTGCCATTCAGCATAAAGAATTTAAATACTGGAGAAATCCCACATTCAGCAAGTACTTCCCAGCTTCATTGGTCAGAATCGTAAAACCACTTTGAGTGGCAAATTTTCCCAGAAGTGTGGTGGGGTTTGCACTTATGTGACTTTGTATGTCAAAATATGTGTTTCTTATGCTGATAGTTGCTGGCAAACCAGCATTCACCAGAACCCTCACCAGTTCCTGGATGTGTGCAATGGTGGTTGTTTGTTGCTTCAAAAAAGAACAGTGAGCAACTACAGAAAAAGAGAAAGAACAAAAAAATTGGCATTCTGTCTAAAAACAAGAGTGCTACAAGAGCAGTAAAATGATTTTGTATGGCTTACTTTAACTCTGGATTTGAGGTATCCTTGTCAATAAGTACGGTCCTTCATTGCTTCATCCGCCAACTCAGAGAGCATTTTCCTTGCTGCACAGGATATGATTGTTGTCAGCTGTTTGATCACTGTGTCTGTACAATGTAACAGGCTCTCTGAAGTGACCTGTTCCTCCAGGAGTTTCCCTGTGGAGTATGATGAACAGTGGGTGCCTGTGTGTTAGTCCTGCTACCCCAAAGTTTATGAGTTTACACAGGAAGATAGAGAATTCAGGAGATTAGGATTTAAATCTGTGTGAGCCACTGTTGAGTAACAATTCGGTTCCTGCATAAACGTTTATAGCTGCACCTGATACCTTTAGTAAATATCTGCAGGCATAAACTCAAGGAGTAACTACTGCTGTTTAGCAATCTCAGATTCTTGTTGAGCCAACAAAGGGCAGAGTAAATACCCAGCTCATTACACATGCTTTGAATCAACTAGGTAAAAGGTCAAGACCTTATGATCCAAATGATAAAACTTCCTACACTTGAGGGGAAGAAATTTTGCTGGCAGAGGAAAAGAGTTTTGAATTCCAAGAGACACCAGAGCATGAGCATGTAGAAAAAAGCCTGGATTCAATCCTGCAATTGATTAATAGCTTTGTTATTCCTATAGAACAACTCTATATGACCAAGGGAGAGACCACACTTACAGAATGCTGAAAAAAGTAATTGCCATCCTGTGTACTGTGACTTCACATAAGGAAGTATAAATACAATTGTGTTTCTTTTTAATTTAGATGACTGGAACTATGGATTTAGAGAACCCAGCTAATCCAGGAATTGAAGTTTATACTTTGACTGTCAGGGTGCAAGATATTGCCCATCCTAGCTACTCAAGCAAGTATCCCTTTTACATTTCTTTTATAGTTTTCTGTGCTGTAACGGCACGGAGAGAGGAATACCATATGTATTTTGAATATATGCATGAGAAAATTTCACAGCCATACTTAACTATGATTTAATCTTGTTTTATTTCCAGATATCATCTACATTTACATCAGGATAAAGCCCGTGAATGATTTTTTTCCAGTCTTCAGTAATTTACCTTATGTATTTAATGTTTCAGAAATTACTAAAGGTAGAGTAACACTTACATGATAGACATAATATTGTCATGTTGGTGAGTACCTCCTTGCTCTACAAGAATTTTCATATATTTAATGAGGGGAATGGCTCAAAGTTCCAGTTCAACCAGGGTCTCACCATACAACCACCTACTACCCATAAATAGACTAAACTGGCAAAAACTCCAATTGTACAGATGGAAGCTGAGACACAGACAAATTCAGCAATTGCACAAGAAATCTGTGACAGTGCCAGGAAATGAACTCAGATGTCTTGGTTTAGACTGAATTTCTGCTCTTTGCTAAATTAGCCTTTTGGAGGGACTGTGATGGTGCAAAGAAGCCATTATAGACTGACAGACAAGTGAGGACTCCCTTGGCCCAGCCATGGTGCACTTCTGTTGTGGTTCTCTGCAGACTCTCTGTGTTTGGTGTTCCCTGCTGGCAGGCAAACCCATGCACAGGGGAGCCATGGCACGGCATGGGGAATTGGTGCTTCTCACACCACTGCTTTGCTTTTTTGGGGGTGAAAAACTCTAAACCAAATCTTTAGTTCAGTTTCATCATGATTTTGTTGGAACAAGTACTCTGTACCTCCTGTTCCTTAAAATGTTAATGAAATATATATTTTCTGTCTCTCAGTTGGATCCAGCATTGGAAGAGTGCATGCCATAGACAAGGACTGGCCACCCACTCTGATCACTTATTCCATTGTAGCTGGAGGAGGCACCAGGGATTACACAAACATCTTCTGGATCAGCCCAACCAAAGGAGATGTGAGGATTTTAGCTAGATTAGACTATGAAGCAACTCAGAAACACATTTTCACAGTACAGGCCTCAGACCAAGAGAAGTCTACAACAGCATCAGTGAGTAAATCTACTCCTTCCCCTTTATCTACATTTTTCTCTCTTCTTTCTGGCAAGAACAGTAAGACATCAGGCCAAGCAATTTGGTCTGCACAGGGTTGTATATTACTCAGAAGAAAAAAGTTTAGTCAGTTCTCTCGGTTCATTTCTTACCAAAAATTAAAGTAGTATTTTAGTATTTTTAACTTCATGGGTTTTGTTTCTCAGTCTTTTTTAATTTTACCTGAGCAGTGAAATTTTTTTCTATGCCCTAGACAATTTAAGTTTTTCTTTATGGCTACATATATACCAGAAAATGGAAAAAGGATGGGGTCTTGAGGCCAGGTAGCACAATCTAATTGTAGCCATGCTTAGTGACAAATCCTTTTTGGAGCCTGTGTAGTGTTCCTTGACCCTTAAACATCATTTTGATATTGTCCGTGATGTTTTATCACTGCAAAGCATCCAAAGTAATGTGAGAATTGTGTTGCAGTTGTGTTTTCATGGTGTGGTGCAGAGAAGATGTGCTACATACCTTGGGGATGGGAGGAGGGCTTGGGCAGCCTCTTGGGTTAGTGTCAGAGGCCTACTGGACTTGAACCCTTACATGTGCCTTTCCCTGACTGTGATCTATTTTTTACCCTGATGGTGCTATCTGGCAGGAGCCAAGACCATGCCAGGCACCAGTGATAACATTTAACAGCAGGGCTGTGCTCTAGTTTGTTGTTCAGGCCTATTTTATCCAGAAGAAAAATATAGATGGTATACCCACAAAGGTATGTTATAGTCCCTTCTTTCAAAGAATCCCAGTGTCCTTCACAGACAGACACCTTTTTACTTCCTTTCACATTTTCTTTCTTGTGACTGCTTCACATTTGATTTTTGCACATCTCTTGGAGGTGACACAAGTACTAGGCCCACTTTTTATTACAGCCAAACACCACCCATAGAAATGCTAGGTGGGAGGTACTTAATCTCTTTATTATCTATAATATTTCAAGGTGATAATTACTGAAAATTCAGCATCAGAAGATTTTAATGATGACAAATTTATCTATTGCCTGACTAGGAAAGAACTTTGGGAAGGGTAACCTTTTTCTCTCAGCCAGATAATCCCAGCTGACATTAAACACATCTGGTGCTACTCAGGGTGCTCCCAGCCATGCAGAAGGCCATTACCAGCATTTCTCTCTCATTGGGAACAGTCTATAAGCACTCTTTCTTCCATGGATCATGCACTGAATGATTATTAAATATGCTAGGA
The DNA here is from genome assembly GCA_026770055.1 of Myrmophylax atrothorax. NCBI lineage: Eukaryota > Metazoa > Chordata > Aves > Passeriformes > Thamnophilidae > Myrmophylax > Myrmophylax atrothorax. The sequence continues at coordinate 12,398,776 of JAOXXN010000265.1, forward strand.
AGCCAACTAATGACTGCGAAGCAATTAGAGAGGTTTGAAAGGGAGTTTAATGACTGTGTGGTACTATTATTATTTCTCATTCTAACTATGACACAATTCAGGTTATTCAAATGTCAGCTTGAAAACTCCACAGTTTTGGAAGATGGTTCAGGTTAAGGAACCTGTTCCCAGAAGAGCACTGATCACAAGAAGAATTGAAGCACAAATGACCACAGACGTTTTCTGACAGCAACTAGATGGGAAGCAGAGTTCAGTGCTCAGCACAGTGGAGCAGCTTCAGCGTGCTATTTCTCTTCTCTTTCAGGTAACTGTGAATGTTTTGGAAGTAAATGATGAAGAACCAGTTTGCTCACCCAATTTCTATTCATTTCAAATCCCAGTCAGCTTAGCTGTTGGGACCAATATTAATGGCTTCAGGATTGAATGTCAAGATCGTGATTCTGATCCCAGGTCTTTCCGTTACTTCATTAATGAAGGTACCGTGTCACACTGTGCTAGCTGGGAAGAGTGAAAAAATTAGTGAATGCTGATGGTTCACTTAGATCTGTAAAGAAAAATATAACACAGTTTATGTGCTATTTCTCATGGTGAGCAAGTTCTGCACATCACTACTTTTCTGCTTACCAAAAGAGATGTCTCTCCACAAGCTGGCTGCTGGTGTTAACACCTACAACCATTCCCTCGCAAAACTGGATTGCTTACCACATGAATTATTTGCCAATTAATTACACAGTTGACACAAACTTTAGAAGAATGAGCTGGAATGATACGTAGTGTCAAATTTCCCTTCCAATGGCAGCTGAGTAAAAGTTGTGAGACACGATGGAGAGTTCTTGTTAGTCTGCATATGTCACATCTAGATGCTGGTACACGGTGAAAAACAGCTGCTCAAACCTGCATGTCCTAGATCTGTGCTGTATCCATTAAACCTCCATGTTAAGAACCCTTATTTGAACCTACAGTTACATCCACTTGGAGAACTCGAATGATATGGGATGACACTCGGCTTCACAAAAAAAGGGAATACACTCTCTTGGAGCAATTACTTTTTTTGTTGCTAAGGTGACTGCTGTGAAGGAAGGAGCAGACTGTCCAGATGCCAGTAAAAAACTGTGAGCATCCAGAGAGCATCTCTGTCCTACTGCAGCCCCTTGATGCCAGAGAGGGAGCTCTGCAGCAGTGGTACTGACACATGAACCCATACAATGTCTGTGTTTGTATCAGTCAGTCAGGATCTGCCCACAGGTCCCGTTCTGGCAGTCCAGAAGTGAGCTGTGCCATGCACTTGGCCTCTGAGCCACAGAGCAGTCCATGGCTCATTCTATTCTGTACAATAGACAGGGCTTTCAAGGTCACACCAACTCTGGAACTCTGTGGGGCAACAAGAACAAAACCTTTTCACGGCTCTGATCTCCTCTATGTGTGGTCTGTCCAAAGCCTAAGAGCTGGGGCTGCTGCCCAACCTGTGAGCAGCTCTCCAGCTACCTGGACAGAAAGCAAGGGGTGGGCAGCCAGCATCTCTGAACTCTCCTCCCTGCTCCATGGTGCAGACAAAGCCCTGGAGGCAATTAATTGTTAATGTCCTTGAGTCATTAGCTCTCTTCTGGGGGACTTCTCCAAAGGCCTCTGGGCAGAGGGAGAAGCCATGGAGCGGGGCTGGATTGACACTCCAGGGACAACCCAATAAGCCCTGACACAGTGTAGGGTCTTCACCCCAGTTTGGTGTTGCTGGATGCTCCCCAGGGTGTTAAGAACAAGTCACTCCAGTGACCTCTTAAGTGCCCTATGGCTCTGAAGTGTTTCTACAGCCTCCTATCAGCTGTGTCCCCATAGAGGGTCTTATTCTATATTGCAATGCTTTTATGATTGTATTGTTTTAAATTATTTCGTATGGTGTCAGAAAGATCAAGGAGCCATTCTTGTGACTGACATTTCACCGCATCTCACCACTTGTTCCACACATTTACTTTACTGTGGGATTAAAGTAAATTTTTTGGCATGTTGGTGTTACTTTTTTGCAGGCAATGAGAACAATCATTTTACCTTTTCACCAAGTGCTGGCTCCAACACGTCTTGGCTGATTCTTGCATCACAGTTTGACTATGAGAGCGGGCTTGATACAAGCTGGATTTACAGTCTGCGTGTCTACATAACAGACGACAATTTACTATCTGTCAGGGACAAAACTACACACTTAATTAAAACTGGGGTGGTAACTTTAAGCATCAGAGTTATCCCAAACCCAACTACTGCCATTACCACAACGGTGAGTTCACTGAAATTTATGTCCAGTTCTGAATTTCCCTTAGAAACTAATCTCTACAGGAGTGAAGAAAAGGGGGTAAGTGTATGCAAAAGGAAAGCAAATGCCTAGAGTGGGTCCAGTCCTGGGAAGTGCTGAGCCCTGTGCTCTTATGATGAAGCCTAAGGTGTTGATGTGCTTAGTGCCATGAAGCATTATTCCCAGGCATTGTCATAACATGCGTTTTGTATTTCAGTTCCTAAAACAAAAAGGGCAAGTGGCCAAGGGACTGGGCACACTGCCATTACCATGCAACTGGAAAGTTAAAGATTTTGGCAGCTTTATTAATAAGGAAAGAGCAGGGATTAACCTTTGCCTGGAACCTTAAAATTACCTCATGCATTTTGCACTACTTCTTTTTTTATTCATAGCTATTCACTCCCCCAGCTGCCTTGCACTTCTGTGCTCTTCTTTAGCAGTGGAACATATTATCTGTGTCTACCAAAGCTGAAACAGACAACAAGAACAAGAACAAGAAATCCTCATCACTTGGAAGGGTCTTTTTCCATCCCTGAGGTCACCATCATGTAAAGCCTGGAGCAGCCTGTCAGGAACTGAAGCAGTTGTGCACAGCCTCAGCATGTCACTGAGGTTCCAGCAGGTTTCAGACAACAAATTCAGGGGTGTGGGATGCATCTTTTCTGAGCTCACTGCTCACATGGTGGTCCATAGCTAAGCTGGGGAAGCCTGCACAGCTTTCAGCAGCCCAGCTGGGATCTGATCTGGCACAGCCTGTGGGACTGTGGGCCTGTGTCCCATCAACACAGTTCACTCCTCTGCACAGCCATCCCAAGCAAGCTCTGGTTTACCAGTTTAATTTTGGAACTGGTTTCTATCAGGCTGCTGCAGGATGACAGGAGAGCTTGCTTTTGCTTTAGTCTTGCCTGCAGAAGCAGCACAGCCTGAGGGTATGGGCCGCTCTGTCCCCATCCTTGTGCCAGTCTGTGCCTTCGTCCCTTGCTGCACCATCTTCCATCATCCAGAGCCCATCCATTCCCTGCCTGCCTGCAGAGGGCATTACTCTTTTCCCTCTTGCATGCAGGAATGAAAATATGAGTATCCAAGGTAAAAAAGCTCTTCACTGTAAAATGGTCTGGGTCTCCTAGAGGCTACTGAGCCAGAACCAAAGGATCCTGCAAACACTACATGCAAGTCTGGATGATTTTCTATGAAAATGCTTAGATCCAAATTTGCAGACTGATTAATAACCCTGTTATTATCTAATGCTCTGTTGGGAAGGAATAAATGGTTTTCTCACAGCCTTCTACTCCCCCTACTTGATGTGGAAATGAAAAGCTAAGCTGAATAAACTTATTCTGTGTTTCTTTCCCGTGCTTTACCACAAATACAAACAGTCTCAACCACATACCACAGCATTAAATCCGCCTCCCCAGAGATATCAGCTTTCCACTTTCGGTCTATTTTCCAGAAGAGCACTTCCATTACAGCAAGTTCTCCCATCACTACTCATGTGTGCAGTGCAGCAACTTGATGAATCAGATGCTGGAAGGCTGGTAGTGTAGAAAACAAGCCCTGTCACAAAAAGTCACTTGTGACTTCAGTCCAAGTGAGGATAGAATGGTGGTGGTGAGATTATTCGAGATTATTTGAGAATTTCTCTAAGGACAGGATGTATCTTTTATTGACAAGGCTAAGCAGATTATTTTAAAATTATTGTGGAAAGAAACAGATACCCTACTAAATTTCATACACAGTGTGATTATAAATGTCTCACAGAAAATTAAATAAAACTTCAGTAGATGATCAAATCTAATAGTACAACACCGGGTAATGAGCCAGGTACAGCAAATGAGTCACTTCTGAAATGTGAGGGTAGTTTCATGATGGGACCTTAATGAATGAGTTGCTAGCACCAAGTGACGTGCCAGCTCAGAGATGTGTCTCCTGACACTCAGGAAGATGTGGGAGATTGCAACTGCTCAGGAAGTGTGGTTTTTCCCTTCTGGAACAAGTCACAGGGTGAAAAAAAAAAGCATTTTCATTTCTATTTGTACAATAATCCAGTTCCTTAGGATTCAACTTCTTTTACAATGAGGCTGAATGATGACTACGGTGAAGATGACCTACTTCCAGTTTTGCCTTAGGTAACAAGAAACCATTATCTCAGTAATGGCAGTATTCCCTGAACTTGCTCACCCTCCAACAGTGTGCTTACACTCTCTCAGGCAACCTGTGGCTTTTAAGCTCCACCATGACATGCTTGCTTTAATATATTGAAACATGATATGGAACCTCCTTTTTGCATTTTGAGTGGGCTCCATTTCACCTGCCTTTGTTTGCTCCAGGAGCTCAGTGATCCACCTCAGCCACCTGAGCTGCCTTGGCAGTCAGCAGGCAGGTCTGTGGGGTGAATCACTGCCCCCAGCAGACACTATTTCCCTCTGCCCTCCTCTGCAGAGCCTTGGGGCAAACCTGGGCCAGGTGCTTCAATGCAGAAGTTCAACCACATGAAAGGTGCTGTTGGTGGCAGTAACTTTACAAGTATTCAGCCTTAAGGAACTTTTCCTGTCTTCCTTTAAAAGCCTGGCTTCACTGTTGTGACAAAAAGGGAGAACCTCTACTCTTCATCAGCGTGGTACGTGCCATTCGTCATCACCCTTGGCAGTTTGCTGCTCCTGGCAGTGCTGGGCTTCCTGGGCTTCCTGCTGGTGACCTGCGCCCGCAGCCACTGCCCTCCGGCAGGGAGAGCACATGGCACACCTCTGTGAGTCCCCCCAAATGCCATGCTGGGGAAGTCTCCAGCAGCACCTGGCAATGACAGAGTTAGCTCAGGGCTTTCAGCCACAGTAAAGTCTACACTTTCAATCTTTTATAGTGTTGTGCCCTTCACTGTAGTAAATGCTGCTCCTGGCTATAGTGATATTTAGTGTTTGTCATAGGAAATCAAGGAAAAATGTCCATGGTGGGTTTTTTCTTGGGTTTAGTAACATTAGCATTAGCTGAAGGTAGCAGTGGAATTAGCAATTATGACCTATAAAGGACCTATGCTTGTGAAGCTCAGTCAGAGCCTGTGCCAGACTGTGCTGCCCACAGCAAATGTGAACATTTTTGGTTTGTATTTGACCCCCATTCCAAGAAAGTTCCCATTTAAGTAGTTACTGGATGAAGTTTCCTCCCTCTCAGCTACAGATGCCAGAGTCCTTTGAAAGTCTTGGTGCTCATGCCAAATTCATTGTTCTGGCAAAACTTCTGTAGATTTCCTGGAGTTTTACCCAAGCCAGTTGCAAGACTCTGGCCCATAAAGCTTAATGGTACCTCTAAATGCTCGTGCTTGGCAAAAGCCATGGAAACACCTGGGACTGGGCTCTGGTTCACTGTGGGAAGCACAGAGATCCCTGCTGGCTGCCTTCTCAGCAGGCTGGGGCCAGGCTGCTCTAAATTGACTTTTTACTTCACAAAACAAAGATAAACAGTCCTTTAAGTGGACTGGGCTTTAAAAAATGGATTTCTGTAAGTTTTCTCTGGATTTGGACATAAATTTAGAAGCTACAGGAAATGTAAAGAGGTAATATATGACTGTAATTTTAATTCAAATACTGTGTGCAAGGCATTTAGCAACTTGTGATAAAAATGACAAATGAACCTAAGCTATTGTTATTATTTATTAATAAGGAAAATGATTCATTGGGAGCCAGGCTCTCCCATTAAAAAGCAATTTCTATATTTTCAAAAACATTTACAGCTTTTCAAGTCTTTTAAAAGGTATTATCTGAGCAGATCAGATCCAAAAAGCTGACCTTCCTCCAAGGATGGAACAAGATGACAATACCTGAAAATGTATTTTTCCAGATTATATAAATCCATCATGCTATCATCAATCAGACTTTATTAGTTTACTATCATCCCTTCTTGAAGAGGTGTTAGAGCGGTGCTCAAGGCTGCTTTCCTGTTTGACAGTAGCATTAAACAATGCAGGCCTTCAGTGAAAGCAAAACCAGAAACCAAACAAATCAGGCAAATCTCAGAACTCAAGAAAACACATCCTTCTGGCCAAATGAAAGAGAACAAAACATGACGTTTTTATGTAGGCAAAAGTATGACATTTGTTAACTGCACTCTTAATCTTTTTCTTCGTTACAGGATAAACATTCCAGGTATGTACCTGTTTTTTACATTTCAGTGCTTCATAACAAGACCGTGTTTAAGATACAGTGTAAAATTTGTAAACTAATTTCTAGACAAATTAATTTGACCCCGTACAAGGGTACTGAGATTAGATAAGCCTGGTCAGTTATGGGAGGCCTGGCTAAATGATTTCATGGTCCTTTTGCTGTTCAAATCTATTAACTATGAGGTAAACCCCAAATCCAGAGTAACATGGTATTCTAGCATGAATGCTAAACAATGACTGTATTTTTCAGATGAGATTCATATACTATCTGTTAAAAAATAATCCCACCCATCTATAGCACCTTCAAGAGCCCTCTCTACTCTAATTCCCTGTTCTCTGATCATTTCATTTGTTCCCTTCACATTATTACTTATATTTATTTTAAAGTATTGGTGCTTTTAAAGGGGTTTGTATAACTTAGCAGGGGCACAAGTTGCACATGAAAAAGCATGCTTTTTTAAGCAGTCTTGCTCCTTTTACCCCATTAGCTTTCTGCTAGCAAGCATTGCTCATAGGAGCTCAGTAGGACCCTGTTTTTTAACTCCTTCTCCTCAGTCAGTATCTTCCAACTTGAAAAAACACAGCACTAACAAACCACACAAAATTAGCTGTTCTCTTGGTAGCCCAGTTTGAGACATTTCAGCATTGGCTGGTGTCCAAAAAAATGAATGCTTGGTGCTTTCTGAAAAACTGGTTCCCAAATGCTGGGCAGTAAAGGCCAGACGGAACAGGTTTGCCATCGCTGCTCAAGCTGAGACCCATCTGCAGCACTTCAGAGTATTGCACACCTGGCTGCAAAGCCCATTGGTGGCCACACAAACAGTTCTCCAAAGAAAGCCCATTAAACAAATTGGCAAGGAGTGAGCAAGAAGAAATCACAGTAACTAGCTGGGTATCATCCACAAATTCGTGCTGTCAAGATGCCCATGGCATTGCTGCTGTATTTGTTTGCACGTGGAATGAGTTAACAGTGTGGTAAATTCACACAACCAAACTGCCCTTCAATCTGAATTTCACTTGACTGAAACTGCAGCACTTTCCTGTTTTGTCTCCAAGCGGGTGTTTGAAAGTTTTGGAACTACAAACATTCATGGAAAACAGTAATCTACATTTATAGTTCAGATATCCCCAAAGGTGAACTTCTATATACATTCATATTATTTAAAAAGGGAAATTCATTTAATAAAACATTGTTGATCATTCATTATTGAAGGAGTAAGACTTTTCAAGGCTAGATTTCTGATTAGTCATCGGCAACTGTGGATTCTCACTCTAAAATACTATGAAGGAGTTTGTTTTTCAAACTCTTTTCAGCATTGGGAAAGAAATAAGACTCATTTGAGATGTCTCAGAAGTTAAAAAGCAAGAACATCTATTTGTCTGAGGAAATCTTGGCTTTAGTTTCTATAGTTTCACTCAGAAAAGCCTGATCCTTTACAATTGTGTTTTCCTTTCTGTAGAAAAGAAGAAACCTAAGAAAGAAGTGGTTGTGGTAAGTACTGCTGGCCTAAAACCAAATCCCCATTTTGCCAACCCCATCATGCAACAGGATCATAAGACACTTTCTATGAAAGGTACCTGTTTTCCAAAGAGAATATAAAAACGATAGGCAAGGAAAAAAGATTGCCCTCAAGTGCCAACATTTCAGTGCCCCAGCTGGCCTCTGTGTTTGAAGGCAACACCAGGCGTGAGGGCTGCTCACCCGCACTGGGGTCCCTTTGCTTCCAAGTGTGAAATGACGTACTTGGGAGGCCAGACAGGCTGCTCCCACAGCAATGACAATGAGACTCACTGCAGCTACAGAGGTGTGATGACAGGTGCCCCAGCCTCACTGATGGCAGTGCTGTGCTGCTGAGACACCACTGACCTGCGCAGCTGACGCTGACCCACCTGAGTGCGATCAGTAAGGTACATGAGTGTACCCAAGCTATAAAGAGTCTTGTCTTCATAAGTTGTTTGCAGCAAAATTCCATAGTTGTTTCCATTGTTGTAGGAGTTTCTTTGCTCCCAGATCTCGAGGCTCTTTCCTTTTCATGGACATAATCACATAAAGGCTTTGATGCTCTCAGGCACATGATATGGTTCTTGGAGTAATCCAGTGCAGGGCCAGAAGCTGGACTTCAATGATCATTGTGGGTCCCTTACAACTCAGGGCAAGGCACTTTCATTAGTGAACTCCCTCTCCCCATGTACTTCAGAGAGGGGATTCCCAAACCTCCCTTGTGTGGAGGAGACCATCTTGTGGTTACCCAGGTCGAGGCATTTAGCATGTCAGACATTATTCATTCTCCTTTGAACATCCCATGGCAAAACCTTACACCACAAATGGCTCTTGTTGCTAGTTTAGATTAAACCCAGCCTAAAGGAATGCAATATGCAGGTCACACAAATCCACCTCTGTCCATGTAGATCACCATTTCCAAGTCACTGCCCCTTCTTACTTAACTAATTCACAGGATTTACTTCACATTTCCTGTCTCTTCACAGACAATGACTAAGCTAAACACCATCTTTGATGGAGAAGCCAGAGACCCAGGTAATAAAAAGCAGTTAACAGTGGATAAGAGTATTTGGCTGGAAACAAACTGAATTAGTTAATTGGTTCAACATTGACTTCATGTTTCAGGTTTGCTGTTTCCAAGGAAAATGGGAATTGTATCTGACAGACAGTGAAAATCAAGAGTGCCCCAGTAATATTTCTAATGGTAGAATATACTTTTGGCCCTTGAAAGCACACATCTAATGGCCAGATTATGCACTACTCCTCTGCTAAACATGAATGTATAGATGTGGTATAGGGAGGTTGGAGGGGAGGAGGAATTTGCTGCAAGCCTGCTGCTCTGATGCTGTCATGGCTATGTGGTTTCACCCACAAACTTCCTCCCCTGCAACAACAGTGCATTGCTGCTCTTTGTCCAAGGCTCAAGCATCTCTTGTTGGGGAGGAAAGGGAAGACCATTTGCTTTTAGTGACAGTTGTGGTGGCATCAGCTACCAGGTGTTGTCACCAGGCTCCTGCTATGCTAACTCTGAGCATATCTGACTAACCATCTGGGAAGAGGGAAAGTAAGGCAAAAGCTACAAACCTCAGGATGATCCAGGAGTTGTATGCTTATCCTCTTCTCCAGGTGACAGCCACTGTGCTCTGCAGCCAGGTTCATTATGAAAAAGTATGGTTTTTCATAAGGGTTGATCTGACCTACCTCATTCCCCTGAAACACAGCGCCTGCCTGAGCCCCTCACTGTGATGCTTGGCCTGGAATTAGGATGCCAAGCCCTGTGCCTAATGGATGATGGAGGGCTGGTAAAATGTGACAGTTAGTTCAGATAGTTCTTTAGTAAATAGATGTGAAAATAGGTCTGAAACAATAGGTCTAGAAATTAACCAGAAGAAGGCAGGCTTGTTTCGAGGTTTGGATTCATCTGGCCATTTTCCACCCAAGTGCCTGCACCTTGTGTTTCTTATTAGCTGGCTTGGAGCTGTTGGATGCCTTGAGCTAATGGGAAACACCAGGCATGGAGACTTCAGTAGAATTTGGGCAAAAAAATGGGGCCCTCCTGTGCAATTAAACACATGCACAAGGCTGCCCAAGGCCAGTTTGATCCAGGTCCAAGCCCACCTGCTATTTATAAAGAAATCTGAAGGGATGGGCTACAAAGTCCCTGCTTTTTCCCTGTGTAATTTTATTTGTAATGTATTAAGCATGGACAGCCTCTAGACTGCGGGAAGAGCTGCTTTCCAGTGTTTTTGCAGGATAGCTGGTGAGTTCCCTCCTCAGCAAACCTGACTACACCGGACTTAGGGATATCTGAGCCCATCCAAACTGCACTCCAGAGCCATGGCGTTTTTGTCATGCCTGACACAAACATTAAGCTGTAACACAGCTTTGTGGTGTCAGCATGGAAATGTGTGCTTCCCACTCCTCCCCTCTCTTCTCCACAGCTCATCCCAAACCCTAGAGGATCAAGTGTTGCTGGTTTGGAAATGAGATCTAATAATTCCCAGGACATCATCTGTTGAATATGACTAAGAGGGATGGTCAGAAGCTTCCTGATCTAGGCTGCTTTAACGTGCCCACCTTGTGAGCAGTCAGAAAAAAAATAGCATGTAAAGAGATCCAGTTTCATCTTTAATTGCTCAGGTTGTGCTTACCATTTATTCTGCTACAAACTGTATCATGTAGCAACATATAACACCAATTCTTTCCAGGCCATAATGGCCTTTTGTTTGTCTCGTATTACTAATGTTTAATTACAAGAAGTTCTATTATAGCTCCTGGTTCTTTGTTTAGCAAGAAACAGAGATTTAGCCTATGAGGCAATCACACTGGAAACATGGCAATTTTTCAACTTATCTCTAGGTAGCAAACAAACTGAAGGAGAAGATGCATGCTTTTAATGTACAGGTAGAAATTACCCATAAAATCTAAATAGAAACAGACACCTCTCTAATAAGGAAGTGTAGCCACATGTGCTAAACCCCCCAAATTTAACAATATTTTATATATATGAGGGAGACATGTACTTTTACAAACTGAAAACACACAGTATTTCACTCTATTCAGGCCAATGTGCACAGCAAGCCTTTGAAGGAAGTGATTTGTGCAAATGGAGAAAGAACACACACAGCCAAAACTCACTGGAGGGCCCAGATCTCCAAATCTTGTGTCAGCCCAGACGAGCTGCCATGGTCTGGAAGATGTATGCAGCACATGGTGCTCTTAATCAGGTTTTGCTACCTCTGGTAGGCAATTCTATCTGAAAATAGGCACAGATATCTGCAATTGCCTTGCTCAGTATGGCCAAAGACAGAAGTTTTGGGATAGTTAGTCCTTTCAACTAACAACTATGCATGTGTTTGTTACACTGCCCATCTTAATCCATGGTAACTGTAACTTGGATAGAGGTATAGGATAATAAGAAGGCAGTTTTTTTGGAACAGGAATGTTTTGAATACTCCTATCCCCTGGACTGCAGAGCCATTTCTTATAGTGGCAGAACAGCAGCTCCTCTGAGTGGCACTGTGGTGCCCATGTCCCCACACCCTCCTGAAGAAATGAGACTTTCCTTCTCAGGGCCACCTCCCCAGCTGAGTTGATTTTCCCAGTGCTTCATGTTTGTCATTTCAATGCCATGCTGAGAACTGTCATATCTTAATCTGCTAAAGTGGAAATGATTTTAACCAGTTGTCTTTTTATTTTTGCAAGTGACTGGCAGAATGTATGAATTCAACACACGGTCAGGGGCCCGGAGGTGGAAGAGCAATGAGCCCCTTCAGCCAGCACTGGCTGGTCAGGTAACATCCAGTGCCACAGAAGATAGTGGCCAAGGGACAGACAGAGCAGAGGCAGCAAGCAAGAAACAGCCTTCAGAGAAGAGGAAAGAGCTGACTGCTGCAGCAAAACCAGCTGCCAAGCCCTCAGCAGGGCAATCAGAAACACCAGGCCAGGATGGGCTGAGATTACAAAAGTAGAAAGAGGAGTCTGAGGCCAGGGGCTTATCCTCAGCAGCCCTTCAAGGCAGGAACTGACCTCCTATCCCCAAATGAACCCTGCATTGCCACTAAGACAGAGTGCATGAGACTCCAAGATGCCTTCCAAATGACCCCTAATCTGAACAGCAAAAGAATCAGATGTGATTTTTCTCTATATATATCTCAGCTGCAAAAAATAAAGTGGCCATTGGAGCATAAACTGAACCCAAGGGCAGGATGAAGCTGGATGTACCTTTGTCAGGTGCATGTAAGAGTGGGAGAGAAAGGGAGGACATGAAAGCGGGAGAAGAGGAAACGAGCAGAGTCACAGACAGAAGCATTCCCTGCCCACTGCCTGCTGCAGACACTGGCAGTTTCCTCCTGGAAGAGCTCTGCACCTCCAACCAACACAGCCACATCCTCTGACTGCCTTGGGAATTGAGCATATACACAGATGTGCTTTCTCACCAGTGAATGGGGTCTTTTGTCCCTGTTGAGCAGCAGAATGGGTGAAAAGCACATCAGGGTAGAAACATGTGCTGGTGAAAGCTAAAAATATTTTCTTTTCATTCAGTATTTTATTTCAGCCCTTCCTTGCCCTCCCATCTTGCTGTAGAAAAGACTGTGGCTGGAAAGCAGTTCTGGAGGGGAGAAAACTCACAGCTTGTTATGGTGTCTCAGGCTGTCATGTCAACACTTTCAGCTTATTTATCTTTCATAACACTAGCAGCATTCAATATCTTCACCTTTGGTATTTCCTCTGGCATATTTAATGCTATACAGAATCAAGTGGAACACACTCAAAAGAATAATGACAGTAAACACACGGGGTGAAATAATCTTTTCTGAGTGTGGGCATGTATAATGTAAGTGCTGTCTAAGAACCTGATATAAAATAAGCAAATGCTACAAGATTTCAGAAAACTATTTTAATCTGAAGAAAAATAATTATAAATTATGACTTAATACTCCATGTCTTGGCTTCTTTTCTTTCCTGATTACAAAAAGGTTTTATGGCAACAAGGGGCTGGTATCAGGTAGCAAAAGAAAATCTTGGTTTAAGTTGAGCAGGGACAGCCAATGAAGATTTTATCCAGTCTGTCAGATACACTGGTTTTTTTTCATACAATGAAGGACGTGAATGAAGAGGTCCATGGTAATTTCACCCAGAATCCTACACTTCACAAACACACCTGTCATGGTGCTGTGACTCTTTGCTGCGCTCCAAGGGAGTGGTTTGGCTCAGCAACAACTGCCTTTACAAACACCAACCATCTTCAGTCAAATGCCTCTTCATTACACAATCAGAAACCCAGCATGTAATGAGCATCATAATGATAGAGATAGGAAAGAGTGATTTATACTCTCTGAGCATGTTATCAGTTTATTGTGTCCGTTGTGGTTGTCATAGTGTTGTTAGACTCTCCAGCACCAACAGGGCCAGCCACACGTTCAGTGCTCCAACCCACTATTGTTTGCATTTATTTGCTGTAACTATGATACATTTGATTTCCATGCAGGTGGTTCCAGTGACACAGAGAAACTCTGCAGTAATGGGTAGTATTGCTGTAACTCTCATCTGCCTAGCAGTCTGTCACCAAGCTACCCATAGGCATACATGGCACCTCCACATAGTAAATTTTGTTACCTGAAGAAGTTAATTGCATTATTTTCATGACAGGAGGACACAAACTTTTGCATTTACTTTCCCGGGTACTTCTCTAGGGCAGCTGCTCTGCTTCCTCAATTACCCTCCTTCTACTTTAGTAATTAAGAGATGAATACCTTTTTAAGGGGAGGTAAAGACAGGCTATAGTTTCAGCCAGGAAACCTGCAAAGAAGCTGATGAATACTCCTTTTTCTTTACTACTGTTCCTGGTGCTGCTGAGCTACACAAACTTATTTCCTTCCCTTTCAGGAAAAATATCACGACAGCAGCATAACGTTGTATCACAGCATGCTCTGAACACCCATGTATGCAAACACACTGTCATGGCCAGTGCTGCTGGTGCTGTAGTCTCCCACAGCTGGCCAACAGCTGGGTGAAAAGCAACTCTCATAGTGATGTTCACATACTATAACCTCAAAGCAACTGTGAGTTCTAAAAAGAGATACTGTGGACCTAAGAGATGGCAGATTCAAGAGCTAACACTGCCCAGAGTGCCTGCCCTTGGTTGGGGTGTGTTTAGCTGGTGTACTCAGGGTCTGGGGGAGCAGCTTTAGGCCAGATAAAGCATCCTGCGAGTCTTGTGCAACTTGCTGCTTGGGGAAACCAGTGTGCTGACCATAAAGTGCAGCTGCACCATTCCTTACGCTGTTGCTTCAATATGTGCAATGCTGATATCCATCTCCAAATAATTTTTCATCCTTATCTTCACTGTTAGACATTATTTTGGACAGGACTATTTTCCTTCCTTGTGATCTGCAAAAGCAAGGAATAATGACTTTATATGAGCAACAGCTCTATGTGAAAGCAGCACCATTTTCCAGTCAGCTGCCACTACTATAGTTGATGTTCCTCCCTGTGAAGGAACCATGAATGAATTTAGGTCTCATTGAGCCAAAGCACAGCTATTCATTTCTCTGGCCTGTCTTTGGTAAGGCAAAAATCAAAGAATACAGATCTGACCGACCTAGATACACACTTGTTACTTATTATATCAAACAATATGTGAAAAGATACTTTGAATATATGTAAAAAAACCATATATTTTTTCATAAAATAGAAATAATATGCTATGCAATGCAACTTTAAATGTAAGAAACCTCCCCTAATTGTCATACCAGGTTTTGTGCTTTTATTCATTCAGAAGTGTCTTTGAGAGCACAGATTGTGTCCAGAACTGCTACTAGATGGACTGAGAGCAAAGACTGAGTGCAGCTCTACACAATAAAAGCATTTGATAATTGGAACAATTAGCTAAGACCGTGAGGCCTTTCTGTCATTTGAAGCCTTCAGAAGTCAAGAACAGTTGCTGGGTGCTGTAGAGGGTGAGACTAGATCATAGGAACAGCCTCTCTAGTCTTCACCAGCTCTGTCAGGCTCTGTGCACAGAGATACAAGGTGTGAACTTTGGTGCCATTTCTTTTAGAGTGATAAGACTGATAAGCTTAGACTAGAAGAGGAAGAAAGGCACCTGGTGGTTCAAGCAGAGTGGCTGGGGGCAACAGTTCCTGATCTGCAGCTGCCTATTGGACATATGCATTAATTTTATCCAAAGTCTAGAAAAATCAGTGTGAGTTCTGCCACAGCTTTTGATTGCTGTGTCTCCACCTATTATACATCTCTGAAGTGCTTCAAGACCTGTGGATTAACATTGCTCTGTAAGTATCAACAGCGATTAGGAAAGAGTGCAGGTCATTTTTTCTGACTGGGTCTCATTCCCCCAGAAGTTTATGTGACTGTGTTACTGAGGTTTTCGCACTATTCTCCAGAGTGAATGTACTTCTAATGCATAAATTCTCTGCTTTCATGCTCGTGTTATAAATAGCACTTGCAATAAACATCAGAAGTCTCAGCTTCTGGCAATGTAACTTCATTTTTGTCAAGGAATGTAAAAGTGCTGATACTGTATTTGTTTGTGGCCTCAAAGAGACCTAAACATGAGAAAAACCTCAGCCTCAGAGATGGAAAATGTCTCCCTAGGAGGCTGCCACTTCATAACTGCTCACTGGGAGTAGGAGATGGTGCTTGGATCCCCTCAGAGAAGGGGTGTCAGACAAGGAGAGCAATGCTCCTCCTCCTGAGCAAAGAATCTGGCTGCTAGGTTGTTTGATGAGACCCAGATTGCAACACCATAATGGAACTAACAGCTTAACAGCAAGTAGCCACAACTACATATTGCACATGTCCTGGCTGATTAGTTGTCTGACACCCCCAGCCACAACAGGCCCTTCACAAGGCTCCCTCACTGGGCTGCATCCACGCCTTGCCTGAACTAGTCACTGCAAGCTCTCCATGTTGTCACAGGCAAGAAAGAAACACTTTGGGGGTGACATATTAGAAACAAGATGTCTGGAATAGATCAGATGAACTGTGCCCTAAAAGCAGCTCTTTCTGCATGGCTAGATCAGATAGCAATGCCTACACAGTACAGACAAAGGTAGATCAGCTGAGTCTCAGCCCAGGTTGTTCAGGTGAGGGCAGGTCTGCGCCACTGCACCAATGCCAGGGGAAGCTGAAAAGCAGGAGAAAGCTGAGCACAGAGGTCAGCCAGGCTCTGCTGCTGCCTGCTCAGATCCCAGGGAAAGATAGGGCACCACCCATGCTTTCTTAGTGCTCCAAGATCTGCAGGATGCTTTCCAGGACCTTACATGGGGTAATTCTGCATTTGGAAGCATGGTCTGAGATGAGCTTCAAAGCAGCCCAGTAAACAAGCATGGGCCTGGCCAGGAGATTGAAGAAGTCAAATACAAGCTTCAGGGAGTTTCTGCAGGGAACTCTGTGTTACTGAGTAAAAAAGACACTTGAAAACAAAATAGATAAATAGATCTTACTCCGAATGGTATTCAAAGACGCTGCTGCTCTGCAGTTCTCTGGTACTGAACTCCAGCTGCTACAGGTCAATATACACCCTGAGATTTGATTTTGAGGCAAGGTCCATGCTTAATTGCCAAGGCTTGAAAATAGCAGTTGGTGAAGAACATAGGCAAGGCATGGCTTGATCTGGCCATACAGTTGTGCCTCAATTTCATTTCTTTCTGGTGGATTCCAGCTGGGGCCACGCAGACAGGAGCAGCAGTGCTGTGTTTGCACAATCCCCACCTGGCACAGTATAGCCTTGCACCAAGCTCAGCCTATGGTGCCCTGCCTGTTGGCTAGCCAGGACAGCCAGCTGTTTCCAGAGGAGCTTTGCATATCCTGGTGCACGTGAGCCTCACCCAGGGAGGGTTAGCAGGCTGGTTCCTGTCCATGGAGGCAGCAGAGCTGGTGGGCCCACAAGCTGCTGGATCTGCACATTTGGCACAGGTCTGGGCATGGCTCCCTATGAGGTCCAGGCAGGATATCAGTAGAAAGACAAGGAGAGGCTCCAGTGGAGGACAACAAAGATGGCTGAAGTGTGTTTAAGTGGAGCAGCACTGTTATGAGGAGAGACTGTGGGAGCTGGGCCTGTTTAGTCTAGAGAGGATCTCATCCACATGCAGGTAAATATCTCAAAGGCAGGTAGCAACAGGATGGTGCCAGACTCTTCAGTTGTGCCCAGCAACAGGACAAGGAACAATGGCCATAAACTAAAACACAAGAAGTTCCACCTCAACATGAAGAACTTTTTTATGATGAGGGTGGGAGAGCACTGGAACAGGATGCCCACAACAGCGAGGTTGTGGTTTGTTCCTCCCTGGAGACATTCCAAATCCACCTGATCACATTCCTGTGGGCGACCCTGCCTCGGCAAGGGAGTTGGACTGGATGATCACCAGAAGTCCCTTCCAACGCTAACTGTTCTGTGATTCTCTAACAACACCTGGCCAGACTCGTCCCGGAGGGAGCAGAAGCCCTTTGCTAGCCTGGTCCCAGCTTGCTCCAGCCATCTCTCCTCTCCTGCAGTACTGAAAGCAATGGCAGAGAAGGGCCCTGTGCAATCCTGTCAGTGACCAGTCAGCTGAAAACTCTCACCGGGCGCTCCGGCAGCTGCCGGCAAAGAGGGAGGCAGGGGATGCGCCGCAAACTGGGGCACGGCGTTCCTCCCGCGGCTGCGGCGTGTGCGACCAGTCAGGGCCCTGCTCCTGCTGCCGGCCCGGGCATGGCTCCCACGGCCCTTCCCGGTGCTTCCATGGGCGGGCCAGGAGCGGCCCCGGCGCTGCCGCAGCTTCGCGGGGCAACACCGACCCCCAGCGCCCGGCCGGGGAGCGGCGGTGCC
>JAOXXN010000265.1:12458170-12471766 GCA_026770055.1 Myrmophylax atrothorax
AGACACCAGCTGTGACTGTCAGGCTGGCAGGGGCTCCAGGGTCCTGTGGCTCCCATGGGTTTTTGGGTCAGTGGCTGGGCCTTGCTTGTGGCAGCCCTGCCAAAGCTCTCCACATGCAAAAGTCCAAAAATTACCTTGATCTTGGGGGTCTGTTCGGGTGAAACCGAGTACTTATGAACCAAGATTTACGCTCTGTTTTCCAGAGTCAGAATTTCGTCCTGGCTGGAAACCCTGCTGCTCTTCCAAGGTCTTAAAGGTCAGCAGGACTGGGGTGTGAGCCAAGTCCCAGCATTTGGCTGTGAGGCACTGACCTGGCTGTGGAGGACACTGTGCAGAGGGGACAGTGGTGCTGCTGGCACCCTGCTGGCAATTGCTGCAGAGGCTGCTGGAGGGTTGTTGACATGGTGTAGATTTGCTGGGGAAGGAGGGTAAGCTCCTTGTTATAATGCCCTTTGCAGTGGAAGATTATTTATGCCATCAGAGAGGCTAGGAGTGCCCGGTGCATGTCCATACATCGCCTCCTGGGGAGAAAAGAGATACTACAATGGACTCAGGCTGGTGGGATATGATGCCAGGAGGATTCTGCTACCAAGAAATCACATCTACAATGGGAAACAAATTTATAAGGTGGGGCAAGGGGCTAAGGCTATGCCTAAGGTGTCAGGCAGGAGAGTGTCAAGCTGTGGCTGGCAGCCCTACATTCCAACTCCTGAACTGGTGGAGCATGTACATAACTCCTCTCTTCTCAGCCTTGCCCTGGTGGCAAGAGGTTGGCTCTGTTTAATGCATGTTAAAGTTCTGGCGTAGATGAAGGAATCCACAGTTTTAGCACAGACTGGGCGGCATTGGGAGAATCCTGAGGCTTGATGTACAACTATAGCAGTGTCTTATCTCTCAGTCAATTAATTATTGCATCCTTATTAATTTATGAATGAACAGCAGCACTCAGGAACAGGGTATCTCTTTGTACTTTGAGACAAGGCACACTAATGCCACAGGGTAGGGAGGGGAGGGGCAAGCAAGAGGGAGATGATCAAGCTGCCCCTTTTGAGGGCAGGGCCTGCTAATGGTGCTCAGCTGCCAGTTGTAGGTGTTTGTAGCCAGCCCTGTGTGGATGCTGGGAAGTGTAGGACACATAGAATATATGTGTGATGCTCTGGGAGACCCTTTGTGCTGGAATCACCAAGTCACCAAAAGGCACATGCAGGAATTGTATCTTCTGCTTTAAACAAGATGTTGCTTGCTTGTGAACGGGACATGGGAGATGCCACCCAGGCTTACAGACTGACAGCCTGCTTATGAAAGTGATTGGTCAGTTTAATGAAGACTGGCTGGATTTTTCTGAGGTACATGCTGATTCTCCTATATCTTGGAAGAACACTGGAGGGCATTTCCCAAACTCCTGGCGATGCCTTGGGTTGATGACACTCTGGGAAGGTAAGTGGCTCAGAAACTGAGTATCACTCAGTGGGTATGTAGGGTCCACTCAGCCCCTCACTGAAAGCTCAGAGTATGTGCTCCTTCCCACTCAACATGTTCCCAGCAAAAAAGTCCCAAGTCACAAACAACTGCAAATAGTAAAATGATCTCATAGATCAGTTGCTAAAAATATAGAGAAGAATCTACTTGCAATCACTGTGGCTGCATGGTGTGTTATTCACCCAGCAGAGAAAGACATCAGAGAACCCTGAATTCTTACAGTTTCAGAGTAATTCTCCCTTGTTGGTGTTGCCTGTTGCCCTTTCCTGACCAGCACCAAGCTGATGCTGAGTCCACTGGAGAAGATTTTATTCAGAAGGAAGTGCCAATGAACAAGGCAGGAGTACAGTGCATCTCCCATGGGCCACAGGCTCTACCACACCTGCCCATTGCCCAGAGGTGCCCTGTCCTGCTGGAGTCTGCACCAACAGAAGAGAAAAGCCTCACACCCCATCCTGAGAGGGCACATGTGTCCCAAAGGGAAATAAAGCCTACACAGACACAAGGCAGGTGCAGTAGTTTTGTCCAGAAGTCTTATGCTGCCTGATGTAGTTTTGGCCTGAGTCTGCTCACTCCCCTTTTGGACTTACCTGGGTGGAGTTGCTCCAGAGGTTGCTGGGCTGCAGGGACAGAGGCGCCTCCTGAGACCAGTGTTTGGGCAGCAACTGCTGATGGAGAGGACTTGCTGCAGGGCTCAGGATGGCCTGGCCATGCAGCTGGCTGCAGCTTGGCCTCTCCAGGAGAGCAGTGTGCTCAAAGTATACCTGGCTCCTGTTCATTTCCTTTCCTCCCACCTCCACTTGGACAGGTGTGATAGTAAATTCAAAGTGCTTTTTACTAAGTTATAGACTAGATTTTAGAAGCTAAAAGGTCACCAGTGAAAGCTCTACAGGAAAGCTTAACAGGATGCACACAGCAGTGTTTGTCCCCCAGGTGTTTTTTAGATGCAGACAGAGGGATCCAGTGTCCTCAGAGCAGCCAGATCCCTATAGACTCCCTTGGTCTGTACAGCTTTGCTCTTCCCAGGTTGTAGCTATGCTGATCTGGGATTCAGTTCTGAAACACAAACAAAACTCTTATGGTCAGCTCAGCCTGCTGGGAAGCTCCTTGCACTCCAAGTGGTGATTGCCCATCCCTGCATCCACTAAAGTGGGAGGAATGTGGAAGAGGAAAATGCACTTCATGACCCTTTCTTATTTTCAAAGGTGTGTGCTGGGCATTTGAGGAGAGGATGCTCTTCACTCTTGGTTGGTTTGCTGACCTTGCTTATTCCTCACCTCCTTCACATTAAACTTCTCTGATCCAGACCTGGGTTCTGCCTAACTCAGCCAATTAAATTTCATCCTGTCATCAGCCATAGGTTCACTCTGGAGACACTAACACCATAGTGGCCTCTCTGACCCCAGATTTGGATGCTACTGCCCAGGTAATTAGCTATGTGGATTAAAAACTGGTTCTTTCATTGATCTCAAAATACTGTTCATTGGGATTCACCAATGAGCAAGACCATATTTAAGAGCGGTGCCAAAGGACTGAGGTCTTGTTGCCACAATTTGTTTAATAGTGACCTAGACAATGACATAAAACTCCTGTTGATAGAGTCTGTGGAAGACATGTAAATTGAGGGGGAATAAAGAGGGACAAAGACAGGTTATTGTTATGCAAACCTGACTTGCTAGATCACAGTCCCATGACATCCACTGGCAGGTAGCTAAATACCAACTTACACAATGCCAGAGACAGACATGAAGGCTGACTTGGCAAGCAGTGATTCGGAGACAGATTTAGGAGTAATCACAGATGATCATTTCAGCATAAGTTGCCAGTCAGGTGGTACCTGAAAAGTCTGCTTACACAACCTTTTCATGTATAAAATGAAGTTATCAGGAAGAAACAGGGCAAGGATCCCTGTACACAGAGTTTAAGAGAGATCATAGCACATGAACTATCACTATTAGAATGTCCTCAGTATTTATGAACATTTCCTTTTACAGTTAGAATATATACACGTCTTTATACATGTCTATTCATATAAAAATAGATTTACATCTTCCTGGGTGTAAACTGTGTATATGTACATATCCTTATTTGCATGTGATCCCTGTACAGTCAATATATGTAAAATACCAACTGCCAGTGCTCACTTGATGCCCAGACAACATGACAGAGGCATCTGTACTGAAACTACTGATTTCAATATACACTTGTTTCAAGTAGAGAGGAGACCAGGTTTATATATTCATCTTTTTGGGACATGAGACATGATTACAGGGCCTTGCATGGGGGTTTAAAACAAATGGCTCTTTACTCAGAAGTATTCTGGAGTCTGGTTTAGTCCAGAGTCCCTTGTTGAACAGAAGAATTTTTTCAGAGTCCAAGGATGAGCACTGTGCAAACTGGGTTATCTCTGCCTCTAGACCACAGCCTGGTGGGGCAGTCTCTTTTATTATGTCCAGCTTTCCTGTTCATGTAAGTTCCTGAGAAGCACCACCAGGACAAGTCTCTCACAAACTGGTCTGTCACTTGATAACTGTCCCTCTTTAATTCAAACCTGAAGAACAGATTTATCCTAATGGCTCACTGTTTTTCTTATTCCAAGGTACTCGACTGCAGAATCTTGTCAGCACCATGCCATTCACCATCGAGCACAGTACTATAACATGACAAAGACAGCACGAGAGCAAGAATCCATTTCACAAATTCCCCGAGTTGTCTGGAGTCAGTTTTTCCAAATTTTCAGAATAGTTTTGATCTTGTGGACAAAAGCACACTAAGATCAAAGAGAAATTACAGCAGCAAGAATGAGTTGAAGCTCCCAAGGAAGACTTTGATTGATATAAGTGCAAGATAAAGTTACTTTCTTCGAAATCCTTGGAAAGAATCAACAGGTGTGTGGATAAGGGAGACCCTTCTAATATAACCTATTTTGCTTTCAAAAAGGCATTCAACAAGGTTTCTAATCAAGTCTTGAAGGAAGATAAGAAGTTTTGAGACATGAGGGCAGGTCCTTACATGGATACAACATTGATCAAAGCATAGAAAATAGTAGGAAAATTACTCAGCTTTCTCAGAGAGCGTGAAACTCGGTGACCTGTGCTGGAGCTCATGTGGTTAAACAATGTGAAGGATGGGTAAGTGGGTGACAGCTTACTGAAGCTGCTTAGTTACATGGGGTAATAAAGGTGGGAGCTGATTGTGAAGAAGTGCAAAAGGACCTTATGAAACACAGCAACTGCAAATTAAAATAGGAGATTAAATTCAGCACAAACTGATGTATACAGGAGAAAATAATCCTTGCATGAAGTGACATGTTATGAGTCATCTACTACCTCTTAAATAGAAAATCCTGGGGTTATAAAAAAAAGCTTTGTACAAACGTCAGTACAAAACTCAATAGCACTAAACCCAACCAAACAACCCCAAACCCAGGCAATGTAAATGTTAGTCAAAACAGAGACTGTAACACAGAGCTTTATCCCATTGTAGGAAAACTACACACAGCTGCTTGATGGTAGTGGTGCTTCATAAATCCCACGTGTTTTAAGAGAGTAGTGGATAGAATAAGTCAGTTGGAAAAGAACCAGAGGCAGCCTTAGCTGACATGCAGCTCAGTAGCCTTGCCTTTGCTGAGGTGTTTATAACAACCATCCCAGTGACAGCACTTGTGTCTGATCAATTGACTTGGGAAGGAATTCTTATTTACAATCATACCACAACCCACAAAGTCACTCCCATGCTGCTTTACAGCACACCACATATTCAATAACCATATGGGTTCTTGTCCCCTTTGGGTGGGACTCCATTGTAACAGGGAAGAAACTGCTGAAACTCTTCCCAGGTCTTGCCTAATCCAGTACAGGCTGTCAAAGACAGATCAGCAATTAATCACGTAACAAAACAGCCATGGGAATAGTTTCCACAGCTATAAGCAGAGCTGGAGCTGAATCAGGCTCAACAAACCCACCAAAAATGCATGTTTCCTTTGGGTCCATGATGGCAGTAGGACAGGGTACTTCCAATACTGTTGGACTTTGCAGAAGACACCAGACCCAGCACTGTGGGCTCTGTGTCTTTATCTCAAGAACTTTGCCTTGCTACTTCGTGTGCCAGTGCAGCCTCTGTCTTATGGCATTGCCTGTGGGCAACCCTCTGGAATGTGGATGAGACTGGTCAGTCAAGAAGCACCTGCAGAAAACAAGCTGAGGTGCTTGAGTATTCAGCACTGTTTCACCGATCACTGCAAAGGTTCTGGGTGTATAGGACTTGTACAAGGAAATCAATTTGCGAGAGAAAAAATTCTTATTTTTGCCAGATTCTCACAGGTCTATTAACATTCTCATGGTCACATCTCAGGACACGAAACACAGCAAAGGGTCACCTTTCTCATTTTGTTTTAGTGCACAAATCTATTTGCTTTTGTCAGAAGGTGTAAGGATTGCAAAACCTTGTACAGACGTGAAATCTTCCATTTTATCTTCGGAGATTTACAGCAGCAATAAAAACAAATAATGGTCTTCAAGCAACAGTGCTGGAGGTGAGACTGCAAAACCCACAGTGTGTGGGAAGGACGGGAGCTTTAATGAAGTTTGTCGCTGACATTTGGTTTAACAAGTAGCTACAAGCTACAAGCCTTGAAAAATAGATCAAGGTTAAACTGGAGCACATTAACAGCCCACTGCTTTGTTATCACAGGGACTGGGCAACACTCTGTCTTGGTTGAACAGACTCAATGTTTTCACTGCAGATTATAGCATAGACTTGAACCTGCTCAGCTGAGACAGAAATGGCAGGGAGGCACCCCCACCAGAGGGAGATTAGTTGTCATGCTCTGACCTTTCTGTGACTTACAGACACATCTCTACGCAAAGCCATTTCACCCAAGATTATCCTATTAAATTGCTGGGGTGTATCATCCTTCTGACACATCCAACACCAGTCTGCAATTCCTTATGCTTTAAATAGGGTAGCATCCTTTGGAATAACAAAAAAATTCCTTGAAAGGGAAGAGTACACCAGCCTTTTGTTACAGCCAGGAAGTTGAGGAAAACACATCCCAAAGGCTCTGAGCAAACAGCTTTTTTCTTCTCCCATTTGTAGGAAAGAGAAGGAAGTTTGAGACTGAAGTTCTTCCCTCTACCTTAGAAGATGTAAGGTTTAGAGTCCACATGTGCATTATTTTTTTAATATTCTGGTGATGTGAATACTCATCGATTATAAAATAAGTTTCCTCATCTCCTTTTTAGTAAAAGAGTTGATGTGAAAGCTTTAAATAGCTATACTAATAACCTAAACTAATGACAAAGAAGTAAAAACATCCAGCCCTCAGATCTTTCCACGCATCCTTATTTTACCCACTTGAATTTCTCAAGTACTGTAATTATAAAAACTCTGAAGTAATTTTCAACTATTTATAATTACATGGCTATATACAATATGCTTAGTCACACAAGCAACAATCAGAGCCTCAGATCTCATAGATCTCAATATTAACCAATGAAGCATTAGAAAGTGTAAATAATTGCATATATGAATAAACAAAAGTATGCTTGTGCAAATTTATCTAGCAAATCTGGGAAATACCTTGATTTGATTTATATATAAAATAAATTGCTGAGGAAAAAAAGGAGTTAGAGAACCCAAATTTACTGGTTTTTTGGCTCAAAGATAAACAAACAGTAAACTTGCCCCTCTACCAAGAAGAGTTTTATAAGAGGGAAGTAAAAACCTTGCTGGAGGCACCATGGCTCCTTAAGAACCATCCTTAAGAGACCTTCCTTCTCCAGTCAGGAGAGGAGAGAGGACTGCCATTCTGATTTTGGGAAGCCTCACCCTACAGTGAAAATTCTACAAACTCCACTAAAAAAAAGGAGTCCTCAGACAAAGATTAGTAAGGAAATTATATGGAACAAAATACGTTAATTTATGTCCTGCTGATGTCCCTCCCACATCCTCTGAATTGCTCTGGATTATGTTACAGCAGACATCGGTTCTTTTCAACAAAATACTGTGTCACAGAAAAATAATTTTTGGAAATGCTTTAGTGTTAAGTGCTTTTCATACCTTACCATGAATTTAAAGCAAATATCTTTAGATATTTGTGAAGGTGCACAGTCTGAGGCCTGAATTTCCCCGCTGACTCCTTGCAGTGACCTGGGGGCCACCACCACACACTCACACTGGTAATTACTTTTAACTTGCAGGAAGGGTGAAAATCTGGAGTGCTGTGGCTGGTGGGTTTTAGCAGCATAGAGAGGAAGAGGAGAGCCTGCCTGCCACTTGGGCTGTGCATGTTCTCTGGAGATAATGGAACAGGCTTTGAAGGCAAGTGCCAAAAGGCCATTATTGTAGGCTACAGGGGCACCTTTCCACAGTACAGCATGAGCTGAAGGAACCAGCAACCAATGATAAATAACCATTACAGGTGGTGCCTTATACACCCACACTGACATGTCTGTGTTTGTAAGGTACCTGCTGCAACTTAGTCATGCAGGAGTTAAAAGTGTAACTTCTAATTATGAAAACCCTGTCCAAAGGGATGTGAGATGTTCTCTCTGCTGAAGAACTGTTATTTTTCACAGATACTAAAATGAACTGCAGGCTGCAACACTGATGGTTAATTTGCTTTTAAATAAGCATTTTTAGTGACTTTAGAGGTAAAGTTTAAATACTGAATCTTTATTTGAGAAAGGATTATATCAAATATAAATAGAGGATAATTCCTTATATCAAATTCAATTACAAGTGCTTCAGTTTTCAGCACATACAGAGAAGATGCTGAAGCACAGATGTGTTCACACACACACAAAAAAAGCATGTCCAGTTTCCCTTCTCTAGAACTGAGCTGACTGTAAATTCAACCACTCAGGCCCAAACTGCCTGCAAGGCAGCAGAGCAGCTCTCCTCGGAGGGCTGCAGTGACAGCACGGCTCTGCTCTGGTCTGTGTTTGGCAACAAAGAGCACAGGAATGACAGCTGATGCCCAACATCACAACTTTCAGACACAGTCAGATGGCTATTATTTTCACTGCCAGAACTAAACTTTATTTCCATGTGTATTACATACTGGTATTTGAGGCCAAGTACATTAAACTTACTTTAACAGAGGATTTAAGTGAGGAATATTTATTCTTTCCTAAACAAGAAGGAATGTAAAAACCTATAAGAAAAGAACTGTTCAAGCTTTAATTTGATTTTGGCAAACCAAACAGTTAAGCATTCTTCTGTTCTCTCCTCAGATCTTTCAAAGTACCAAAAAAGCATCTTTTTATAATCATGCAGCTGAAGAAAAAAATAGTCTTACAAAATCCATTTCTTAAGCTAAATATGGTTACAAATCAGAGTATTAAACACAAAATTCCCAATTCCTATTTTTAAATACAAATACCGTATTATATTATGAAATGGGGATAATTAAAATATATCAATGACTATAAATCTAGTAATTTAAAGCAAACAAACATGCTGTTTGCTTTCATGTGTGGAAGAATCAGGATATTGTATGGTTCACGCACTGCAGTATTTTCTGTCAACTCCTTGATGCCCAGAATGTCAAACACAGAGACAAGTATTCAGGTCGGAATAGCACCAGGTGTTTCTTTTTTTTTCTTTTCCCCCTTTTAAAGATATTAACATTTAACAAAACGAGTGACATTACAACTTTCTGAAAGTGACATGCACAAGTAGAGAATTTGCTTTGCATTTCCAACTAATAAGCTGAAAGTCTTAGACAATACTGAACAATTACTAATGTATTTCATGGGACATAAGAAAACAGTGCTTCCACAGTATATCCTCAGTTCTCAAGTACAAAAATATCAGTTATGGGTAGTCAATAGTTATCAAAATTTTTATTGGTACAGAATGAAAGCAGCATTTACTTTATTTTCTTTTTTAAACCATACATCATAAAATTCCCTAGTACACATGTGGAGGAGTGAAATAGGCTCTGTACTATTTACCTGCTACTGATCCTAGAGTGAAATACCTGCTACTGATCCTAGGTCCAGATTCAAAATCTTTTCTGGCCAAAACCAAAATATAATTAACAGCAAAGGGAAGGCAGTTCCTCAGTGTGAAAGGTCAGCATTTAGAGTCTTACTAAAACACTATTTTTGAAACAATACATCACTTAAATGTATAATTACATACACTACAAGTGAAAAACAGATTTCTATTAACAAGAACTATTGAGACTGGGCATAAACATCTTAACCACAAACCCTAGAAATATTATGGATGCTTTGATGTGGCCTTTTTTGGTGAGAGAGTCAGAACAATGAAGTATGGCTTTTCAAGCTTCCTTTAAAAGCACATTTTATAAAATTTTGTAGGTTTAAATTATTTTAGAGGACCCTTAACATTTTTCAGTAACATTGTTTACTAATTAGAACCATTAATTACATGAGTATATTACACCATTGGCTGACAGTTGATCACCAACATAACAGGAGCTGTTTGCTTTTGCTGTAGCTTTTTGTTTTTAAGTAAGGGAGGTACTTTTCTAGTGAGAGCCATCCTACAGAGCCATCAAACATTTCAGAGGTTACTACATAGCTTCTCAAATAAAATCCTCAACAGTTTTGTTTTCCAGCAGATACTCATAACAAGCCTATGCAGAGAGCAAATACAATCAAGTGCAGACAGTTCAAAACTATCTCTCAAACATCTGGTTTTACAGCTACCCTCTGCAAAATAAAAGACCCTCTTCACCCCAAAGAGATGGGGTGAGAAGGGGAAACAGGTCTGCCATTCATGTAGGAGTTTGGCTGGCATAGAGTTTTATTAAAGTTGTTAACAAAAATAGTTAAACATTTTTACAATTTAACATCCAGTCTGACAAAAGGCAAATCAATGAAAAAAATACAAAAAAGTAAAAAAGTGCACTACCCAGTCCAGTATTTTGCTTTAAAGTCATGTCACTTACAGCATATGAAAAATAAACCCAGAAGTGTAATTACGTCAAAATACACCGCTTCCATATTTCAGTATTTTACACATATATTCTATAGTGGAAGAGGAGATCTCTTAAAAACTTTACTCTTAAAATATTGAGGTGCATATACCAAGTGGGATAGACTTGGCAAGTTAAGTTGCAGTAGAGAATCCTTTCAAATTTGGCATTTCACTTACAAACCTTACTGTGCCAGCAAGATCTGTAGTACCTAAACCTTCTAGTAAGAACAGTAATTTTGTTCAATGCAGATTTACTAACACAGACAACTACAAGAAATGGTGAGGTCAGCAACTCTATGGGATCTTAAGGAGTTACAAGTCTTGGTTTAGTTGTCAAATGGAACAATGTCACAACAAACTTTAAGGCCATGTTTTATTTGCTGATTAATGGACAAAAGGCAATGGATTTTCCCCCCCACTAAATATTTTCTTGAAAGTCTGTGCTCATAAAAATCATGAAAAGTTGGAAAGACTTAATTATTGAAACTTTAAATATATTTTACACAATCTTGTTTGTACAAAAATACAAGTTAAATATAAACATAAAGCAATCATGATAATTTTATGTAAATCCATTTTGTGATATTCTGTTATATATAAAAAAGTTTCTCAGCTCTGTCTCATTTGTGAAAAGATCAATACCAGATTGAATCACTACTGGCAAAGGGCCCTAAAAAGCACACTTCAGCATTAAATATGTTTTACAATGTAAGTACCGTTTCCTGATTTTATCTTCTAAAGACTGGCAAAAGATAGGGCAGTATGTCCATAAACCAACAAATAATTTGGCTACAATGTCATAAAACACAAACACACAAATCTGTACAACAAACCAGTAGCTATGCAGTACGAACTTGTTACACACACACATACACAGACATGGAATGGAGCTTAATGAGACGCCGATTGTAATTCACTGTTCTTCAGCCTGGCATTTTGTCTTACTTCATCAAATGAATATGACTTTGTTACCTTTCCATTCTTAAATACTGTGTGAAGGAGGTCCTGCAAGAAACACCATTGTTTTAGCAAGAGCGATTTGGCAAATGACCAAACACAAGTTACACAAACTCAAAAGTGAGCACACAAATCAAGGCTGGTAAGCCTAGAGTTAAAACCATCAAGGTGCTAAATCTTTACAGCTTCCTCTGATATTTTTCACTGATGGTTAGACAGTAGAAAGGACCTGGGACATCTGGTGCACAGACAGCAGGTTTGTGCTGAGTAGTCCTTTGGTTGAGATATCTATACCTGGCCAAAGTCAAACACACCTGGTATACCTTGCTAGAACAATTTATAGGAAAGGTAACACTCAACCAAGCAAATACAACTCAATTACAGATTGATTTTTTACAATTTGATTTTAAATTAAATACTTTTTTCCTCTAGGAAAAAAAAAGAGATTAAAATACCTTTCTTCACAGTGCCCTTTGCTCATATAATTTGTAGAACAGCACACTGGAAGGGCAATAAGCACAGTGACCCATTGCAAAACCTGGAGCTTTAGGGAAAAGAACCCACAAAACAGGACTTCTCCATTGCTCCCAGGGAGTTCCAAAAGCTGTACCACACAAATGACCCTCCCTAATACCCTGGGACCAAAAAAAATTTAATTCATGATTTCACCAGTCAAAAATGAAGGGACTATATATTGACAAATTTCAGAGCAAAAGTCCCGTGGTTTGTCTTGAAGAGATTTCTCCCCATTAGCTCCTTCCCCCTCCCACCCTGCCCCAGTCTCTCTCTCTCTCTGAATGTTCACCACAAACATATGTACATGCATTATGTGTGCATATAAATTTGAATCTCTTTTTCCTTAGATCTTTGCATCCAGAGCACAATATCTACAGTGTGTAAAACTCAGGGTTTTTTCATCTTGAAATTTCTCAGAGATCTCAGTTCTATGCTTACTGCTACATAAAACAGTGTCTAGTAGTGCCCCTCTGACTAGTAGCACAGGCAGAGTAGAAACAGGCTTCTGTATACCAGAGAACTCTAGAAACTTCCAGCTTCTAAAAGCTGAAGTGCAGCTTGACAACTCATTTTCAGGCCTCTTAATTTGGGAAGAGTCAACATGCAGTTAAACATTTCAATGTTGCACATGGAAAAGGCAAGAAATATCAATCCAAAAGCCTGAGATTGGCACAACGTTTGTGTTTATTTCACTGAAATAGCATTTCATTTTGCAATTGTAAAGAAGTCACAGGAAAATTGAATTCTTGGTTTAAATCTACATATCTGAAAACTGGGCAACTACTCTGTGTACAGAGCATTAACCCCTGAAGAAACTATTTAAAAGTCTCATTGGGAAGTAGAAACAGATTTGATTTACATCTGTGTCTCTTCCACCTCCAGCTGGGGTCACTACTCAAATTGTGCAATTACAGCCCAAACAAAACTACTTGGCCAGCAAATATTCTGCAACACTGAGACATCAGTTTGGGGGAAAAGCAGCAATATTCTCTATTCTCTTGTTTCTGAAGACAAACAAAAGAGAAAGATCTCTATAAAGCATGAACATTCTACTGTCATTCTCTAATTCTGCTGTTAGGGATTTTGCCACTGGGGACATTTTTGAAGTAAGAAGATGGGAGTTGAACAAAAAGACAATCAGAAATAAATTCTGAAATTAAGTTACAACCTGCTTTTTCTTAGTCTACTTGTGCATGAAGAATGATGTAATACATTTCTGAAATTCATACCTGTCCATACTCTTCAAGATCTCCCTTGCCTTCTTCAAGTGTCACATACTCTCCGGCAGGTGTCCTATGCAACGACAGCCGTCCTTTCTTCGACCTTTTGTTGGGATCGGCAACGGGATCCTTGAAGACATTTACCTAAAATGAAAAGAGTATTTCTGAGCACAGAAAGGGCTTTGTGGGACTTGAGCACCCAATGCAGAGGGCAGAAATGTAACAGGAAATGTCCAACAGGTTTTCAGGTGGTGAAGCCTCTACTGAAAGCACAATGGTAGAGGTTGTACAAAGACCTACCCCAAGACCGTTGGTCACCACATAACTGCATTTGAAGGAGCAGTTTAAGAGATCTCTCGTTAGTTTCTGCAACAAAGCTCCACCAGATCCAAAGGCAATATTCTCAATACTCCATTTATTCTTCTTCATTCCCTCCACAATCTAAAAAAGAAAAAGAAAATCATGACGGAGT
>JAOXXN010000265.1:12503339-12522929 GCA_026770055.1 Myrmophylax atrothorax
CAGCATAAACCTGGTTTGGAAGTTTTTTTTCCCTCTCTCTCCTTCCTTTTCTCTTGGCTGGTTGGGAGGGGGGAAGAACCCTTTTACCCTGTCTTGGACAGTTGGCATTTTGCCAGTTCAAACCAAGACAAAGCTCTAATGGTAGCTTTAATAAATTCATTTTAATCCAGGGACATGTTTTGTTGCCCAGGCATTTCTGATAATAAATGATATTATGTGTAGCAGAAGCATCCGGTCAGCATTTTATGTATATAAAGTCTATATTATAGTCTACTGCTGTATTTGGAGGAAAACTACCCTGCAAATATGTCCTCAGGATGATGTCTTAGGATGTATACAAGGACAGTCAAATTAAGATGGATAATACATTATATCCCTTCTTCAATCACTACTGCAAAACATGATATTGATTTCAACTAGCTGTGAGAGTCCCATAATCATTGCACAGAAGGTCTCTGTGTCTGAAATTTCTGCACACACCATGGTTATGTACAGGGCATGAGTTTTCCCCTCTAGTATTTCTGGTCAGTTTGGTTGTTAATTCTGAGCCTGAACCAATCCCTTGTGCTGCCTTTATCTGGGTGATAATTCCAAGGCATATTGACAGATTAAATGTCAACATTGTTTCTTAACAGTGTTATTTTTCTTTACAGATATGCTGGCAAAAGGGCAGAATTTTAGCTGTACTCTTTGTGCTTTAGGTTTGGTGCAGCTGGTACTTGTGACGGTGTTTAAGCTTACTGTGTTTGGTGACAAGTCCCTTGGTGTCTGACAGCCAAGCTGCTGTAGCTGGAGTTTATCAGGTGTCTGTCACTCACCGCCTCGGTGCATACAGTTCTTCACTGTGAAACTATGAGGAAAACAGAGTGGAGCCTCTAGACTTTATTTTCCTCCAAGGTTAAACTCCTTTCATCATTCCCAAAGCTCCCCATATTACACCATTCTGCAACATCTCAGTGTTTCCTCTGTCCTCTCGTAGCGTTCTTTCACCTTGGATACCTGCCTGGGACTCCAGAGTTAATCAGTGCATAATTGGTTAAGATCATCTAAGCAGATTTTAATGTGCTCGAGAATTTAATTCTCATTGCTAAACTGTATCGATCTATAGTCCTGTTAAATAGTACTCCAATCACAAGGAATCATGTAGATGTAGTTTATTTTGCATAAAAGTGAGTAAAAAAATTTGGTTCATAATTTTAAATTATATTTAGTGAATGAAGCAAGCCTGGTGTTCCTGCCTTCTAGTTTATACAAAGGCTTATGTAGATGTTTCTCTTTAAAAATAATGGGTTATGCAGATTGTATATATGAAAAACTGACTTGACTATATGAATGAAAAATATATAGGACAAGGTTAAATCCAGTGCAAGATTCTGTTAACAGGAGACGGCATGTTCTTCTGGTGAGCAGTCATACTGGATTATGTGTAATTTGATATTTAGATCTTTTGTCTGTGTATATATATATGTACATATATATATTTCAGTGTTCTACTGAAATGCTGCTTGATGTTCTATTTACTGAAGCTCCTGTTCAGTCCATGGCACAGTGTCTCTTTTCTGAACTCCAGCTAGCAAACAGTGTCCTGTGACTGCAGGACCTGGGCCAGCGAGGTTTGTACCTCAGCACAGCTAACCTTCAAATGTTCATCGGGTTTTGTGCTTCTCAGTATGACTCACGGGAAGTCAATTTTAATTTATGCCTTCATAAGAACTATATCTGGCCTTTAGGTCTTATCTTTGGAAGTCAATGCCTGTATTTCTGCTGGGACTTGGATTTCTAGTTTACCAGACATCTGTGAAACTTGTTGCCTTGATTTTTAGAAGAGTTGAATTTCAGATTGTGGTTATGGCTTTGTATCACACCACATAATATTGTTATTTCTTGGCATGCATTGCATAACCAGTACTGAGGGGGTTGCATATTCTACAAAGAGTAATGGAAGTTCAATCACTTCTTTGTTCAGAGTATTGTGAGCTGGGATAGCTTGAAGATGCTGCCACACAGATGGATGAATGACACAGGACACCCTGAAACTTACTGTTACAAAGATGCCTGACTGGTTCTGCATTGTCACTGTGGATCCAGCACAGTTTACCAGTTTTGGCTGAGTCCTGAGGCTCCCTCTACCAAGAGCCACTCAGGTGGATCTGCTCTCTGCTTTTCCAATGCTTGAGATTCCTTGTGAGCTGGGTGGAAAGTAAGTGTTGCTCATGGGTATTTGAGTGGATCTGTCTAGCATCTGCTTGGATCAAGAAAGACCTTCCTGAGCAGGAGCTTCATGATTCTAATGGGGCTTTATGAAGTTCAAGGTGCTAGTGTTGCATTTCTGTGTTTTCCTAGTTTTGTACTATGATCCAGTGTGTGGAGTGTATGGGCTAATAGAGCTGATTCTTTATGTTCCAGATAATACAGACATGGCTAAACCACTTCCAGATCTGAACCGATACCAAAAGCTGTTTAACATTGTTAGTGCAGCACCATACCTGAGCCAATAAACTTTGTAAGGGTAGCCTCTGAGCTATACAGAGTTTGTCCCTGCCACAATTAATGTGCCACTAAAACATCTGTCTGCAGCTGGTTAAGTGATGGCTGCTGAGTGTGGGATGCAGTGCAGGTAGGGAGCTGACATGAATATTAGACTGGATCACTTGTGCTTTTCCCACACATCAAGATTCCAAAACATCCAGCTGAGTTTCTTTTGTGTTTGAATAAAGTAAGCACAAAGTATTTTCTTTCCCTCTCAACCCAAATTTCCTCCACTTTGTTACAGTGATGAGTATCAGCTTGGGCAAATAAAATAGAGTTCATCATAATGAACAGGAAGAAGAGTTAAATATTTCCAATAGATTTATTTCAGGATTCAGGTGTACTTCTAAATAGTTTCTTCAACAGTATTTGGCCAATGGAGAATTTGTGATGTTCTGACATTGTGTGAAAATTTTACTGCTGTTTGCTAGAATAATGTTTATAATTTAACCATTTTTTACTGCTCTGGAGTAAATATTGAGTCCCCTGGAGCTGAGACCATTTCTAGTTCTATGTTTATCACCTGATGTGGTTGAGGCTGATTCAAACCAAAGCCTCTGCACTAACACAGTAACAACAGCAACCACAGTGTCTGCAGGGCATAATTGAGCTTTGTGTGGTGAAGGGATCAGAGACCTGGAGATAAACCGAATGAGTTTTGTGTGGGATTTCACAATATATAATGTGTAC
Organism: Myrmophylax atrothorax; assembly: GCA_026770055.1. Classification (NCBI taxonomy): domain Eukaryota; kingdom Metazoa; phylum Chordata; class Aves; order Passeriformes; family Thamnophilidae; genus Myrmophylax; species Myrmophylax atrothorax. Next base: position 12,506,559 of record JAOXXN010000265.1, read on the forward strand.
AAATACGAGAGACAGATATATGGTTGTGTGTCTAGGAGAAAATCCAAGTCTGACTTTTGCAGCACATGCCAAGTTCAACCATGCTGCCACAGTTATGTCTGAGGACCAAATGGCACCTGTCCATTTTAGAAATACAGATGACTTTCAAATGATCCAGGTCTCCATGTTCATTCTAGCAAGCTGAGGGTTCTGTTTTCTTCATTTGATTTCTACTCTTGCAGGAAGAAAAGAAAAACCTCGGAACCCCCTCGAAATACCAATTGCGCAGAATTTTTCTTTTCACTGTGAAGATAACATAAAAGATGTTGCATATTTACTGATTGCCAAGTTTCTGTAATATTCATGTTGGTTTTGCAGGAGAGTACCTGAAGCAAAGCAAGATAAATCAACACATTTGTGAAAAGCAGTAGAGGGCCAGACACTCAGCATTTTGCGACAACCCATGGGTTAGAGGAGTTGCAGTTTCAGTTTATGACATGAACCAGTGTCCTCACATGAACTTCAGCCTTGAACTGTCTTTTTCTCTGGGTTTGTGTTAACTTGCTCATAAAACTTCTGCTTTAGCCTCATCCTGTAATATGCTGTGCTTCTCCAGTGTGAATGATTTTATATACTGTGTCTTCAAAAAACCCAACCCAAAACAAAACAAAAAAACCCCAAATAAATTTGTGCTCTCTGAAACAATGGTATGGAGGGCAAACTGTATTGTACAGACAGTGTTCTGGCCAAAAAATATCACAAGATTATTAAATTTGTTGTACTGTAAGTTTAAAGAAATGTTATATTTTCCCTTGCATCCTTTCTAAAAGGGAACTGTGAGGTTTGTCAGGCAAAGCCCTTCCTCCTGCTATTCTGGAGGAATGTGAATATTTAGATTATAAAGGGATCATTATGGTGCCCCACGCATTGTCCATTTTCATAACAGTACATGACAGATTATGGTTTGTCTGGGAGACAAATCAAGACCATTCCAGTCAGTCAGCAAGGGGATTTGTAGCTGTGGCTGGAGCTGTGATACTGTATAAGGATGCAGGGCTGTTCTGCTAAGTCATCCCAGCTGCAGGTGAGAAAACCTGGCATGCAGATGCAGGATCATTTCTGCTCACTCAGAGCTGGTGCTTGCAGACTGCTGCTGGACTTGTGCTTCTCCTGTGCAGAGGCTGAAATAAAATTGTCTAGGAGAACACCTTTGAAAGCAGGGACATACTCCTGGAAATTTATATTTAGGTTTGTATTTTGTTGCTTCTTAAGGTAAAAATGAAAGGAGAGGAGTAGACATTAGAATACCAGCCTAAGCCAATAACCAGCAAAAACTGCCTCAGGTGCTTAAATTTCGGATATTAACAGTATATTGACTTGAGCATGATTGAAATCGGTGTGTTTGGTGAATAATTGCAAAAATGATGAAGTTGCATGTGTGTGCACTCAATGGCAGAGCTGGAGACCTTTCTTTTTAATATCTCAAACACAAATGATTTCTGAAAAAACCCCAAAGTTGTTGTGTTTTTTAAAAGTGGTCTTGCGCAATATTTGCACTGCGCAGGGTTCCCAAGATCTCTGTGGACTGATTTACAGGAAATGCAGAGTCACTGGAGCAGCAGACACGCTCCTAGAGCAGTGCCCTGCAACCCTCACAGTGGAGATGAGACACAGCTTTTTCCTGCTGTCTTGCAGACCCAATCCATCCCCAATGGCCTCATCAGGGCGCTGTGCTGGGGGCACAAGCTGGGCGCCCCTGCACGGCCCTTTGCTGCTTAAGCACGTGGACAGTTTTCTGCTCTCAGTATCCACATGGGAAAAGACTGCAGTTGCGTTTTGTGGAGAGCTTAATCCCATTAGTGTGCACAGAGCATGGCCTAGAAATGTGCTCTGGGTGTAAGCAAAGAAATGTTGACAGGCTGAAGAGAGGCAGGCACTGAAGCAAACAGATAGGCACCAAGAGGTCTTTGGGTTTCCTTTTTTTTTTTCCCCTAGGAAATTCTACTTCATTCACATTTGTCCTAATTTTAATTTAGTGCTTTGTAATTAAAGACAAAGTGAAAGCTGTAAGTTAGAGCCTACTGTGGCCGGATGAGACAGGGCTGAGCTTTATGCATAAATTTTGATGCAGATCAGACTGATGGATAAATTAAAAAAAAAACAAACAACAGCACATCACCTTAAATTATGAGGCTCTACAAGAGGTGCTGAGAAGTGTAAGGAAAAGCTTCTCATGCCTAGGATGGAGAGAGATGGCAGGCATTCTATGTAACAGCTTGTGCTGCATCAGGAATCTCTGTGGGATCCCAGTTTGAGCTACTTGATTGCACCTCCATAACAGATACCCATAGGGTCTGGCTTTACCCTTTTGCTGTGGTGACATTTGAGAGTTTGCCAGCCCGGTAAGTTGCGCTGAGCTGTATTACAGTGGGGCCCCCTGCACACAGGATTTCCTTGCAGCTTCTCTGCTCCTGCTGGTTTGCCAAGCTCCCTGAACTCAGTTCCTGCCTGTTGTCTCATTTCTTCCTCAGTGCTCTCAAGAAATTAGCCAAGTAATTGGAACACACCCCTGAAATCCACACTTGTTTATAGCTAGTCCTTTCTCTGGGATCTTTAGCAAGACATCTTTTATATTTCTCTCTCTGTAAATTTGATCCTGAGATCTCAAAGACAGTGAAAAGAGGAGTGAGATTTTAGATGGCTAATTTTTAGAGGTATGTTTTCTTTGCAAAACTGCACTGAAGTTGGGATGAAACAATAATCATATCTCTGACAGCATGTACTTTTTAAACACAAATATGAGATAATCTTTAGCAAAAAAAATTATCTAGCATTTAGCTTATCAGGTAGTAATTAATAATCATTCCACAAATATTTGGGGGACTCTGTGGGCCAATGAACTAAATGAGATAAATAGTTTGTGTCAAACCCTTGGAGTCAAAAGAAATATGAACCTTTCCGCAGCCCTTGTGAATTTTACTATATTGAACCAGTCCCTTTCTTGCATTTTCATTTTACATTCCCTTTGTCATCCTGTTTAATGCACCCATTTTGCTGCTTCTGGCAGAAGTTTCTTTCTTCTTGCTGGGGAAGCACAAAGGTATCTGATTTATTTTTTCTCTGCCGATACCTCCTTCAATGTTTTACATAGTAATGTTTTCTCTCTTTTATAAACTTATCGTAGTAGTGGAAAATAATCCGTATTTCTGTTGAGAGGATTTATTTCTTTGTCACTTTATATTTTTTTGCATTTTTTAATTATCCAATCACCTAAATTACACTGTCACAAAGATCTGCCCTTGGTTTCCAATTAAAAGATTTAAATTTAGAAGACTTTTGATATTTAAATAACAACTAACTGATAAATATTGTGCAATATTTGTTAATCCCAAAGGTCTCTTCTGCAGAGAGAGTGGAAATACAACACTGGAAATTTGAGGGGGAAATGTCTGAGTGTGTAGCTCAAGCAGCAATGTTCTATTTGATGCTGAAATACTAAAGAGCCAAAATTTTCCTCACAAAGGGAAATATTTAGAGGACACTGAGGGTCAACTCACTAGCACGGAGCAATGGAAAGGGATGGGAGTTATATTAAAGACTGAAAGTAAGTGATACAGATGACAACAGTGGGAATATATATGTAGAAGAATGGTCGGACATCCTTGTTTATGTAAACACTGCTGGAGCCATCTCCGCACCCCTCCTACAGGTCATGGCCACCGGCAGTTTCTCAGGGGTTCCACTAGATCAGCAAATCCACAGAGGAGCTGTGTCCCAATTTATATGTTGAGTCACACTGTGGTACAGTGGTCTTCTGGCTGCTGGTTATCAGCATCTCTTCCAGCTTTACAAGGGAGGTACCTGAGGTTACTTAGTATGGTGTGCAGGGCAGGGTTAGGGCAAGGAGGAGAGCTATGAAGTTCCATATATCCATATCACTATGAGAGCTCTAAATGCACTCAGGAGGTGGTATGGCTGTAGGGTCAGACCTGGGAATTAGAGGATATTCCTGGAAGGAATTGTGTAGTCTCTAGTCTCTTCTAGTCAGGTCTTGAAAATTTCCAAGGACATAGGCTCTGCAGTGTCTCTAGAAAAGTTTCTCCAGTGCCTAATTATTCTCCTAGTGATTTCTCCCCACCCTTTATATCCAGCTGGAACCCTCTGTAGGGAGTGGAAGGCTGCTATTAGGTGCTCCATAAGCCCTTCTGCAAGCACAGAGGGCATGTGTGAACTGATCACATTGGGTGAGTCAAGATTTCTCTGACGGTACTTGCCTCAATCCTGTTCCAAGGAGAAGATAATTCTCCCTTTCTCCCCTCTCTAAGCCAACAGCCCAGGAAACCTTGCTGGTGAAGAACGAGGCAAAGGAAGCATATTTGAAAAGGTCAGGTGAATTCCTTAGTGACTGGAAAAAGGGAAGCATCACTTCTATTTTTAAAAAGGTGGGGAAACCATACCCAGGAAACTGCAGGGTGGTCAGCCTCACCTCTGTGCCTGGGAAGATCATGGAGCATATCCTCATGGAAACAGTGTTCAGGTGGATACAACGAGGCGATCTGAGACAGCCAGAATGGCTTCACTGAGAGCAAATCATGCCTGACCAATCTGGCGAACCTGGAAGTTTTGGAACCAATGGTCGCAAGGTTTCAGGACTCCTCACTCTGTCAGAGCACTAAATAAAGCTGAGCCATCCATACCTTTGGGGTGTCCAGGTAGCCCAAGCATGCTCTAGCCTAAAAAAAGTGTTGGAAACAAGCAAGATAAGGTTTTATTTTAACATCTCTTTCTACTAAGAAACTCTTTAAAGCCTATGATTACTCATGAGATGTGTTATTTTTAGCTACTCAGTCTTTCCTACCTATTAAGTCAGAAAATTCCCCACCCACTTGCTCAGATGATGCAGGACGTTGGGAACCCAGGAAGCAGTGGTTCCTGTCATCACAACCAGAGATTACAGAAGACCCTGACTGTTGCACCAACAGTGAAGGAAGGTGGCCGAGGTCTGGTAAATGCATTACTTGTTCTCCTACTGTGCACAGACAGTAACCTCTTCATGACTCTTCTTGGCTCTCTTCTTTGAGTGTGCTGATTGAAACACCCATCAGAGGAGGGAATTCAGATTGCAACTGCAGTTGTCCCCCTTGAAGGACACTACAAGCATTGTAAATACCTTTAAGCAATTTCTGCAGTCACAATTTCCTCTGACTGTTGACTTAAGGTGAAAGTAATTCAGAGCAGTTCTGGTGGAGGAGGTGAGCTCATGGTGGTGGGACAAGTCTGTATAAGCAACACCTACTGAAATCCCTCTCCATATACATGTTTCTGTGTGCTTTTTGAGTCTGTAAATTAATCACGAGGAGACAAGATGTACCAATGCTCCTGTGAATACTTCTGCGAATACTGCTGTGATTTATTCATGTGTAAGAGACTTTTGTGAAATTTTTGATCTTCAGCTGAGTTATCTAGAAAAACGCAGTGAACTCTTGCAGAGATTTAATATTCTTGATTATAAGTGCCTAGAGAAAACCTGGACCTCATTTAGCATTTTCTTAGCAACACCTATCTGTTAACACAGAAGCAGCACGACTGAAGTTCTTTAGCCTTCTACTGCCTGGGTCTGTGTGACTCTACCTGGCACTCAGTGGCAATCCTGCCAGTACAGATACTCCAATTTTTATGCTGGAGTCTAAGTTTTTGGTTGTTTCATACACACTGATTACATACAACTTAGCTGTCTGAATAAGGAACATTAAGAAAAGTCAAAATACATGAGCCTTGTTTCATTCTCTGTTATGTTGATATAAAATAGGCATAAACATAACGAAATCAGTGGTAGTTACTGCAATGTAAAACAGGTGTAATGATTACAGAATTAAGCAGGTTTAAGCTGAAATTATCAGATATGAAATCTGATTCAACAGAAGAAAAAACTTCATTAGCATAATGCTTAAAAACGTCTTTTTTATCTGATCCATGCCCAGTTTGGTTAAATCATAACAATTAAATTCTTAGAAGGTCAATAAAGATCTGTACCATTAACAAATTTCTTTTAACATATTGGATAAAATCAGTTTTTGAAATAATGAAGAAACTTGCTGTATGTTATATTAGTGTGACAGAATATCAAATAATATCAAATCTGTCATGTTTAATCTGATTAAGCTCCCCAGGACTGGGTTTCTCAGTGTTAAAAACACCATAAGGAGAAGTATAATCTTATCTTCTATGAACTAGCTGGTGGACAAGACGAGAGTTTTATTTTGTTAATAAATGGACTGTATTTTTACTTTACAAGTATCAGCCACTGATTATTTATGCCATTATCAGAAGGTCTTGCATTACAAAATTAAATGAAAAGTGTCCACATCACTATGTTGTCATGTACAAATTTGTAGAAGCCCAGAAGATAAGGGACTAATGTGTGTGTGTCAAACAGTAATATTGGGATGGCTGTGGACCCAACCAAGGACTCCTGGAAACAGCAGCCAAGGATCGTTGATGATAACCAAGGATTGTTGGTAACAACAGCCAAGGATTGTTGGTAACAACAGCCAAGGATTGTTGGTAACAACCAAGGATTGTTAGTAATTACATGCTGTGAGAAGAACAGGATGTGACTGGAGAGCAGGACCATGAGGAGATAGGGCAGCCCTTTTCCGGGACAAATGTCCTTGTTGTAGTTCCTGGAGATAAGCACAACACAGTCCAGCAAAAGCTCAGGAACAAGACAAGAAGTGAACACGGACTGTAGGGGGGGAACAAGTAACCTCGCAAGACCCACAAATCCTCTGACTCATTTCCAGAAAGGTCTGAAAATAGGGACTGCATGGGATAAATAATTTGCATAGAAAACAAGAAATATATCTCCAGGGTGGGGAAAATTATCTATAAAACGGTACCCCTACCAAGCCCAGGCAGTGTCCCCAGTACCCTGGACATCCCACCAGCCGGATTGATTCTAAAACCAGGACTGGTGATCTCTTTCTCCCTTTCTATTTTTCTTTCTCTCTCCTCCCCTTTAATTCATCTGTTTCTTTCTTTCCTTTATCTTACTGCTTTATCCCAAACCCACTGTTGTGTACTTATATAAGAGTTCAGGGGCTAATACACCAAATTCCATGTCAGGTATGTAATTTACTAATAAAACTTTGAGAGTTTTTGTGGATCCTCTGACTTTTGTCATTCCTTTTGACCATAGCATCTATGAATCTTGGGTGCTCCCTTCCCCTACAGGGTGGGACATCACAATATTGTTGGAACGTTTTGCTAATGCCATCAATGTAGTTGGATTTTGAAAACATACCTTCCTTTAATGAAGGTTGATTACATACATTCCTTGGTAAATGCCTTTTTATGTCATTCACACAGATTTTTTTTAATAGGTTATTTCTCCAAGAAATGAAATTTTTACATTTTTCTATCTCCTGCTATAGCCAGATCAGAAGCCCAAAGAGATTTGAGATGAAAAGCATTTATACTCTGTCGGGGGTTTTATTGTGTTTTTACTCTCTTACAGAGCCTTACAGTTTTGTAGATTTTTTTTTAAAGTAAGAATATTAATCCAGCATTCTGAATAAATTTCCCATCTCTTCAGTTTAATTGGAGCAAAGGTCTTCGGGTTATTTTTCACATGTAGTCAAACACTGCTGTATGGTTTGAAAAGTCCCTTCAATTCAGGGAGAATTTCCAAGTATGTGAGAAATTTTGATCAATAAAATGGTAATCAAAAAGAATATGTTTTGTACTTCTGTATCAGTCAGCCCTCCTAAGATCTTAGAGCCCTTTGAACACTGAAGGAATGAAGCATATAAAGTATATCAAGTAGGTAACTTACTCTTTTCATCTAATAAATTGGGAAATCAAGGCATACAATTTTGTAACAATTTTTCAAATGGTTAACACCCAGTGGGGTTTTTTGGGCAAAGACTTCATCCCAGGCTCTGGATTCCAATCATTTTACAGCAATTAATTGTGTTTAGCCCTCGAATTTTCAATTCCATGTAGTCATCTGAAAGAGTCACCATTTCTTGTGGAGACTGTCACTGTGTGTGCCTCATTCTAATTCCTTCTGGGACTTCTTTGCAGTTCTTTTTGCTATCCTTATTCCTATTCTTTATCAGTTTGAGTTTAGGGGTTTACCTTTTGCTTCTTCCTTATCCTCAAAGTCAGATGCCCCAGACTTCATCCTCCTACAGACATGGGGTCTAGAAATGACATTGTGTGAGGCTGTGTTGAAAGAAGGGGCTCAGGTTTTGCTGCCAGGAGGATTTTCTAGCAGTAGTGCTGGAAGGGGATGCTTATTAGCAGCATGTTGGTTCAAGATATAGAACACTAAGTCTATGGTTATGGGCTTGTCAAAAATTATCTCAGTTGAGATGATCAAGATGAAAGATTTGACCACAAGCTCATCATGGTGCCACAGGTAGTTTGGCCTTCATATAAGGCCTGTCATGGTAGAGGGAACGTGGGACTCTGGCTTCTGGTTCCCATCTAAGTTAAAGAAGAGGGGTCTAGGTGAAGTCTATCCAATGGAATCAGGAAACAGCTTCTTTCCACTGTCACCACCATCCTCAGTCTTCATGCCATGGTTCTTGGCCACTCCGAAGCCTTACATTGGTGGTTGTTTTGCTTTGTATAGCTGCTTCACCCTAAGAGAACAGAGAGGGGGGCATGAGTGCAACAGACTGTGAATGCAAGCATTCTCCATAGCTGTCCCAGCCACTCTCCATGCCCCTGACCCGCTACAGACAGTGAAGTGTGCTGGATTTGTTAAACAGATGTCTCTCCAGTTTGGCTTCAGCTAGAGAGGACTTCTGCACATAAACAAGCTACATCACATCAGTCACTCTGGCTGATACCATGTTGTAATAACTGTGTTGATTGTGTACTTTCAGATTGCAGTTCTGCAAGGAAAAACTTGCTGTGAACACCATCCGCTTTCACTTCCTGCCTCTGGTGTGCTTGGCATCAGGGTGTTCCTGTGAGAATGCTACTGCTCTTGCACTTGGTCTCCATAGAGGAGAAAAAACAGTACAGCACTGTTTTCCACATGCCCTCCTTCTTCCTTTAACAGAACATTCTGGGCTATAGTGTCCCTTCTCTGTCTTCCTCTAGCCTTGGAAAATGTCTCCCTGTTGTCAGGCCACACTGGCATTCCCAGGAGTACAAGCAGTCATCAGCAGAACAATTCTAGTGATACAGTAAAAGAAAAGACTGTAAGAAATAGGTGTTTTCTGGTAAAACAAAGCAAGATAGAAGCCTCTTAGTTCTTCACATGAGTGAGTCCTAGGATGAACAGACAACTGTAAGTCACTGTGAGACCAGATTCTGTGATTCTGTAACATCCCACCTTGGAGACAAGATTATTATGACACAGCATTTCAAACACAAGAAGTGTTTCAAAAGCAAAACTCTAAGTGTGGGGTTTACAGTTCTCTCCCCTCAGCATAAATCTAGTAATTTTATCATAGAAGGCAAACAGATTGCTTAGATGTGATTTTCCCTTTGTAAAAACCATGCTGACTGTTCTAAATCATAAAATCATAGAATGGTTTGTGTTGGAAGGGACTTTAGAGATCATCTGGTTCCAACCGCCCTGCCATAGGCTGGGGCACCTTCCAACAGACCAGGTTGCTCAGAGCCTCATCCAGCCTGGTGTTGAATACTTATAGAGATGGGGTATCCACAACTTCTCTAGGCAACCTGTTCCAGTGCCTCACCATCTTCACAGTAAAGAATAACAGCATCTTCTCCTTCATGTGCCCGGAAATATCCTTCAAGAAGCCTCACTAAGCCCCACTAAATGACTTCTCAAAGGGTTGTAGAGCAGCTGACCATGCCCCCTTTGAAGATGGGTGTAACATTTGCCTTTACTCATTGGAGACCTTCACGAACCTCTCAAAAATTACAGTGGCCTCACTACAATATTGGCCAGTTCTCTCAGCACTGGTGGGTGCAGCCTCTGTGGTCCCATGGACTTGGATGGACTGACTTCTAACAAAGCAGCCCTGCCTTGATTGTGTGATAGTTCTCTCTGAACCTTGCTTTTCAGCACAGATGGCAAGACACCTTGTAAGTGAAGGCTGAGGTGAAGAAGGCACTATATTTCTCAGCTTTTCTGTGTCCCCTGCTACTAAATAGACTATCATATTAAGCAATGGTCCCATATTTTCTTTGTTAATCCTTCTACTACTAATTAGTGATAGAAGCTGTTATTGCCCTTCACATCATCTGTTTTAACTCTCCTTGAAAGGAACTTGGCTTTCCTAACCCCATCCCCGTGCAATCTTTCTAAATTCCTCCTTTATTTCCTATCCTAGCTCCCACTTCCTTTATGCTGTTGATTGCACTGGAGCTCAGTCACAAGTTTGCTATTTACACTATCCAGTCTCCTGATGAGCCTACTTGATATCCTGCATTTTGCACTTGTGCTTGGAGGGTGCTGTACTTGAGGCCTTGGCAGCTTTCCTGGACTGTTTTACACTTCAGAGCTGTTTCCCGTGGCATACTCCAAAATTCTCTGGTATTGCTTCCATCCCGCTGTGTGGCCCTTGCAGCAGAAGTTAGAGGCTGAAATCCCCCAAAGAACTGAAATGCCCGTGTTCCACAGAATTCAGTGTTAAAAGAAAACTTTATTCACTTTCTTACCTTGATCATGTGGCCTGTTATTAAGTCCCACCTCAATATGATCTTTATTGGCCTGTCTTTCAATGCTGACCATGCTCTCAACCACCTTTCAACCAGCATTGTCATCTATCCCATAGGAAACCCCCATACATCCAAACTGCCTCTTCACATAGAAGAGAACTCTCTTGTCCTCTTCCCTACTGTCATTCCTGGAAAGTTTCTATCCATCCCTCACATTGCAGCTGTCATACAAACTATCCAACCACATCTCAGTTTTTCCAGACATGTTGTAGTTCTGCATGTAAGGCTGTAAGTCTCAAGAGGTTTTTTAAAACAAACAAACAAACAAACAAAAGACTCAAGAAAAACAGAAGCTTTTTATTTCAGGCTGTGGACATACATTTGAGATGGGTGTCCTTTTTCTCTGTCTTATTGTTCCTGAACTCTCTCTTTTTCCCAACAACTTGTATCATTTGATTTCCAGTACCAATCTCTGTTTCCTCATCTGTGGCTCATAACCTCCATTTCCCAATCTTTGTTGTTTAAAGCCCATCTCACCAGAATGGCCAGCCTTTTGACAAAGATGCTCTTGCCCAACTTCATGAGGTGTATTCTGTCACTCCCTAGCAGTCTGCAGGTGAAGAGCAAGTGTGGGAATCCTTGGGACCCAAAAGCATCATCCACTTTTCTAGAGGACTACCTGAATCAGCAGGAAATGCTCAGCTCATTTGCTGGTTGAAGTCGGTTAGAAAGTCCCAGGAGAGAAAGGCATTTACCAAAGTGTCCTTCATACACTGTGCATATCCTGACTCTTCCTTTCCCTCTCCTTGCCTGTGCCTGCTCAACTCCCCTGTCTGTGATCTGAAGCACAGGCTGCTGCTGAGCTGAATGTGTTGAAAGAGCTTTCCAACTCAGTGGCCTCATCCTCTTACAACACAGGGGACACATGAACAAGTAACTCTGAGGCTTCTCAATCCACTGCTGAAAGCTTAGACCTCAGCTTTGAGCAGATATGAACAGTATGTTGTACTGAGTTTCCAGAAATCCACAGGGATTGATACACATGTTCTCTCCAGAAGGTTCTCAGGTGGAGAGACATTGGCTGTTGTCACACTGCCGTGACTTCCCAGGGCCTAGAGACAAGGACCCTGAATCAGAACTGCTCTGTTGGCTCACACCTGGTCTGCAGTGGGAGCGCCACTTCCACTAAGTGTGCCTGTTCACTGTATAGCAGCTGGGTAGCAGAGCAGCCACTCCTAATGGAGTAGTACAGCAGTGCAAAGGGAGGGAACAGGTTTGATAAATCCTTTAAGACCATTCAAGAGCATGCTTTGTGAGCCTTCAGACCCAGAGGTTCCTTTTCCTGTGGAGTAACCACCAGAGTCAATGAGTTTTCTGCCGCTGAACGAACATTCAGACTTTTGTTCCAGATGCCCCAGTGTTACTTCTTGTCCTGGAGAAGTCACTTATTCTGTAGGGACTCTAGCACAGCTTTTAGATCCTGTACTGCTAAAGACATCAATCAGGTGGATGAGGTTTGTGGTGTGCATTAGAGGTGTCCATGCCATTTGGGTGTGAGGCTCACAGAAGGGCTCTTGAGCCATTGTGCAGTGAAGACATAGACCAAAATAGCAATCCCCAATTTCCCACCAGTCACCAGTGAGACACAGCAATTTGACAGCAGCTCTTTGGGCCCAGTAGTTCACTCCACAATGTGTAGTAAACACATCCTGCATACACATCCAGAGAGGAACATATATTTAGCTGAATGTTTGTTTTCCACAACACTGAGAGCTCTGACATTGTCTGAAACCTGCTTTGAACTACAGATAAATGTGTAGTGGGGAAATTATGCAGTAAGTAAAATCTAAGCCAGACCTTTTGCAGTACAGGCCTTGTAACAGGAGTACAATCAATCTGCACTCCTTGTACTCCTCAGGTACTAAGTAGACAAGTATTTACATAACATGGGACTCTCAATGTCTTAATTTCTTGGGAAGATGGAGGTAAGGGCTCCACCTGTACCAGTATTTAAGTGTTCTTTTATTATAGCAGGACATTGCTCGTATCCAGCCATGAAAATGCTTTGCTTCCTCTGTGAATGCAGAGGTTCAAAACCCTTGAAGCCGTGGTGTGACAGCCTTGTCAGCTAGCAATCCACAGCTCACAGCTTCTTAACTCATTCCAGAAGCACGTAATCTCAGACTAATTAAACAGACAGCTGCAGCCTTTCACAAGCTGCAGTAGCATTGCCCTTTGCTGTTTCCAAGACTTTCAGGAGGAATTTAGTAGTAACTCACATGGACAGTAGCCTAGCCTGTATGCCTACACTGAAATCAAACAACCCTTCAGTTCCAGGTTGTTACATGTATAATGATGTGCAATGAAAATGTAGTTTGGGGACTTCAAAGCCAGAAGACAGTTTAAGGAAAAAAAGGAAAGAAAGGAAGTGCAGAAGGAACGAGGAAGACAGCCTGTATTTAAAATTACCTTATGCCATTTTATCTGTCAACATTTGCATGGGAATTCTGAATCAGATTAGTCTTTATACAGCTCCCCCCATAATAGTTGGATTTAGTCCAGATATTTGTTATGTGCTGAAGCAACTGCCAGCGGAGAATGGATTGTCAGAGATCACCTTCGTATGTCCTCAAGAAATCTCCATTCCCATGGCTTTGGGAGAATATGTGCAGCAAAACTTAGTTGTTGAATGTCTGAATGCTGCTTTCATCTGGTGTCTGAGAAGAGCAGTTAAAGGTTGAGCATATTTAAAGGAATTTCCAAAAACAGACGTTCATCATTTGGCAGACTGTATCTCAATTTACTGTATGTGTCAAATGAAAGATCCACATGTGTGACAGTAATTACCCTGGGGTAAACATCAGTAATCTGTGAGTCCCTCTGAGAAATCTCTGTGGTGTGATTGTAGAAGTTTGCAACTTTCTGGAGTAGTGAGAGCTGTATATCATATAATTATATATAAAAATATTTTAAATAGTGATTTGTTTTAATAAACATTTATTTATTTGCCTACCTATACGTGACATAAATTACACATAGGAATTCAGTTGTGATACTATTGTCATAATAGTAAAAAAGATGCAGCATGTGGCAGGTTAACAGACCTATGTATTTTATTTCAGCCTGATGAGTGGGCAGAACTTGTACTAATGGTGACATTTGCAGTCTGAAGCATCTAATATTACAGTATAATGTATCTATGACTCAGACCCTCTGGCACACTACCTAATTTGGGTTTTATGTGAAATGTTTGCCAATGTTTCATTTTCACAGTGGTGTTTGTTCTATTTGTTCTGTTATCCAGAGATGTATCACTCAGACATCCTGGGTCTGTGATTAAGGGGATCTTTGGCCATCACATCTGCTGACAGCAGAACTGACTGTCTTGGCAATTGTGTAATAGTACAATTTTATTTCCACTTTTGAATTACTCCAAGTAGGATTAGGGATCAGCACTAAAATTAAGAGCCTGGCCACTGCAAACAGCATTCCCTAAGGAGCTGCCATGGCATTCTTCATTTAAAAGCATATCCTGAAAGAATCTTTAGATTTCAAAGTGCACTAACTATGGACAGCAATATCTGAGGGTATTTGAGGGCTTTCTAACTGTTACCAGAGTTGACGTTGTTCTTTATAAATTTAGTTTAGTACAAATAAAGCTGTCAGGAATTATTTAGACCAATGATCAATGTACAATGATTGAATTATAGCAACCACTGTACCTTCAGATACAGCAGCATCAGTGTGAAAAACAGTCAGGTGTGAAAATTCCCAAGTCAGCCAACACAAGGGAGAAGGATGGAGTCCTCCCAAATGTCCTAGCTTTGCAGGCTGCCTCTATACACTTAAACCTCTCTTAATCCTTTCCCAAAATGGGCACAGCTGGAGCAGGCCTAGACAGCTCTTAAATGATATAAGGGGACTGTTCTCACAGCTCAGAGTATAATTATACAGAGGAATTGTTTGAGACACTCTGTGTAAGCCTCAGTAGCCCCACATTTCTGTTTGATTCATTTAGAGGGTGGTAGCTACATGCAGTCTGACTGTGGACAGGGCTTTGATTTGCATTCTGCAATCTCAGCAGACTCCCTGTTACACACACACACACACACACACACACACACAGCAATTACAGTACTGAAACTCATCCTAGAGTAGGAACACTCCTCAAAAGACATCAGGCTGGCAGGTTTCCTCCCTTGCAATGCTCTCTCAGACTCAGACAGACAGCCTCTCTTCAGACCCCCTTCATTTGTCAGCATAAACAAAAAGCTAATCTGGGATAATATTTGGCTCTACTTCTAAGAGTGTTACTATAGTTTTGAATTGAACTGAGTCGATTGCTGATAGGCAGAGTTAACCCTTATGTTCATGCTTTTGGGGACATACTCAGCTGCTGCCCTGTGCATCTTTCAGAGGGAGCACTGTAGAGGTGCTTCAATAACTGTTTCTCATGCAGGACAATGTTTCATAGATACTTAATAACAGAATGCTTAAAGTAAAAATTATTTTTTAAATTATTATCATCAGGTAACTCTCATACAGGTAGTCAAATCTCTCAGAATGGCGTTTTGCTGTCCTATACCAACAGGAGTCCCCACTGAAGTGGTTGTGCACATTCTTGGTTACAGGCTGTCCCTCCGTCCTGCATGTCCATCCATCCCTGTTACCGCACCTGCTGCAAAGGGCAGATGTCACCAGGCTTTATGTGGCATCGATTTGCAGTGGTGACCTTCCTGAGATAAACCCGTGACCTGCTGTCTGCCAAAAATGGTTCCAGCCTGCCCTGAAGTAAGTGAAAACTATATGGTGAACAAACACACCCACGGGTGATCCATGCCAGAGCAGGGACACAGGGGAGGAGAGCAACAAAGGCTGTGGCGTGCAGTGTGGTGGAAATCATTACACAGAAAGCGTCAGGAATCACAAATAGCAGCCCAGTAAAAACAGCTACATGCAGGGCAGCCGAATACCATCATATGCTCTGCTTCTACTTTTCCACACCATCAGTACCATTGACAGAGGAGTTTTGATGGACTGATTATAACTGTGGCAAAAATAAAAGAAGTTGAGGCTGGGAAGGAGGGAAGATGGAGTTTTGTGTTGTTTGTCTAGATGTTGTTTTTTTTCTCTTGATAACCAAATCAGGAATCAGAAGCTTGTGCGGCCTGGCAGTAAACTAAGTAAAATTTCCCAATTCTGTACTGCTTGGAGTATTTTTTGCATCTGCAGGGACAGTTTGTACTGACTACTCTCAAGTATCTTATCTATGTGCAACTTGATCCCTTCTGCAACCATCAAAGCAGCAGAACTGCATGAGAATGTCAGGGACACTCCATCCAGGATATTAATCATCCCATACACATTTAGATATACAAAGGAGATGAACAACAGCAGGAGCTACCTGGGAAAATATATAGAACTGTCTAAAATTCCTGTGGAGAGCTTCTGTGTGTCAATTACTGAATGATGGATGTGGCAAGGAGTTCAGACCTGTTTTCAAAGTACACTGTTGTCTCAGACCAGCCCTACCATCTCACCTGTGCTTATGACGAGCTGGGGTGTTCCTGGACCACTCAGGGAATTAATGACTTCAGTGCACAGGATGTGCAGAGAGGCACAGCCCTGATACTCATCTTTGCCACACTTTTAACTATGGGACAGACTTGAGTTTCATACTTAGAACCTAAGTCTGACAACTCCTGCCACTTCAAGATATTGCCCTGATTGCAGAATTCAGAAATC
>JAOXXN010000265.1:12527343-12537941 GCA_026770055.1 Myrmophylax atrothorax
ATTTCAGGAAGGCAAAAGAGAAGGTGAGATTAAAGATAAATACTAATTCATCCCCTAACACAGCTATATGATACTTCCTCCCCTTACCTCTGAACCAAGTCATGCTTCTGCCCTCCCTGTCCTGCCTCACTACTTTCTCCCAATTTTGACTCTTTTCCTTGACTTCCTCCCTGTCCCCATCCAGTCCCTGTGCACTCCATCTGCATGTGTTGAGCATTTACCAAAGTGTATCAGACAGCAGCAGCCTGGGGATACATTGACAAGAGTGGGGGCTGAGTTCCTCACTAGAACCTACCCCAGCCTTATTTCACTGTAGGACTAATCATGGTCAGTGTGTGCCAGCACTGGGCATGACAACAGTGCCCTGTAAGGGGACACACAGAACTGGAAGATCACTGGGCCTGTGCAATGGTCCCCAGCTGGCATTTCCCAGAGTGCCATCAAGTTTGCAGAGACAAGTGTTTGGCAACTTGAAAAGGAGCAGGTCAGTTGCAAGTTCTCAACGCTTTGGTTACCCTGTGTTATCACTTGTGAGAGAAGTGGTGACAATTCATTGTATGACCATGTGCTTCAGACCTTCAGTGAGTTTGAGCAAAGCATAATTTTTGAAATCACATAAACTAAAGAGCAATGTAAAGACAAATGGGAAATGTTGAGCGTTTTGCAAAGCACTTCCATCAGCATCAGTCATGCTTGCTGAGTTCCTTTAGCAGCTGCATCCACCCAGTCCTTGCTCTCCCAGCTTCTCATAGACACCTTATTGATTTTAGAGGTACATGGACAGAAACCTGCCAGAAGAGTCCTTTTGCCTCTTTTTTTCCAAACCCAGCTTTCTAAATTCATGATAACCACCTTTTATAGTGTGTGGGATCTGTGATTAGCCTTCAAACCAGGCTCAGGGGAAGGAAGGAAAGATGTGGGGTCAAGGGAGGCCTGAGAATGAACACATTTCCCAAAATGCATCAAGTTTTGTTTTTTCACAGCAAGATTGTGCATTGACATACTTGCCTTTCCAGTGCAGAGGTGCCACAAAGGCACACAAAGGGTTTGTGGCAGAAAGTGTTTCTGCTTGGCCATCTGGGCTCCAGTGCCTGAGAGGGGATTTGGCTAACCCTGAGCATGATGTCATCTGCCAAATTCATCCATTTCTCCTCCACTATCTGTGTAATACTCCTTTTATGTACCCACAGCAAATGGCAGACCACCTGTGTTTTATCTTTTAAAAAGAACCCCCAGCTTGCCTGGCTCTGAAATCCAGGGTTAGCTGAGAAAAGTTTTCTTCTGGACACAACGTTTTTTTTAATGTCCAACATTGAAGTTGTACACAGATCCATGTCTGCATTTAATTTATGCTGAAGGCATGGATAGCTCATGCAAGAACTCATGATTGATTGTGCATTTTTCTATAAGCTCAGTGTTTTACTGCAGTGCCAGAAACCCACAGTCAAGAATAGGATGCCATTGTGCCAGGTGGTCTACAGACATGATGAGGAAAAGCCATTTTACATTGAAATACAGCTTCAAATCAGAGGACTGCCTGTAGCTAGAAGTGCCAGTGATTATTTCCACTCAGTCCAAATGGATTTGCCTCCTTTTTGAGAGTATCTCTCTTTATATTGCAGTGCCAATCTCATCCCAGATTTTCCAGGCTCCGGGGATAGATGAAGTGTGTTATTTGTCATGCTGAAGGGAACACGATCTGCGTTTCAGACAAAAGGTCTATTCAAGGGAAATGACACTACCAAACACTCTTTGCTGCAGAACAAGCAAACTCACATTGCTATTTGAAATTAAAAGAGTGAAGCAACTCAGATTGCCTAAATTCCCAAACATGGAAGAAACAGCCAAGTCCTGGTTTCTTGCAAACATTTTGCTGGGATCTGTGAGGGAGGACTGTTTCTTAGAGTGTTTCTTCTGGAGTTAGACAGACTTTTGCTTCAAAACAATTATCAGTTTGCTGACATATACCTTACGTTCATCACAGCTATTTACTGAGTCACTTGCTGTGATTGATGGGGTAGTAAATGATGAAGGTTAAATGGAGAGCACTCCACAACTGGTCAGGGTGACTGCAAAAATATTTAATGTTTCAGAGCAATCAGCATGTTTGGGAACATCCCCTCCTTTGCCCTTGTATTTCTTGTTTCTCCCATCCCTTGGGTGTGTGCCATGGGAGTCTCTGTCTGGGCCTTGGCTGTGGCTTTGGCAGCTCTGAACGTGGTACAGCTTCTTCAGTGATGGGCATGGATGCCAATAGAATAAATATGAATTTGGGATTTTTTTATTTAGGAGGAGGGAGAGAAACCGGTGATAGCTGTGATTATAATCCAGAGTTCCTAGTAACTGGTGCAAGAGTATTTTATCCCATGTCTCTTTAGATGTTAGTAATTGTACCTGTACATGTGGACTATTTGTGTTAATTAAAATGACCTTATCAGAAGAGCAACTTTAGCAAACCTCAGCCATGTGAACAGAACCATCAGGGTCACAATGAAGCTGTCTTGCAGGGGAGAGGGGTGCTTCAACCATTCTGGGAAGGAAATGTCATGGCTTTGGGGTTATTTCTCAACTGCTTATCCACCTAATTCTGTTACTTGACTTTTCTCTCCTCAGTCTGTTCCTGCACACTACCACTTTTTGTCCCTGCCTGTGCACTGCTTTCCTGAAGAAAAGAGGCCAGACAACTTCCTGGTGAAGGAGGACTCTGTGCCTGCAAGGTAATGGCACCACAGAGCAAACCTCAGTGACTAGGATACTGTGCAGTCAAGGGGCTGAACTGCCTCAGGCTGTTGAGGAGATGTTATGACCTGATATAATTCCCCTCGCCTTGCTGCTTACTCATTAAGCTGTGTTTTGAATCCTGTGGCTTAGACCAGAGAGCATATTTTTAGAGACAGTTGACTTAGTGAGTAACAAGAAGGTTGGCAAGCTACCAAGGAAAGTTGAACAAAAAGGTGGTTTTCATTCTCCAAAGACTGCCAAGCTGACTGCTGATAAGGTGCCAAGCGCTTCCTAGCTCTCATAGATCTTAACTCCAAATTCACAGCCCTCCTGAGGAATTTAGGAGTTGCTGTTAAGCCTATTAAATCCCCCTGATGTTTCTAACAACAGCCTAGATTTTATCACTAAAAAAAAAAACCTCACCATCCTCTGGATTTAGTCCATCTTATCTCAACAGATGAAAAAGAGCTTGGCTAAAAGGATAAAGACCTTTTTCCCCCCCTTTCTCCTGGTGTATTAAGCTATTCTCCTTGCTTCAGTCTGAAGCAGAAAATGCTCTGACATACTCTTGAGTGTTTGCTCTGGAATGATGTGGAGAGTTACTGCTCTGGCACTATGGAGACTCCTGTCCCTGGGCAGAGGCAGCAGAACTTGTGCAATGAGCTCCTCAGCCATCCTGTGGGTGTGCCAGCGTGAGTGGTGCCACTGGCACTTGATGACAGCTCAGGCTAATTGAAGAGGGGACAGGCTACTCTTCAGCTCAGGTTAATTGAAGAGGGGACAGGCTACTCTTCGACTGCCTGCCCCACAGACCAAGAGCTGGGATTACAGGAGGCGCCTAAAAGGGACACCACAGGAACACAGAGCCACAGCATAGATGAGGTTGGAAGGTACCTCTGGTATCACATAGTCCAGCATCCCTCTGGCCAGTGCAGGCTCAGCTACAGCAGGCTGCCTGGGGCTGTGTCCAGTGCACTTTTGAAGATTTCCAGCAGTGGAAACCTCACATACACTCTGGGCAACCTGCACTGTTGTCTGAGAACCTTCACAATAAAAGAAGTGTTGGGGTTTTTTTGGGTTCAAGCATAATTTTCTGCCTTCCAATTTGTGTCCATTTACTCTTCTCTTATGACAGGCCACTGCAGAGAAGAGTGTGTTGTCTTTACACCCTCCATCAGGTATTTACTTGTACACACTGATAAGATTCCCTGAGCCTTCCCTTCCTTGGTTGTGAAGTCACAGCTTTTTCAGACTCTCCTCTTGTATCAGATCCTTCAGTCCCTCAATAATTTTCATGGCCCTTTGCTGGACTGCCTTCAGTATGTTCATGCCTGTCTTGTACAGGGAAGCCCAGAATGAGACACAGGACTCCAGTGCTGAGCAAAAGAGAAGGATTATCTCCCTCAACCTGTTGGTGATGCTCTGTCTAATCTAGCCCAGGAGGCTGGTGGCTCCAAAGACACATTGTTAACCCATGGCCAGCTTGTCCACCAGGACCACCAGGTCCTTTTCTGTAAAGCTGCTTTCCGGACAGTTGACCCCCAGCCTGCTCTGTGGCCTGAAATCATTCCTGCCCAGGTGATGGACCTGCTGTCTCACAAGGCTCCTGTTCACCCATTTCTCCATCCTGTGCATGCACTGACTTCTGAATGTCAGCAAAATGTTTTGGGGCATCCACCACTTCTCCAGATTGCTGATAGGGCACTCACTCCCATCGTCCAGGGCATTAATGAAGATATTTGACAGTATTTACTCCTGGGTCACTCACCTGGTGAATGGCCTCTGTTTGGACTTTGTGCCACTGATCCACACCTCACTGTGTATTTATCTGTTCGTACTTCACTGGTTTGTCTTTGCTCTTGGTTCTGTTTTCCCATAGGCCCCTTTGAGGGCTGTATCCAGTTCTCATTGCAGACAGGTAACTGAACAGATATGCAGGAGCATCATGGTGGGCTCCACAAACTGCCACTTCCATAATGGTTTCCTCCTGATTTCTGTCTACAGGAAACGTGACATTTCTATTCAGTTTCTGCTCCCATGGCTTCCCTTGTCAGTGGGTCCCTTTGAGGGATTTGCTGATGGAGATCTTCTGAATTGCAGTCTGTGCTATCAACCCAGTGTTTCATGGGAATATCTTGGATTTGTCTAGAAGATACATTAATGCCACATAAACAGAATGTGACTTTGTAGCGCATCAGCTGCTTCTGGGCTACTGTCTATAGTCAACAGTAAACAGTTAATTTTGGGAGATCTCAGACTTGGTGTCCTTGGGAAGGTGAAGCATTAAGGTATTATGGCAGTCAGCACTTGTTTTGTCAGGTGAAAAACAGCAAGTGAGGTTCATTATGACCTCTTCTGAGCTACTGTGCTGGGTATGGGTGGGAAATCACCTTTATTTCATATGGTTTCACTGTCCATCATCTCACTGATGCTGGCTATGCTCACTGTGTGTTATCAGCACTTCTGCTGTGAGGGGACACAAAGCTGCTCTTGCAGCAGCCAGAGCACAACAACCTGTGTTTGATAGTCAAGGGCTTTCATTCAACATCTGTGTTTAGGAGAGGTAAACACAAAGCGAGCCAATACCAGTTGGTATCTGTTCTGTAGAGCAGAATGTTTTGCCAACATCTGGTCTGAAACTGCTGGGCAGTGGGTATTGCTATTCACTGCAGACCAGCAGATATATTCTGCATCTCCATAATCTGTCAGAGAGAAAGCCCAGTGAAGGACAATAAAAAAAGAACCTTATTAAGTGAAATTGGATGCACATATTTAATGGCAGCACTATTTAAAAAAAAAGTCCCTTTCTTTTTACCTTCTGCTCGCTTACATCCTCCCTCCATCCTGTTTCCAAAAATCTGCCAAGGTACGGCCAGTTTTTCCTGAGAAATGTTTCCACCAGGAAATTAAATACTGGCTATTACAATATACATGTTACAGGCTCATCTCTGCAAATTGATTTAACCAACATGAGAAATGTGCCCTGCTCATATGGCAAAGAGAAAGGTGGGGGAGAAGATTGTCTTAGGTAAACTTTCACCAAACCTACCATAAAACTCATTTGAAAAGGATGTTTACATTGCATTCAGAGCAGGGTTTCACCATGTGAGAGGCAGGAACAGACATAACCGATCAAGATGAATCTCAAGAATGGCTCTGCAAACAACACATGGCGATCAGATCAATTCAGGCACATAGAAGCAGAATCTTGAGGACTACAGGAAAGTTTTAAATTTGGGGTGTACAAACATTTCCTGATATTTTCTTCCCTGTAGTTAGAAAGGGGGGGAGGGAAAGCAGTCATAAAGGACAACAGAAAACCACACCAGTTTCTTTGGGGATTTTGTTTTGCTTTTATTTTTAGAAGTCTGGCCAACCTTCAAATGTTTTAAGCAAAATGTTTACATGAATATTTCAGGAGCACTGCTTTTTACTACCTCAAATCCAGTTGTGCTTCGAGAACTGCAGAGTCATAGGCATCTTTTGCTCTAAAGGAGTAGAGCACAATTTCAACCCTAGTCTGAGGAACTGAGCAAACAGGCTGGACAACTTATTCTAGCAACAGTTGGGTAAACAGCCTAGGTGGTACATGAAGCATTTACCACATGCAGGAATGGCATGTGGTAAGGCTCTACTAGAATCCCTGCTGCATTCCAGTGTTTCCAAGTCTGTTATGTTTACCTGTGCATTATACAGGGTTGTATTTATGCAGTGCATTCCCATGCACACAGGTGTATATGGATAGACATACACACACCCTGCTCCTGCTGTGTTTCTTCTATGTAATAAGGCTGCTTACTTTTTCTGCCTCTGTGCTCTTGGGAGGAGCAGCCAGTCTGAGAGGAGCTGGTGTTGTTACAAGTTCAATACATGAGTTTTTGTTGATGACCAGGGAGTAGTGAACTTCTTCCAAATTACCTTTCCTCTGCTGACCTGTCAGCTAGATAGCTTCCTTCAAAGCTGTACTAAAGCAGTTTTACCATCAAGTTATTTATGCACAATTGCTAGTATTGAACTGATGAGCTTTAAAGGACTATCAGGATGTCTATAAAGCACATTCACTGAAATTTAGTTTATTTTGTAAGGTCCCTTGGCAAATCTTTTATGATTAGTAGAAACTCAGCTCACTTCTGATAAAGCCTTCCCATCCTTTCGGTCCTAAGGAGATCACTTGGAGCCTTGGTGCTGCACCCAGAAAGTACTATGTGTAGTTTGAGTTTTTGATGTAATGAACCTAAAAAATCCAATTATGAAACCAGAAGAAGAGGGTGAAAATTAAAGCAGCCTGCTACACAGCAGTCTGGGTTGACCACTGGATCCAGTAGCTGAACAAGATACAGTTTTGCACAGTTTTCAACAGCAAGACCTTCCAGAAAATACTTCCTTTTCAACTGATGTTGATTTGAAGATGGTGTTACACAAGGTAAACGTATTTTTCAATTCCTGCCAGTCTCCCAGGTGAAATCTGTCCCTAGCTTTGTTCACAAGAACAGTGCTTTTACCTATGGCAGTAGGAAAAGTTGTGCAACGAAAGTGTGAACATGCAGAAAAAGTTCAAGATCTGATTTCAATGGGGGCTCAAGGACCCACCTGCAATAATCCAGTTTTGGATCAAAGGCCTTGCAAAACTCCTGTGAAGACTACAGTTACAGTAGCCCCTTAAAGCCAAAAGAATTGTGCAGGCTGAAGATCAGCATATATAGGCATGATCTGCTAGTTGAGGACTGTACGAAGGCTGATAACCTGATTATGTGTTCATACTTGATACAAATGTTCAGGAATACAGACACCTTCGGATCAAGTTAATTTCTCCCAGACTAGAAGCATGTCATATGATCTCTTCCCTGACCTTACTAAGCTCAGTATAGCTCAACACCAAAGGAGTCTGGCTTTTGACCCTGGTCCTGAGGACTTCTCGAAGCAGGTACTGAATGTAGCTCCTGATTCTCAGAAATGTTTCCAAGTACTTTTAAATCAAACTTGGCTATTTTTCTGTTTATGCACACTGAAATGGCTGAGTCCCAGGCTGCATACTACAGGCATTCACATATCCCTTATCATATTTTCAAATAAATGTCAGTCAAAAGTATGCATATGGAGAATATTGAGAATAATGCATAAGTAACAATCATTAGATAATGACTTGATTCAGTGATACATCGTCGATTAACACATATAGCAAAGGGCTTGGGTTTTCAATTAATATAACCCAGATAAAATCTCTGAGAGCAGTGCTCTTGTCATTTGATCAGTGCCATGTTTTGAGTTTTTGGAGAAGCCTTAAAGGTTAGTGCTATATTTCATCCTTCCAAGCTCTGCAATGGAAAGCTCAGTCCCATGAAGCATCACCTGGTGCCAAGCAAAGGCACTCATTATTTAAATCATATTCTGACATAAAGCTGTGCAGAAATCTCAGTTGGAATCTTCTTTGCAGATGAAATCAGTGCCTTCAAGAATGGCTTAAATCAGATGAAATACTTTTGAAGACAGATGCGAGATGAGGAGAGGAGAGGGAGATAAAAAACCCTTGCAATTTGGCCACCAAAAGAGCAAATGCAAAGAGATGCAACTGGGGAGGGCAGAAGGGGGGGTAAAATATAATTTTCCACCCACAATAACATAGTTTGAGAAGTAGATAAACAAAAAAAAAGGGGGGGGATTTAACATCCACTGGAGAGGAGAGATTTGTTGGGCTGAGTCAAAATCTCTGGAGGAGACGGGGACTTGAGGGACAATGGGTGGAGGAGACGTATGGGTGAAAAGATAACTGTCCTGTTTAAGACAGTTATTGGGCATTGAGACAGTGAGTGAAATCCTCCCCTGGATCTTGTGTGCACTGTCAGACCACCACCAAGGTGGCTGCAGAGGGAAGGATCATGGGGTAGCTGATAGGGACAATTTGTGTGTGACATGTTCCTTCTTCAGAGCCTGAGCTGGCCTGGGAAGAAAGCCTTGAGAATAGCACCAAAGTGTAAACAAGCAAGGCTGGTCTGCATCCTGGGAAGGGCTAAGCAGAGGGACTCATGCTGAACACTTGCTGCAGCTGTGGGGTGACTCCTGCCCCAAGCCAAGGAGACACAGGGGAAGTGGAACATCACAGAAATATCATATTGGTGATACCTTCAACAGCAAGGCTGAGTCCCTGACACTAGAACTGAAGAAATTCTTGTGAGATGACAGTGGGAGAATGTCTGAGGATCATTTCTGAAGGAAATTTCTGTGTTCACTGAGAGCCAAGGTCTGAGCTTCTGAGAACTGATGGAGAGCTGCATGCTGGCTGGAAACAATACACTGTCCTATAGGTAATTGTTGTGACTCATTGGATGACACAGTCCTTGTCTCAAAACTCTGCCCTTCATGGATTAGAAGAGAAAAATACATATGAAGAAATACTAAAAATACCTCTGCCTCCCTCATGCCTGCCTGACAAAAGGACATCTCCAGCAGGTGCACCTACGCAGCAGGCACAGGTCTTGCAGAGAAGACACGTCTCTGTGCTTGCAGTGTTCA
Source organism: Myrmophylax atrothorax (assembly GCA_026770055.1). Lineage (NCBI taxonomy): Eukaryota > Metazoa > Chordata > Aves > Passeriformes > Thamnophilidae > Myrmophylax > Myrmophylax atrothorax. The sequence goes on from JAOXXN010000265.1 coordinate 12,536,575, forward strand.
TCCTCACACAGCAAGAGACAGTTAAAAATAGCTTGTACTACACAAACCTCTTAAGACCAGCCAAGGAAGACTTACAAAACCCTCTCAGATGCCTTTTTACACATGCAGCTGTATATGCCTTGTTTTTCTGTCTTTGTACAAGTCAAGAAGTGATTGGAAGACATAATTTGTAGTGTGGTTATAAGATACAAACCAAAGCATTGGATGTCCCCCAAAGACATGATTGTTAATTCTGCTTCTAAGGTGCAATCTGATGAAACTATAGAGATTTTTTATTTTGTCAAGTAAAGCTTTGTCAACTTTATTGCTATCATGTAGTCAATACATGACTGGTTTCTGTAGCAGTTCACATGTATTAACTGTTGGTGTTTTTCAAACACAATCTAAAATCCTTGTAAGAACAACTCTTGGATTTCATAGAATTGCATTGCAGAAATAACTTTTGCATCTTTCAAAAGTGGTGAAGAAATCCAAAACAAGAAATGGGATGAACATACATATTTACAAACCTTGAATGGTCTGAACTGGGAAAGGAAATACTGCTGTATTTGAATATACAGTCCCAATGAGAAAGTAAAGAAGCAAGAAGCCTGTAGAAGCAGCCAACATTTCTCACTGAACCAGACTTCTAATATCTGTGACCTTTGAAAGAAGAGTTTCAAGCCATAGTGATGACATCTGGCTTGTTCTCATTCCTGAACCTTTCTGCCTGTAAAAGCACAGAATAATTAGAAATGCCTTGTGCTCTTGGCTGCTTGCTTTTATATTAGCATTCCAAGTCAAAATAGAGAATTTTGTTAAACACGGGCACACAGACTGGCAGATTTTTAGTTTTTGCTCTTCAGTATAAAATTCTTCAAAGCATTAGTCTTCTCAAAGGAATAATTAAAAGGAAAAAGTGGGTTTGAAGTGCTAGCAGAGATAGTTCTTGCAGAGGAGAAAGCTTCTATGTCTGGACTGCTTGTGCAGATCTAATCCCAAGGTTAGTTTCTAGTCTCAGGAAACCTCAGTATCCTACCGCACCACCAATGGTCCATCCAGGCTAAGTTGCTGGGCATCCAATGGACAGGATCAAGCAGCTCACAGGACTGCTGACAGCTTTGAATGGGGCAGAATGAAAAGCTTCCATGCCTGAGGAATCAGCTGGGTGCCCTTTAGCAGCTCTGGATCCACACCAGGCTGAAGGTACTAAGAAAAAGTGATGGGTCTGTGTGCAGTGGCTGTACTCTCATACTGATCGACTCTCACTCTCTCCATACAGACACACATACATATATATGTGTGTGAATATGTAAGTTTATATAAATATAGTGTTTTGCTTCATAATTACATTATTTACATGTTATATATACTGTTTGTAGTCTGTA
>JAOXXN010000265.1:12541284-12559284 GCA_026770055.1 Myrmophylax atrothorax
CTACACCACTCTCTTTACTTTGCTTTTAAGAAGTTGGTGGTGCTCAAATGATACTGTACTAGTGTGGGAAGGCACCTTGAAGTTCTCTTCTTTGGAGGCTTCATGCATTTAACTGTGGGGGTAGCCAGGGCAGCTTCCAGGGGTTGGTTGCTCTATACAGGCCTCCTCTTGGACTGAGTGTCCATGGAGTTGCCCTGACACAGCAAATCCTCTAGACCAGAAGTGGAAATATACAGTCACAGTCCAGAGTAAAAGCAATCAAATTCACTATAAGCTGCCAAAAAACCCACCAGCCTGGGTTGTTCCTGCAAGAAGGCTGGTGTGGGAGATCATGCAGGCAGCACTGCTGCAAAAGCCTCAGGAAAAGTCACTCCTGGAAAGAAAGCTCTCACTCGTGATCTTCCTGATGGGTGATGTCTCTTAAAATAGCACTGAATTCCTGAAGAAACAAGCCTTCCCTGGGGACTGGGAAGGATGATGAGGGGACCAGCTAAACCCTTCACCTGTATAAGGGCTGTGTCTACACAGCAAGATCAGCATGGAAATACTGGGATAGGGTGCCACTGTCCTTGCCTGAAAGGTCCAGTCAGGGCACTGGTGATGGCAGATTGGAGCCTCAGCAAACTCACACCAGATGTCAAGCTAAGGGGCATCATGTAGAGGCTGTCCACAATGTCCATGCACAATCTTGGTATGGACATCCCTGAGCAGGGAAGTCCTTTTGAAGGGTTTGTGACCTTGGAGGGGAGCTATAGGGTGGTTTTTAGTGAAGGCTGCTCATTAGCCTGTGCTGACAATAATGAGGGTTGCATGTGCATTGGAAATGGGCTTATGTTCACTTTATGCAATGAAATGATGTCATCTTTTTGGTGTTCAGCTTCTATTTACTTGCCTTATCCATGCCTTTCCCTGATACTGTAGGCACCTTCCTCTAGACAAGCTCTGGTGTTGCCTGGGCATTTGGTGGGTCTCTGCAGCTCCCCAGATAGCCACTTCTGGTTGATTTTTTCTGACAAATTGCTATAGACAAGAAAGGACTGTCAGCCCTGCAGGGACCCTGCCACCACTGCATCACTCAGTGCCACAGAGATCACCCTGAGCTGCTGGGATGGGAAAGCTTGGGATGGGAAAGCTTGGGATGGGAAAGCTTGTCCTTTCCCCTGTTGCCCTCAGAAAAATGTGATAAAGAGCATTTGGCCAAGATCTCATCACCCCAGCAACCCTTCTGTTATTTTGTCTGTATTAACAGGTGGCTTTTCTAGATGTAATGCTCAGGGTAAAAGTCAATTTCTCAAACCCTGCCATGTGCTCACCCCTCTTCCCCACAGGCAAGCTCGCTGCCTCCCTCCGCTCTGCCTCCCCTGCCGTAACCCAGTCCAACTCCTGCATCGGGCATTCTGTGAAAGAAACTGTCTTCTTTGATCTGCTGATCTTTGATCATCCAGCGTAACTAAAAATCATGAATTAATGCTGCTGTCGTCTCACAGGGAGCTCAAGTTCCAGATATTCTGTTTGGTGTTGAGATGCTCTGATAGTGGCATTTTTGTGACTGGTTAAATAGCAACTGTGAGTGGAGAGCAGGGTTGATGGGAAGGTGACAGTAGTCCCTGTTGCAAGGATTTGGCTAATTATAGAGTAGCACTCCTCTGCTGATGTGAATTGTCACAGCCCTGCTGGAAAGCACAAGCCATAAAAATTCACATCAGCTTAAAACACTTCCCATCAGCCAAGAATTTGCTGCAGCTTTGTCTCTCTAATATAAATATTTATGGGGACAGATCTGGCTCTATCTTGTGATTTGACAGTCTATGAAATACCTACAACTTCAGACCTCCTCCTCTCCCCTCTGCCTCATTATAGCTCTAATAGAAAGTATTATAAACAAAAGAGCTATTCCCTGACATTAGGATTTTTATTTGAATCTTGATTCCGTGACAGTAAGATCATATTATTATTGGCAACAATTAACATGACTCTGAATTGCCTTTGTGATCCTTGTGGGCATAGGATGCACAGATTCATTCTGGAGCATAAAGAGATCCAGAAAAGAACTACACATTTAATTTCAGGTTGAAAACTTCCCTATGTCTTGGTTTTTGTCTTTAACAGAGCACACAAATGAACACATGTTTTTAGGGCACTGTCTGCTTAAAGCTTAGAGATCATGGTGGATAGTTAAAGAAAGAACAGAAAAAATGGATGACTGTTTTTTTCAGATGTTTTCTGAAGGAGTGCATGTGAGCATGGGTAAGGGAAGTAGAGACAAGGCATCACAGACTGGAGGAGTACCTCTGCTCAGTACCAGGCTGAGGCACACAAATTCTAGTTTTTAAATATTTTGGGACTCCAACTGCACCCCCAGGCAAGGCTGGGGTGGCCTCAGGCTGTCGAGAGGAGCTGCTCAGTGTTCATGTCCCTGAAAAGATGTAGACATGGTTCCAGTGTGGGCAGCCTGGGGGCTGACTCTATCCAGTACCCTCACAGCACAGCTAGCACATACCAACAGCATTGTGCCTCATTAAATGCAGAAATGCTGGATTTCAAGCTCTTTTACCTAAGGCAAACATGGTAAATTGAATTCCCTTGTGTCTCAAAAGAGGATTTGAAAGGATATTTTCCAGGAGCTAGGGAGCACACTGGCAGGTCGTGGGTGTAGCTTCACACTGAAGCTGAGGGTGTCAAAATGGATATCAGACATCCCAGGCATGTCAGAGGATGTAAGTGGCTGGCAGTGGTCTGGAGGCCACTGTGCTTACCCTGGCAGGGGACCCCAAATTTCTTCTTCTTATTGCCCAGGCTGACCCTTTGTGGTAGCCTACCAAGACAAAGGACAAAATGCAGGAGTAAGCATGGGGAGAAGGATTCAAACTCCTTCTCCCTCCTGGGCAGACCCTTGGACTGGGTCTGCCCAGGATAGAGTCAACCTTCCTCACAGTACGGTGCTGTGTTCTGGGTTTGTGGCTAAACCAGTGTTGACAGTGCACCAAGGTTTTAGCTATTGCTGAACATGCTTGCACAGCATCAAGGCTTTCTCATTTCTTCACTCTGCCTTCCCACAGCAGGTAGGCTGGCAGTGGGCAAGAGACTGGGAGAAAAGACTGCTGGGACAGCTGGTCTGAACTGGCCAAAGTGGTAATCCATACTGCATAACATCAGGTCAACAACAAAACTGGAGAGAGGAAGAGGAATGGGAGGTTTGGGGTTTCCAAGTGTCCTGTTGCTCAGAAGGTGGCTGGACATTGGCCTGCTTGTGGGAGATGGTAACTGATTTCCTTTGTGTCACCTGTGGGGTTTTTTACCTTCTTCCTTCACCTGTTAAACTTCCTTTATTTCAAACCACAAGTTTTCTTGCTTTTGTTTTCCCTATTGGGAAGGAACATAATTTCAAACTGGAATCCATGGAGTAATGAGAAACATTCTCCAGTGCAGAAAAGGGCATCTCCAAAGAACAGAAGAATTAAGAGAAAGCAAACCAGGGCCTGTAGAAATATGATGTGTTACGTTCAAAAGACCGAGGATGTGCATCTAAATTTCCTGCAAAAAAGAAAGATTTGGAAATGACAATGGCATGCATTAAATATAAGTTAACACAAAGTATTGAAAGATAGTGCACAATAGTTCAATTTACTGAAAAAAAAACAAGCATGAAGGCTCAATTTTGATTCTCTATTTCAATATAATTCTAGAAAGAGAAAATATATTTTCCTGTGAGGAAAAAAAACACATTAATGATTCCTTCTTTTCAAAAGCAAGTGGGAGAATGTGATGTGACAGGCATAAATGTGTGTAATGTCTAAGAATTCTATCTTAAAAGATTTCAAAGCAGTGACAACTCAAAACTCACAGTAGTAGTAAAATCACATTCCTAAGATGCTGAGAATAATTGGATCCATATTTAGATTTGAATTAAACTATAAAACCAGAGAAACTACTTAGTGAAGAATATCAGTACTTGCCAAGGACAAAAACTTGTTTATCTTATGTGAACATTGTCATTCTACCTTCATGAAAGGGGGAAGGGGGATGGTCTGGTGCAAAAGGTGCTAGTATGAAATCTAGGTTCAATTCTTTGTATCTGTCCTCTCTGCCCCCAGACAAGTAATTAAGCTGCACAACCCGAAAAACATTTTCTTACGTATCTCTCATCAGACTTCGCGTGAGAGACAGAGAGGAGTCAGCCACTCCTCAAACAGGCACTGGGCAGGTCTCTATACTGACACCCGGGTAAGCTGCTGGGGAAGCCAGTGACGGGAGAACCAAGTGTGCTCTGGACAGCTGTGATTCAGTTTGAGAGAATCCCGCTGCTGACACCTGTTCAGCATCTACAAGAGCCAAACCATCAGCCATTGGTTAGACAGCTGGTTCTAGCTGTGATGGTTCTAGAAGAGAAGGACTGGAGCCACCACAACTTCCATGAGATGACAGGTGACAAAGAGCTGAGGTTCCTCAGCACATTCCCTGTCAGAAAACAAGATGTCAGAGCTTTTTTAGTAGTTCAGATAAAATAGGGTCTCAGAACATTTTTAGCAATTCAGATAAAAACAGTTAGGACTGGAGCAGATCTCAGGAAATCAGCTGATCAGCCTCCTACCCAGTTGCCCTTATGGCAACTCTGAACAACAGCTACAAAATGTTTTCTTAAATAACTTGCAGGGATGAAGGTCCTTCTGTAGGAGGTTCAGTGTGGGCACAGTGTTTAAAGGTATGTCAAGAGCAAGAGATTAGGAGTGTGGTTAATTCATGTCCAAGGTCAAGAAGAGATCAACCATTTGAGTGCTCAGAGATGTCCCCGTTGCTGACCCACAGCACACATGCCAGGTAAAAAGTTCAGCAGTGCTGGAGCTAATTCATAATACAAAGTCTGGGAACATGTCACACAAGGACATTCCAGAAAAAAATAAGACTGGGTCCTAGTCACAGTCCTGTCAGTTATTTCTTGTCATCTTGAGCAGCTCACCTGTGCACTTCAGTTCCCACACCTGCACACCAAGGCAAAGAGCCTATTTCAATGCAGCCATTTGCCATCATACTGCGAAGAGCTGAAAGTCAATTAGCGTCATTAGTGTTGTCTAATTTTGCATTATCTTCAATAAATTAGGATATGGCAAGATGAGCTCACAGCCAAAAAACTTTTTTTATATGCCTAATGGCCCTATGTAATGGCACCAGGTAGAACATCAGGCCCTACTTAACTCACCCTCACCCTTCAAAGCAAAACTTTCCTTGCGCAGCATGAAATTGTGTTGCAGCATTGACCACCAACCCCTCTGAGAGCAAATAGATTCCCTGCCTTGTCTTGTTAATAAGTGCTAGAACATAGAAACAGCTTCATATGTCTTAATCTCCTCCTCTTCATCAGTCACCAGTAAGAATACCTTTCTGACTTTATTGGTAAAACATTTCCTGCTGCCTGGGTCACTGGAAGACACAAAAGGCTTTTCTTCCTGAATTAAAATTGTAATGTATTACACAAGCAGTTCAGCAAAGGAGAAAGAGCTAAAAACCTGCTAGAAACTGAAATAGAGCCCCACACAGAATACACATGACTTTTTTTTTTCTTCTGAATTATAAAAGAACTGGCCTGGCCTGTTGGGTTAGCCAAGATTTAAATCCCTGTGATATTAAATGACACAATCATGGCACAACTGGGTTTGCATAATGGCTTTTTACAAATTTGCAAAACATAGATGACTGTTCAAGTGTTAGCCCTGGCTAATTTTGTCTCATGACTCTAACTCCATGGGAATGCCATTCCACCAAAATATCAGATGTTTCACTGGCAAACACACACCTGGGAGGCTGTGGACAATCTCATATTCATGGGCCCAGATATTTTCCCCAAGAGTTGTGGGATCTCCCTGCAACAAATTTAACCCTTCTGACAATAAGCTTCCCTTTTGTTGGTTACTTACCTTGTAACAGTGGAATTTAATGGGCTGCAGGTTGAAAGTTTCTGATTTAAATATCTATCAACTTAATTCTGCAGAAGGATTTCTTTGCATTTGTCATACTGCAAGAGAAAGAGCTCAGCCACAGCAGGGTGTGGGGAAGAGGGGAGTGGAGGATTAACTTGCGTGGTTATGAGCTGGTTATGGGAGGCTCCTTTTCAGGATTTTTCATGTCAGAGATCTTCTGAAGGGCTGAGGGATCACAAGACCAGAAGAGTATCCAGTGAGGACAGCACTGGGCATCCCCAGCCCCACAAAAAACCCTTTGCATTAAGCCCTTCTCCTTCCAGGGATTACACCTGAACTATGTGGCTGCAGGTGCAATTCCTGGGTCCCCTTTAAACCAGCGTCATTCTGGCCATATCTGGCCACATCTGCATGTTCTCTTGTGGTGTTTTCTCCTTGACTGCCCTCTTTACCTGCCTTTTGTCCTGGGCACTTTCCCTCCAACCCATTGCTAGGGAAGTCAGCCGCAGTCTGCACCTAGTCCTAGCTTAGGTCTGGCTCCACAAACAAGCCTGCAGTTAGAGCACTGTCTGCGATTAAAAATGTGGTGTACTACACATCACCTCTCCACTCCCATCCCCCAGCTTTTGTAGACTCTTGGCCTGTGCTGTAACTTAGGAGCAAGCACCAGGGTGGACACCTGGCCAGGGACATGCCCTGCACATGAAGATGCTTTCCAGAAAGAAGCCAGTCCCCAAAAGTGGGGCTGTTGTCCCTCTCTCCAGTGGGATTTATGTTGGGGCTGCCAAGCAGGAGTTGCAATAGGAATGTCCATTGAGAACTCATGATGTAACATAGGAGCAGCTTCAGGAGAGACCTTCCTGAGGCTGCTAGTCAAAAACATGTGCTACAGGTAAACAGCTGGACAGGAGGGCCTACAATTTGTTTAGTCTTCTCTTTGTGTCTTATCTCCCCTTGTTTCTGCAATGTTTTCTTGTGTGGCATATTTCTCAGAGCCCTACATTGCATGACACAAAAATTTGGGACTGCACAAAGTTATCGGTCTGCAAGTGAGAGTTGTATCCCCAGAAAATTTGCCCATGGACCCACACACCATAAGGCAGCTTAGGAAGCACCAGCCTGCAAAATTTGGTTGTTGCACAAATTCCAGCAAAGCACTTCATGAACCAGATACCTTTAGGATTAGCCTATTACAAGTCCTTTAATTGAGCCATGTGATACAAAGCCTCATTTTAGGGTCAGAAGCTTTCGGTCTAAGCTGTATAGGCAGTGTTGTGCAAGAGGATGTACGAGGGAAAGAGGCATTGTCAGACACTGATGGATCAAAAGACTGGCCAGCAAAACTGACCCTTTTGTCTGGGAAGTTTTACCTTTGGTTTTGAAGTTGTTGCTCATGATGATTTCACAGATTTTACTGATTTTCTGTGAGCTTTGGTCCTGTAAATATTAACTGCTGTCAATTTGTTTAATTTGCTTTTGCTGCTCAAGGGTCTGAGTACTTTGAACCTTAACCTAAATAACGCAGCATGGAGTTTGTCTGGGAGGAGCCAGCGAGCACCTTTCAGCTCCTGCATGCCATGAACCACAAGTGAAACCAGAAAACGTGTGGCTGGACTTAGTTGTATAACAGAAGGGCTGTATTACACAAGTGCCAAATCCTCTGCTGAAGTCAAAGGAGGGACTGGTAAATCAGGGGACACCACTAGCAATGATGGGCTGGTCAGCAGATTGTTGTCTGATCTCGCTTACTCAGTGACTAAAAAGAGCTGCCAAAATGTGCTTTGCCCTTCCTCTTACCTCAGGCCCTGATTCAAATGTTACAAAGAAAGGGTTTCAGGTTGTTTTGCTCCACTGTTTGACGAGGGCAGTGGCTGCCCATGGGACAAGGCAGTGTTCAGCCACGGCTCCTCGAGGAGCACAATTCAGGAGCACCATTGACTCATGTCCAGCATGGTCCTTCACTGCTGCCTCAAACCCTCCTGGAGGCACTGCCAGGTCAGGCTCGTCCAACCTCCACGAGAGGCTGCTCCTCCTGGAGCACCCCAAGGCAGTGTTCTCTGCTATCAGTTGTCGGGCTCTGGGACCACATTTGGGAGGCAGCCTGGGCTCAGACGCAGCCCTCACCACCCCCCTGCCTACCAGGGCTGGAGCAGGGGCACTGAGCCCTGCTGCAAGGCACAGGGACAGGACAGGCCCTGGCAGTGGCGCACTGGCACTGTCTGGGCTGGAGGCAGAAGCTCTGGGCACAGTAGTGGGAGCACTCGAGAAGCCTCTGCTCCCACATCAAAGGCCAAGGGTTCACCTGGCAGCTGCAAGGGACAGTTCAAAACAGTATTTTCTTTCAGGTCACTTCATCAGAGATTTCTGTGATGCTGGAGAACTTACTTCCATACTGTGCCACATGCCTGGGGCAGGAGCCCACCCAGCTGCACCTGCAGGATACATGGAGACAGCTCCTTGCTGCTGGGGCTGGGCAGGCTCTTTGCCGAGTTTCCCTTGGGATGAAGTGCCTGGAGGCTTTTGTCCTTCCCTTGTCACCTCCCGCTGCTGTATTATGCTCAGACTTTCTATTTTAAGCAGAAACATTTGAAATGAGTATGTCACAGTTAAGGTGACTCACGGCTCAAGAACACATTCCTCCAGGTTTTAAAAGGAAACTATAATCTGGTTTTTGAAGCCTGAGCAGCCCCGCTGTATGCTGCAGACGTGCCTGAGTAACTTGTAATAACCCTCTGTGGAGGTTAAGGTAACTCTGTTCAAAGATGTTTCCTTCAGAGTGAGAGAAGTAAAATTACCCTGGTCAAATAGGCTCAGTGTGAGGACTGAGTGAGGAGGGCCAGTGTGGTTTTTCTGCAGTAGAGATGTTGTGGAGCACTGTGACCTGAGGGGTCAGTGTTTTGTAAGCACCTGCCCATCAAACACAGTGCCCCAGGGTAGTCCTGGCAGCCCCTGCTGTCCACCACCCACCACCCCCTGCCCAGCACTATGGGTCAGGGTCTCTATGCACCCCTCAATGCTTCCTTGCTGAAGGAAGCAAGAAAAAGTCTGCAGCACCCATCAGATGCTTGGGGAGGTGACTGCCTTAGCCCTGCCACTCTCCACCACAGGCCTGTTGCCAATGGTTTAAGTATTGGTTGTTGGCAGGAGGGCTCAGGCTGTGCACACCCTATGCCTGCTTGCACAGGTGCATCCCGAGTGCTGAGGATCAGGAGGGCTGCTTTTCTGGTTTGGTAGACTTTTCCACTCCCTTGGCAGAGGCCTGAGCAATGACAGTGTTGGGTGGGGTGACAGGGGATCAGGACCCTATTTTGCTACAATAGCTGCAGAATAAAAAACATGCCAGCATGAATCAGCTGGTGCACAAAGGCACTCAGGTTGCTCATGTCTATGAAGAGTAACTCTGCACTGTTTAAAGAGTATCTGCCTAGTGATATGCTGGAGTTTGGCAACACTGAACTGAGGTTCAGTTTTCACTTGCTAAAGGGCTTTTGCAGATGTCTTAAACCTCCCTAGCAAGGTTTGCTCAAAGATGTGCTGTGAGGGCAGTGATCTCACAGCAAGAGGCAGCGGATTAGCCCATATGCCTATGCTGCAATTCCCACTGCCGGCAGCCTGGCGTGTGCTTGCAGGATAACTGGCACATAACATCAGGGCACAGAGCAGGTCTGCAGCCCATGGTGCTGCTGTAGGTCCACCTCAGGAGCCCCCACGTACAGCTCTGCCAGCTGGGACAGCTTCTGTAAGAGACCAGGGAGCAGGCAAGCCTTGGTGCAGTGATCCTGGCTGGAGGAGCACCAGGCATAAAGGAGCTACGGACCCGTGGGGCAGTTATCTTGTGTGTGCACTGGGGTACCTTGTAGCTGGGGTACCTGCAGCCACAGGACAAATTTCACCTTCAGTTGTAATGCAGGAGCCTGTGGACAGCTCCCACTTGGTACCAGCAATTCCTCTACAAGCTTGGCCTTGCCTTTGTCCAAAAGCACAGCAAGACACAATGGAAATGATGAGCAGAGTTGCTATTTTGTAAGAAAATTCTGTCACAGCTCAAATCATCAAATTGGCATAACCCTCTCTGTGAAGGGGTCTGCATGATGTGCTACTTGTGGGTGCACAGTTGGGGGTTCCGGGTGACTGAAGGGATGTAAGATTATCTATGTTATTTTATATTTAGTGTTTTCTCCATGTTATGATTTAACCCCAGCTGGCAACAAAGTACCACTCAACTGCTTGCTCACCTTCCCCCTTCTTCCCCTGCTCACATCAGAAGAATGGGAGAACAACCACAAAAAACTAAAACCAGTGAGTTAAGAACAATTTAATAATTGAAGTACAATGAAATATGAATAGGATAATAATTATGGTAATAAAAAGAAAAATAATAAAAACAGAAAGAAAGGAATAAAACCCAAGAAACAGAAGGGATGCCCAGTACAATTGCTCAGAACCCCGAGCAGCAATCAGCAGCTCCTGGGCAACTTCCCTCAGTTTATTAACTGGGTGTGATGTTCCATGATATGGAATATCCCTTTGGCCAGCTCAGGTCACCTGTCCTGGCCATGCTCCCTCCTAGCTTCTTATGCACCTGCTTGCTGGCAGAGCACAGGAAAGTGAAAAGTCCTTCACCTAGGATCAACACAACTCAGCAACAACTAAACCATCGGTATGTTATCAACATTATTCTTGTACTAAATCCGAAGCACAGCATTGTACCAGCTACAAGGAAGAAAATTAACTTATCCCTGATGGAACCAAGTCACTTTAATAAAAGGTATTCTAAATGGTACTTTACAGAGTCTGAGTGGCTTTCCTATGGAGTCCACCACAGACCAGCTCCTAGTGCAGCACACTGGGCACTGAGTGTCATGCTGCTCCAATGAACGGGGCACCACCAGGTGACAGGGGAGCAGCCAGGCTTTTTGGCAATTTAACCCATCATCAGTCCCAGAAAGATCATCTTTCCAAGCTGATGTAACACTTCTGGTGATAACAGTAGTGTCTGGCACATGCTTATGCACCATGCTCTGCAGAAATGGGCAATGAAAGTGCCTTTTCTGATTTTCATCATAGATGAATGTTTCAGTTTTTGAAAAAGGAAAGATATTATTAGAGGTGATCAATAAAGAAACTCCAGCATTTGGCAAACCATCTCTTCCATAAACCTTCCAGTGTCCATGTTCTCTCTACCTGCATGCTGGCCAGGTTTATTTCTGGATCAATCCCTGGGATGTTAAATCTTTTCCCATACAGACGTGTTTTATTACTCCAAGGCCTGCAAAACTGAAAATATGGTAAAGCTGCTAAATAATAGATGGTTTCTCTAGCTGTCTCTGGTGATCCCTCCCTGGAAGCCAGGAAAGCACTCACCAGAGTGCCCTTGATTTGCAGCTCATAAAAGTTTTGGCTCCAAGGAACTTAAACCAAAAGCAGAACAGCAACTGTAATAATTACACTCTGTGGCTGCTACCATTGCTATCAACTTCAATTGCTAGCATACAAGAAATAAGAAAATAATAATACAATTAAAAATGAAAAATAAAATAAAATAAAATAAAATAAAATAAAATAAAATAAAATAAAATAAAATAAAATAAAATAAAATGAATTAAAACATCTCAAGAATTTTTTTCAGGAAATCTAATAGCTGCTTGAGATAGTATAAATGCATTCAAAAAGGCACTTCTGTCTGTGACTTAAGGAGGTTTGTTCCTGACCCTCTAGGGCCATACTACTCATCATGCTGTTCACATTTACAATAGGTTGTCACCACATCATCACAGGAAGAAAATAAGGCTCCCTCAAAGAACACATTTTTCCAAGTGGAAAAATAGGGGTTTTTCTGTCACTTCTTACATGTGCAGCTACAGAATGATTACTCAGAAGAGTCTTCCTCTCCTTCATCTTCTGTTTTGGAAGACTGTCAGGACTTAAAAACTATTTCCATTTACTGTGTCTCTGCACAGTCAGGAAGTCTGCCAGTTTTCCCAGTGTCTGCTGAGCCCCTCCATCTTATGATGAAGGAAACTAAAAATATAGGGCAGAGGAACTCATGGCCAGTCAGAGTATCTGGAACTATTTGACTTTCTTCATTTTCCTCTTTACTGCTTCCCTTTCTGGCACATTCTGTTGAATCTCCTGAATTTTACAGTGAAACATTGCATCACATATACTGATAGATGTGTGGGAACTAAGGAAGGGCAAAACTTCTCAAGGCTGTCCACAGTCTTCATGCCACAAGAGAAGTGTTTTCCCCCAAAACTATTTGATGACTAAGTTCAGGGGAAGGCACCAATTTATTGAAACAAAACCGTCCTGAGCTTCTGGGAAGGCACCAATATAGAGAAACAAAACCATCCTGAGCTTCTGGGAATTGGGCTGTTGCTGCTGATCTCGTAGCTCTGCTGCAGCTCACATGGCAATGCACCTGCACACTGTCACCTCCCCACTGCCTCAGCTGCCCAGAACATGCCATGAGTATCACCTTAGGTGCCAGATGGACTTCTGAGAGGCCAATTCACTGAAATTACTTCATTAAGGTTAATTTAAAAAAAAGGTAAATTATGTATATATATATAGTTTTAGTTAGGCCTTTTGGTAGGCCTCAGTTTAGCAGACAGTCTTATGTAGATTAGGAGGGAGAGGTGTCACATGACTTAAGCAACCAAAGAAACATTTCAAATCAGATGACACAAACTGAAATATAACTACAGTACAGTAGGAGGAATTCTCTCAGTTCTTCATAGCTGCTCCTCTGGGAAAGATGTATCATGTTGTTTTACTGGACCAAGCTTTACCATCACTTGCTGCTATGGTATCTTAGGAGAGTAAAATGTTTGTTCCTAGTCTTCTCTCGCTTGGGTCTGCCCTTGTGGGATTGAGTTCTCATGGGTGATTTGTAGCTAAAGTAGTGGGATTTGTGTTCGATGGAGAGTGAAGAGTTGTTGTTTATTATACCTAACTTGTGTAGGTGTGTGTTATATTGTAGTCTGCTTTTAATTTTCTCTTTTTTTGGTGTAAATATGTAAGTAGTGAAGTTCAAGTTTAAGTCTTGGAGGTTTTTTTCCCTCTCTTTTTCTCAGCGGGGGAGGGAGGCTGACACTCTGTGTTGGGCAGCTGGTATTTTGCCAGCTCAACCCAAGACAATATATAAATTTTTATTCATCAGGTATTTATGTTTTTTGATAGAAATTACAGAAAAGTAGGTAACAGATGAAAGACAGAAGAGATTTTATTATAATGGTAATACTTTTTTGGAATATAGCACACTGCAGGTAAGATGTTTCTAACCAGATTTCAAACATACATGCGTTGGTGCAGCTTTTACTAAAATGCTGTTGTTGAGGGAATTTCTGTGAGAAAAATTGTACAGCAGGTAGGTTAACTGATTCTGCATTAGCCAATAGTTATTGCTAGAAAGAGCTGAGAATTTTCTAACGGAGTGGTGTGCATGGGAAAACACAGTTGTGCTGCATCCCAGAAATCCCAGAAAACAGAAATACTTCAGTGACTTTTCTTAGGGAAAAAATGTAAACACCCACTTGGGTAAGGCTGGAAGGTCTGTTTTGGCTCTGCCAGAATGCAATGTTTTCATTTCATAGTCTAATAAAAATATTTCAACATTCAAAACACTTCAGCATTCAACATGCAAAATTTGAACACATACAAGTATTTTTCAATTGTGATCTCATTCTGATTCTTTGAATTATGGACCTTTTTCTGTCCCTAAGACCTGAAGATTCTTGCTCCATATCCTGCGAACTAATCACTGCCTCTGGTTTGGACCACATGGCTCAACACAGTGCTTGGAAAATCAAGCTGACCCTTTAGTGAGGAACATGCACTAAAAGCCTTGAGTTGAAAATTAAACACATGATCATGAGCTGCTTCATTGGAATGTCACTCAAACCTAGCACTGCCTGAGGAACTTCATTCCTTTCCCAGTGTCCTAAGCAACATTTATCCTGCAATATTGAAGTGCAAACCCTGGCTCAGCCTCTACTTTGAAAGTTTTACCAGACACCTGTTTTGGCTGAGAGTATAGGGCAAGGCAGATATCTCAGTCAACATTTTAGAAAATTTTTAGGAAAAAAATATTGTTGTAGTTGTAGAAAAAATAAAATTCCTGCTAACAGAGCATTGCAGGTGTGTCCTCACTTCTGGCCTGGCCTGAGGCCAAAGACCAGGGCCTCTCCCTACCGGTGCCTTACATCACTGAGGCTGAATCAGGACGCTGCCTTCTGGTGAGGAAATAAGCTCTTTCCTCATCTGGAGCCAGAACGAACTTTCTTCAAGGAGTCTGCGTGGAATAGTGGTGAGCTCAGCTGAAATTCTTGGGGAAACTGGTGTTGCAATAACAGCAGGAAAATCCTCTGCTCCTATCTGCTGGGATTTTGGAAGCCCAGTTCATGTAGACAAGACCCTGCAGAACAGGTCAGACAGGATACAGCCACAGCCCAGACCTGGGGTCTTGGTCAGTCCTTTATAGCATTCTTCCTTACGATCAGCATGGGATCCCCCCTTCTAGTCAGCTTTGTGTTTTTCAACTTCATCTACTATCACCCAGACAGCAGCCTCTTTTGCTGTCAAAACTCGGCTGAAGGTGACACTATTGGGAACATCATTAGAGGACAAATGTCAAAAATTTGAAGACGCCAGTCCAGACAACCAACATAAGGCCACACTGCAACAAAAGAGTAGTCATAGAATCTCTTCTCCAAGCAAGAGAGACCACCCCCAGTTCTGGGGGAGCAGGCAGCCTTCAGTGAGGAAAGCAGCCAGGCTGTAAGAAAGCAAGGGTTGAGCTTCCTGAAAATAAACTTAAGCTAGAACAAGGTGGAACCTTCCTCAGAACCACTTTGCCATGCCTTATCTCATTCTGCTGTGTGTGGACAAGTGGATGCAGAGCTCCATTCTGAAACCAGGCATGAACAAGGATTGACTCTTAGTCTGTCACTGCCCAGTAAAAGCCTTTTTTGTTACCTCTAGGGTGTTATGAACATGTGAAAGATTTCCATGACTTTTCTGTTAAACAGCAAAGGCTTCAGGAGTTCTGTTTCATCCTAAAGTGCATGGTACACATTTCTGATTTCTCAGACACCTGTGAGAGTGAAACCATCTCCATTTGGGCGTTCCTCATGTGGGTTTCTTCTCCAAGATCTGTTTCTGCTACAAGAAGATCTCCGTGCTTCCGTGACTGTAGCACGCAGCATCAGCATACTGAAACAAATGCATTTAAGAGTAAATCCTCTTCTTACTTGTGCTTTAATTTACATGAACTTAAATGCCAAGGCCATGCTCATTATCCAGCAGGGTCGGAGCAGTAGATGGGTCCTTAGCTGAGGAAGCGCTTGTTGGCAGAGTGAAATAAGCTGAAGCTCCCTGCAGAAGGCAGGGAGAGGGTAATATGTCTGAACTAAGCAGAGGGCAAGAGACAACAATTGCTGGAGACAGGCAGTTTAGGCTTCTTTGGCACCTTCTCTCTTCACAGCAAATTCTGATGCTATCTCATCTTCTTTATGCTTGTTTTCTTATTGCTAATCAAATAGCACAATATAGCTCTATCACAGGCCTATCACTGCTCCCATACAACAGAGCTGTTTACTTTGAATTAGGAAAAACATACAGAGCCTCCATGTGCAATTGTTACAGCCTGAATCCCTAGATAAAAGGAGAAATTCAGTCAGAAATTACTAAATACCTTATGTGTTTGGGGTTTGGTGTTCTTTATTAAAGGGGCTGGATTCCCTTAATCCTTTTGCTCAGTTCTACAGATTCTTCGGAACTGCAGAACCAAATCCAGCCACACAGGCCCACATACTACAGGAACAAGAGGGCCATCAAGAGGGATGTTTGACAGCTAATGCTGAATTACAGCATGAGCCAAGTCGGTTTGTTTTGAAAAGCCTTAAGTGGTGTTTATGCTGAAAAAAGCACATATAGTCAAACCAACCAGTCTGTCCTAAAACTTATAAATTATTGTTTCATTTACAAATCTGCTCAAGGCTTCTAGTAGCAGAAACATGTATGTCTTGGTGGTCCTTGATAGCTATACAAGTCCCAGATCTAGTCAATGCTACCC
Organism: Myrmophylax atrothorax; assembly: GCA_026770055.1. Classification (NCBI taxonomy): domain Eukaryota; kingdom Metazoa; phylum Chordata; class Aves; order Passeriformes; family Thamnophilidae; genus Myrmophylax; species Myrmophylax atrothorax. The sequence continues at coordinate 12,557,275 of JAOXXN010000265.1, forward strand.
AAATATTACGTGGGGCAGCAAGACAAAGGCAGCAAACTATCTCCAGAGATAATTATGAGTCCCTGGAATTCATAATCAAATCAGGGACTGGGTTCTCTTTGCAAGCAAGAGTGGGAACATGTCCCTGACTTCACCTTTCACACATCCAGCCCACAGCTTTCTTGGGTGGTTGGTGGGGGTTGTACAAAGGATGCCCAGTGCACAAGTACGGAGCCTAATCCCCATCTTTGCCTTTCAAAACACTTCTCTGCACCTCTCTTTCTAAGAGACCAGGACTCATTACTAGGTAGAACCTGTATCCTTCCATGGATAGCCAAGGCTACTTATGCACCCACATTTTTGTAGAAGTATTCTTTATTTTTCATATATTTCAACACATCATTCCATCAGTTGATTACCTAAGTTTTCTGTTCCAAAAGACAATATTCCTGCAGGCTGGATATCTAGGAGAAAATACCATTCTGTGCCATGACCAAGCAATCCAGAGGACCAGGATTCAGAGGGTTGTTTCCAAACTGGCACATGCCAACACTGCTGTGGGAGAATTTAAGAGACCTCTGTGGTGTTACTTGCCAATAGCACTGGAGGCATGAATCAAAAGCTCATTGTAGAAGATGCTTTTACCTGTTGAAACAAAGATGTGCTTGTGACCCATCACTAAAAATTACTAGCCTTTATTAGTTTGCATGGAATCTATGGTGCAGTTTGTTCAACTTGAACATGAAAACCAAACCCACACAAAAAAAACCCCACCCACCCACGCAAAAATGACCAAATGGTTCACTACAAGAGAGAGGTGACAGATATGGACAACAGCTCCAACAGTGTTACTGGCAATAGTAGGTAGAGAAAAATGGTGGCTGTTCATTGACCTTTATAAAATATATTTGGCAAGAGATAAAGGCCTAGTCAGTGAATGTCCATGAAAAATAACACTCTGTTTAAATCTGAAAACACAGCAGGAGGTAAATGGTGACTGCTGTGAAGGCCCAGTCATGACCTGCCAAGGGGTGGACGGCTACACTCCTTGTGGTTTGCACCCCTGGCCATGCCTGTGCTGAATTGTGAGCTGGTTGGCATGCTGCATCCCACAAACTGCAAACTTTCTTTTCTTTTTTAGAGGAAAACAACAACAATCAACAAAAAACCCCAAACAAACAAAAGAAACAAAAAGCCCACATCACCCACGTTAGTGACATTCTGGAATAAGGAGTTACTCCAACAACTGGCTCCTGCCCCACGATGCCCGAGCCGGCGATGGCCCCTCCAGCCTGTTCTGCCTCCTGCTGCTGCGCTTCCTTTCTGCTACACCTCACATGCCACCTAGTGGCTTCCCGAGTGGAAAATTCCTTTTAAAACATGATTTACAGGCACGCTGCTCCTGCCAGATGTTCCGTATGTCTCCATCTCGCTGTCGAAGAATGAGCTGAGGCACCGCACACGCACCACGCCGGCGGCACCGCTGCGAACCTGCCCCGCGACAGCCCTTCCCTCCCACCAGCCCCAGCGAGCTCTCACTCCTCATTGCACCCTCAGACTCCCTCCAAGAGATTTCCACCACCTTGGCCTGTGTTTACAGCTCTCTCCTGTTCTCCATCATGTTGATGCCTAAGGATTTTAGTGCATATTTTGTAATTTTTAGAATTACATAGGCTACATGGATTTTCCTGTGTTGGTCACATATTAGGTGGTATCAGAAGTTAATAAAACATTCCCTCATACATTCTCTCAAGGACACGCTGTTCTGAAGAAGCCACCTGCAAGATATCTTGCAGACAAAACACAAGAAGAAGGCTTAGAGGTCCTGAACTTCTCCAACGAGCAGTTCTGAAGACCTCTATGGATGGGGCATCAGGGGAAATGAGAATCATGGTTGGTCATAGAAATCTCATATGTTGATTGCTGGAGGGGTTATAAAAGCTGTAAAATCCCTAGTCATGTGTGTGCAGACCTCAGGTGTGCACCTTGAAAGCTTTCAATAAAGGTATACCATCTATCTTTCTCCATTAA
>JAOXXN010000265.1:12563858-12614355 GCA_026770055.1 Myrmophylax atrothorax
TGTGCCTTACCTAAAAAAAAACCCCCAGACACCAAACCTCCCCTGCGCAGGCTGGAAGGGCACACCCACGTGGGGAGAGCCCTTATATATATATATATATATATATACTATGACTCTAACTTGCTTTAACCATGTTTTGGGGGTTTTTTTAGAGAAGTAGAAAACACTTTCCACATGCTTAAGGTCACATCTGATGAAGAACAAGCAAGCACTGTTACATAGCACATGTATTTTTCTTGTTTAACCAAAGTGTAAAACCAGGCCATGAACAAAACATGAACATTTCATCCTGAATTGTGTGGGAGAAAGATGGAAAAGCAGAAGTAGGATTAGAGGACAAACCTTCTGCCAGACATCACAGCCAGCAACAATGCCTGACCTCAGATGTAACACTATTATTGTAAATAGCCCTGGTGCAGGCCCTCCATGTAGAAACACAGGAAAATTAACCAAAACCAGTGCTCAGTGAACAAATTTTTCCTACTCCCAAGAATATGAAGCAGAATATAAACAGTCTTTTCCTTAAAGGAAGGGGAAAGAGGGGAGGAAAATCATCCAGGGAAGCAAGGGGGTACATTGTTGGGAGCAGCTCCTGCCACTGCTACTTGCCATGGGTGCCTTCCTCTTCTCCCACCTGGGCTTTCCCAGTGCCAGCACGTCTGCTCGGTACTTGATACCACATGCATAGAGAGCAGAGCTGCCTCTTGCTCAAGAGAGGAAATGTTGCATCAACTTCTTCCTTTTCACACATTAACCAAAATCTCTCTTGCCTTGAGTGCCCTGCTCCTTCATTTGCTGCCGTTCTTATGCAAAGAAGCCCTTGCTGACAGGCTGGCACAGCCATTCACCCCAGGGACACTGAGACAACATTCATGACTGGTGTTTCTGCTATGCATTCTCCATTGAGATAAATGATATGCCTCATTTCTGCCAGAAATACCTCTAACATAGTAGAGGACCAGTGAACCTGCCTGTCGGTTCCTCTCTTCTACCCCACCAGATCTCCATAAAATACCCTCATTGGTGTGAGTCCCAGCCCAGGACTATCTCTGCCCTGTGCAGTTGGTCATGGGGAATCAGGACTGCTGTCCTTTGGGCTGCCTCCCCACCAGCTCCCCACTGTCTGCACCACACACGTAGGGGAGGACAGGACACAACACTGGCAGCAGCAGAACTGACCAACCCAGAGCAACTGCGTAAACACAGCAGAAAATTCACTCGCTCTAAATGTACAGGTCCAAGTGCAGAAACTGAATATCCTGAAATTTACTGTTTATAGGCAGGAGAGGGGTAAGGGAGAAAGGAAAGCACGTTGTTAAAATGTTTTAAAGCAGCTCCCAGAAGGCCAGCTGCCAACATGCAAGTTCATTTACGCCTCTGCAACCCGGTCTGCTCTGCCAAAGCAACACCAGGAATAGCCAGCCCATGGGCACTAGGAACTGCTGCCTGGGCTGTGCTATTTCAAATGATCTTGTTCCCTCACCAAAGAGCAAATATGGAACAACTTGCAGTATAAAATCCCATGCAAAGACAAGGTCCTGGTTGCAAGCTACTGTAGGACACGTCAGCAAGGTAAGCACCACCACCACTCCCTGATCCTTCTTACTTTGCTCAGCCCCAGCTGAAGGAAATACCCTTTCTCTTTGCAACAGCAGAAAGCTTGTATATAAAATATCTCCTCTTGGCAGCAAGGGCCAGCTTTGGACTGTCCTCACAGTTCACTCCTACAAATTATCTTCTGGAAACAACTATTTGTCAGGATTCACCAGGGCAGATTCAGACCAGAGCCTTCTTGCGCATCCTCATTTGATCCCACTGTCTGGCATTCCCAAACTCTCAGCATCCCTCAAAAATACATATAAAATTACAACACAAGACACTCACATTTAGTAAACTTGTCATTGATTGTAACAAAACAATCTGCTAGCCCAGAGCCCTTGGTGGGATTATACATGCAGAGCCACAGAATAGGCATAAGAAAGAGCTGACAGATCAATTGCCTTTATAATTGTCTCCCAGATGGCTGAGATGCTGGATGGCTTAACAATTCACTGCACAGAATTCCTTATAATAAAGAAGAGGGACTGATGTCTCCCACTGAAAGGCAGAGGGGGGCCTGGTGGTAGATACAGGAGTAGACTCATGCTCTCAGTAGCACACTTGTGACCCAGCCTGGCAGGACATCGCATGAAAGGAGCTACTTCTTTGTAGTTGGGCTCCTGGTAACAAGAAGCTTCAGACGCAAAGAGCAAGCTGAGTCCAGCTGAACCACAGAGTGCCGAGGCTCTTTACTAGTCGTTTAAATCACAGTTACTTGTAATAAATCTCAGCTGTGCCCTTGCTGGTGGCAGATCTCCCATGGCTGCAGCACACACACAGGTGCAGCACCCAGCAACCCCAGTGCTGTGGACATGGTCTGCTCTTTGGCTGGGACAGCTGCTCTCTCTCACTGCACTCATTTCCAGCCATCCGTCACTGCACACAGATTTCCTCTGTGGTAGGGAGCACTTCTGGGAAGAAGGATCAATCATACCGCTGGTGTTGAGGCAGGAAGGTTTTCATTTAGTTAGCAAGGGTGTTAATTCATAGCATATTTGCTGCTTCTCTCCAAATACTCTTCCAGATGAGAGCTCACTCCCTCACACTTGCTGGACACTAAGGGTGAAGATTAACTAGCATTTTGTTTAATTGCAGAGCTTGATGCAGTCCTTCACCCTTCTCACACTCCACTGAGGGCTCCTGGCCTCTGCTTCAGGTTGAGCTGCTGCTCGAACACCAGCAGATTTGTCTGGTTGAAATAAAACCTATAGGTGGTTTTTTTGGCCCAAGAGTGGCTATTTATGGATATAATGGTGCAAATGACTTAAAGCATTGCAAATGCAAAGCCAAATTTTGCAAAAAATGCTGTTTGGACAAGCTCTAAGTTATTGCATACCAAGTTATTGTGTAGTCTGAACTACCAAAGGAGAGTTACTTCCCCCCTCACAAACACTGTGAATTTTGTCAGCTTTTTGATACTAAAATATTTTTCTCAGAGTTGAATAGCTAAAGGTTTATTATTGGATTAAAGACATACTAAAACAGCAGTGGAATGAAAAGTAAATGTATAGAGCATTATTACTTTTTTTTTGAGGAACTGCAACTACTTTCATCACATATGCTATAGGAAATGTCTATTAATTGCATCTGAGTGTCAAGATGACTAGTTTTTAACAAAATATTTTGGAGTACAAGTTGAACCAAAACAACATGCAACAAACAGTTTTGCATTTTCATATTTGCAGCGAGGACCATGAGAATTACCCAATAAAAGGAATGTTTTCTTTGGAACTCATTGGCCTGTACCAGCTCAAGTTAGTCAAAATTGGTTTTCTCTTTTTTAGTGTAGTGTCTCTTCATTTTTACAAACCTTTAAAGAAAAGATAATACCACTCAGTTCTGAGATGTACCTGGAGGACTCTTGGACCACAAAGAGTCAAAGGACTGTGGAGCTGTGTGATGCTACCAGGAATTCCTTTTCCCTGCTTTGCATTTTTTAGAGCTGTTTACATGATGTGCAGTGACGTGACATACAAAAGTATAGTGTCACTGTGCTTGTTCCACCCAAGTAAAATTCAATAGAGAGTTGAGTCCACTTTTATCCAGAAAGACATGTTGAATCCACTGCTTTCGTTCCAGTTCATTGTGCAAATGCAGATGTAGGTTATGGGTAACGAGCCTTCCACAGCAGCTGCTGCAAGCCCACACTCAAGAGGAGGTAAGTCAGAAAGGAATGAAAACAGAAACTGGGCTGCATACAATAGTGATCTCTTTTTTATATGACACGTAGAGAGTAACAAGGGACAAGCTCTCTAAGTTGGTTAACAATGGTCTTGGAGATGGGAAAACATGTCAATATGATTTTACATTTGCAGTACTCAGAAGGAATCCCCCAAATGAGAATAGGAATACACACAACAAGAATGGAAAACGGTCAGACTTCTTTGGGTGAAAAAAGGTGTAAAAATATTCCTAATAAATTCCTATTTCATATGTCAAATTTTAGCCAAAGAAAGAATTTTTGAGGAGTTAGTAATTGCTTGAAAGCCTGAGATTACTAGAGAAAAGCCGGGAAAACAGTAGCTGCTGATGGTTGCTATTGGAAGTCATTGCAACACAGCCCTTATTCTACTTTCTGTTGTAGAGCCTTCTTGCACAGGCCTGGATAATTTAAGTCATTTGTTCTTAGGTCAGGATGTCTCATTTCCATTGACACCCTCTTCTCTTAGCAGTGGGGGTTTAAAAGCAGCTGGTAACACCACAGCCTCCTTTCCTCCCTGGATGTAGGGCTGACTGGTGTATTCTCAGAAAACACTGTCCACACAGGGTCCCATCCCTACGTGCTTTTGCCTTGTGCAGAAATACCTAAATTCAGTGCTCAGCTTAATCGTCACAGCTGTGCTGGGGAAGAATTATTCCATGGGTACACAGGCAGAGCTCCTCAGGCAGAAGCAGTTTAGTAGGTACCAGGATTTTCCTGCCACAAGAGCGCTCTGCAAGACAATGAGGACGGCAGTTACAAACAGCTTCTGCAGAAATAATGCATTTTCTATAGGCAACAGCTCCAATTGTCTCCTGTTCCCATCAGCCTGGGCATAGCAACAGAGGATATACTGAAGAACCATTGAGACAAACTCATGAGCTTTTGGGGATTTAGTGAGGTTGTGTGTGTCTCACCTCCAGCTATACAGATGATTCCTGTCTGACACATCAAACCCTGTCTCAGTCAGTGTTAACTGTAAGCTTACATGTGTGATGCATGCAGAAAGCTGCCCGGGTCTCACTGTTGGTTCTTATGTGGAAAAGGGTCTATGCACCATGTTTTCTCTATGTAAGGGAGCCTGGGACACCCTCTCCCTGGATAGACAATGGCTCTTTGCGATGCTGGAGGTAAGAAACTTAAGAAGGAATAATAACCAAAGTTGCAGTTGAGAGAAAGCTCTCAGGTGCCCATAAGAGCCTATCATGTTGCCCATGGGCATTTCACACTCATGCTGACATGCACCAGAGCAAGGAAGCTGCTGTGCTGCCATGGAAGGCAGCATGCTGTAACATCACTCACACAACTGGAGGGCTTCTTTGGTTTTGCTCTTTATTCACACATGAAGCTGGAAATATGTCCTCTTACAAAGTGGAGCATGAGAAGCAGCGGCCATAACAAGAAAAGCAGTGCTGTCCCTTGAGAAAAAGCATTTATGTCCTCTGCAGTGGCGAATATGCAGCAGAAGGCTGCTGTCAGCAAGTCCTCATTGCTGTTAGCAAGTCCTCTCTGCTGTTTGCTCTGAAGGAGGGTAGAGAGCACGTCTTGCTAGCAGATAGCTCAGGAAAAGCCCAAACACTGAACAAAAAATCCCTTACAGAATTACAGGAGGGATGCTGCCCCTGCTGCTGTGTGATGAGCTGGATCACACCATGCAGAGGTTGGAGAACTACAGCCATAGGGCCTGGCTGGTCTGTAAGGCTGCATTTGAGTGTGGTGATGAGCAGTGATGTTGGGCACAATAATAAAAATGTGAGCAGGCTACAGGAGGTTTGCTCAGACCTGTGTCACATACTTAAGGTGCTCAGAGATATGTTCAGATCTGTAGTATGGAACAGTCTGAATGGAGGGAGGAAAAATCACTCCATTCCCATGAGAAAAATTACTGGAAAAGAGCAAGAGATGTTCTCACATGGAGAAGAAGCAAAGGTCTGGAGCCAGGAGCTGAAGATGACCATGAGATTAGCTCAGTTGGTTAAAACTTCATTGTGTAATAATGACAAGGTTATGCGTTCAATCCCCTATGTGGGCCATTGACTTAAGAGTTGGACTCGATGATCCTTGTGGGTCCCTTCCAACTCAGAATAGTCTGTGATTCTGTGGAGTCAGTTGTTGCTACATGCATTTTTAGATTTGCACAGACCTATTGAAAGGTTTTTATGTAGCACAAAAAGAATGTGGCAAATTCTCAATGTCATTGAAGCCAACTCTGCTTTCCAAATTAACTTGTCTCCCTAACCTTTTCATTAGAGACAGTCCACTTACAAATCCTTGAAAACAAGAAACAGTGCAATGTACTACTTCTGACTTTTCAACTGGGAAGCCTAACCAGGAGGTTAATCTCTGAAAGTCTTGAGCATGGCTAAAATTGCATCCAGTAGTGGAATTTCATGTTATTACTACTGTAAGGCTTGACTTTGCTAGAGCTGGGATGTCTGTGGGATGAAGGTGCTGCAGGAATGAGCTGTGCTTTACTGGTGAGAGACAGTACCGAAAAAGAGTTTTCGGACTGAGTACGCTCCTTGAAAAATCAACAATAGTGGAAGACCACTGGCTCCTTATGAAGTTCCTTCCATCATAAATCATGTTAAAGCTTGTTGGAAACAGAAGGTATTGCAGCCCTATTCATTCTCACTAGACAAGAGGGAACAATTAACTTCCTTTATGGAATAAACTATCCAGAACAATAGGATCCACCATGCAAAACACAGACACATGACACAAGTCTTCTGAGGGCTGAGCTATGCCAGGTATTGCCTTGTAGTACAAACAATGTGCATGAACCACTTGCTGGAAAAGAGCTTGGAGCTGTGAGCAAAGTGTTTCCTCATGTTAAGCAAAGAAAACAGTGCCTATTCTTTGTAAATAAACAGCTAGGTTTCGAAACAGTCCAGACACCAGAGAATTAACTGAAACAATCCAAACTTTGGCTAACCACTAGGGTCAAAAAAGGATAATAAAACGTCTTTTTCCTGTTCAGAAAACCCCAAACTTTATTTTCTATAGCCTTCGAAAAATAAAAATGACATCATGAATAATTTTGGGAATACCTAAACATTACTTCAGTTGCCTGGCAGGAATATCCTGTCCTGTCCCTTCTTTCTTTCGCAACAGGCCTTGCAGCAGGGACAGTTTCCTTCCAGACACCAAAGGTTTGGTACAGCTCTGACTGGCATGATTACAACCACATGGCAAAGCAAGTAGAAAGCAGGAAAACAAAAAGCGTATGGCTTTTCTGGATGGTGTAGGCTGCAGATGACAAATGTAAAGGAGGATGGATCCACATGAAGAAATCTGAAGGGTACTGAGAGTCTTTGGAGTGAGGAAAGCAAGGAAAAGGCAGATGTGAGCAGAAGAGGGAAGCCAGAGCAGAGAGCTGAAAGAGGAGGTGAGCAGGGAGGTCAAAAACTTTAATGATAGTACAGAATTATTGGTAGGGAATATGAAGGCCGATGGTGAATAACTGAAGGATGACCTTAAGAGAGAGAATGACCAGCCCAAATAATGGCAAATAAAATTCAGTCTAGACAGGTGAAAGGTAACAAATGCAGTTAAGGACAAGGAGCTCCAGTTTCATATATAAATAATGGTTTCTGAGCTCACTGCTGCTGCTCAGGAGGAAGGCCTTGGTAGAACTACTGTAGACACTTTCTTGAAAAAATCACTGCTCAGCAACAGTCAAAGAACAAATAAATGTTTGGGATTACTACAAAAGGAAAAGCCAATCAAGTAGCAAACATCACTGTGCCACTGTATAAATCCATTTTGCACCCACACCTTGAGTACTCTCTGCAGTTCTGGACCCTTGAAAAGGATAGAGAAGTGGTGGGAAAGATTCAGAGAATAACAGGATGAGGAAAAGTGTGATGTAAGTTTTGTACAAGGAACAGTGCAGGAGAGTAGGACTTCTCAGGCTGGATAAAAGGTGAGATGGGGACACTGTACAGGGAGAGGTATGAAATCATTAATAACACAAAAGATAATGGGTAGGGATCAAATGTTGATTGTGCCTCCAGGCCAATGAGGGACCAGGTAATGGTGCTGGTAGGAGCCAAGTTCAAAGGAAACAACAGGAAGAAGTTTGTCATGTAGAAGGCAGTGGACCTGCTGAAGAGGTCCTTTCCAAAGCAGGCTGAGAACACAAAGAGCTTACATGCTCACCCAAGTGTTTGGAGGGGTCTATGCCACAGGCAAACCACAGCAGGTTCAGAAATTCTCTGAGCTGAAAACAGCTGGAAGCTACAGTAACTGACTGATACAAATCTGCTTATGGCTCCTGTTGGAGGCAAAGTACATGGGTGAGTTAGATGGACCAAACCAGCACAACTGTTCTTACCTGTAGTGAAAATAGGTAAGATAGGACTCAAGTAAATATGGAGATCCCAAAGGGAGCTAAGGTGGCAGCATGCAACACAGCAGGAGGTGAACTCAGGGGTTTGGGTGAAAGTGGCACAGTTAAACTGCAGTCCAAAGGTGTGGAAAAGAAGGCAGTAGAAAAGCTGCAGTTTCAACTCCATCAATACTCTGGCTGAGCCCAGACATGCCCCACTATAATCAGGAGCAAAGCTTCCACTAACTCCAGCAGATCAAGCCCTAGAGACATAAAGGCAAGCCATTAAGTGGGGAGTTTCAGGGTCAAAGAATACCTCCGAGATAACAGAAGACATAGCACAGGTGAGTCTGTACTGGCAGAATTTGCAATTTATCTGTTTGTTATCTATCAACCAGATCAGAATTGTTTCTATCCTGATCAGATCCAAGTAAATTTGTAATTTAGATATATTCCTTTGCAGAGTCTGCAAGATCCTAAATAATAACTGCTATGTAGGTATTGCCCACAGCACAGGTTTGGGGGTTTTTTTCATTTTTTTAATAAGCACTTTGAAATAAGGCGTGTTGCCTCTGCTTCACTTCAAATGTGATATAATCCAGTAGTGAGAAGTTACAGAGTCATGGGCCCAAGGCAAGCTGCAAAGCTCCTCAAAAGGCCAAGTTTCAATTTTTCTTAAGGGTATATGGGTTTAAGAAATAAGGTCTCCAAGTGTGCCTTTTAAATGGAAGGAACCACTATTCATTAGTTATGAGGCACTGATTATCCGTCAATCAGCAAAATCAATATGATTCTTCCCCAAACTGAAGAATACTTCACATTCCAGGGGATATTTCTAAATATCATGAATTTTTCTCCTACAGACAATTATTTTGGGTAATGACCCTGAAATAAGCCTTTCCTGTTCTGATGTTGTGTTTTTCTGTGGGACTGATCTTGCTTTGTTTGGTATATGATTCCTACATGTAGTATTTCAATAAGTGCTCACATAATGGTCAGTATTTTCAGAGAAGAGTGTTTTATTGTTTTAGCTGAAGTAAACTGATTTTCTTGGACTGCTCAAAAATTCATTTTGGGAAGCTGATCTGACTAACTGGGTTAAACTAGAAATGTGCCAAATTGCTCTGCAGACATGGCATGGCTGCTGACCTGCTTTGAGACTGGAAATCATTCCAGGCTGTGACGGGCCATGTCTGTCCATGTCAGCTGTGCACTGGGAAATACACAAGGAGGCAGCTCACTAAAAAATGTCCTTCAACTTAGGGCTCAGAGAGATTCCTGTGAAGCATATTGCTTGCAAGGAAACCAGCCTCTCAGGCCTAACAAGTGTAATTTCTCACACCATTTATTACAATTTCTCAGTGTACCTGGGACAGCATGTACAGATGGACACACAGCACCTCATGAAGACCTTTACAAACATCTGACCCATTCACCCCACCTGGCCCTGTTCTTTAGCCTGATGCCAATAGACCTCAGCAATACAGGCTGTTTCTTCTTTTCAGCAGCAATTTGGTTCTGACACTGCCGTTTGACATCTCTGTGTGTACTTTTGTATCACATTTACTCCCCTGCATGCTGCTCAGGTACCCACTTTGCAAAGCGGGGCATCTCTGCACAGACCACCCCTTGATCCCCACCATTCAAGGATACATTTTGGTAGCAGGAGGTTCCATCTGTGGGTCTCAAGCAGCTTTTCAGTATCCATCCTCCTATTTGTCTCGCTTGTCACATCTGTTCCTCTTGCACAGGTTCAGTGGGAAGGGGAAGCTGGCACATGAAGACAGATGTTTGGAAGAAGAGCACATCTTCCCCAATGCAAAGCCTCACCACTGCTGAGGATGTTGCCTAACAAAGCTGTTGTTAACTGTAAGGAAGGAGGAGCCTCAGAGGTCATTCAGGCTGCAGTCTGCTGAGCCTTCTCTTTTGAAAGAGTCTCTCCCATCTGTGCCTTTAGTCTATTTTTGTGCTATTTTCATGTCATGCCATCACAAGTCAACATGCAGCTGCACCATGAAGTGGCCTGAGAAAGTGATCTGGCTGAAAATTCACTCAGCTGAAAAAAAAAGAGAAAAAAAGAGGAATTTTCCAGCCAGCTGAGATCTCTGATCTCATTTACCACACAGCAGCACAAACAGTTGTACCACCACCAGGGAGGTAACTTCTTCCTACAGCTGTGGTGGCTGCTGCCAACTCTTTCTCAGGCAACAACCCAAGCCTTGCCCTACGGACATGTTCCTTAGCAGGAATTGAGTTTTCTCATTTCCTTTCCACTACTCAGGCAATCCTAACTTGTGTAGACAGGCAGTGACACGTGGATGTCCAACATGTGATTTGAGGAGGTCTTGTTAGAAAGCTCACATGGGACAAGATCTGCCATACTTTCTCCTTGTGAATACAAAGGCAGCAGGAGAAAAGTTTCTCTGAGTGATTGTTGCTTCAATTCTTGGTCTTGAGTCCCCTTGGGGAATTTAAGTAAATAGTTTATATAGGCAAAGTCTTTTGGTAGCTTCCTCCCTCTGCTTCCTGCTCTTAACCAGTGGATGGACGCATCATTCCCTGCCTTGAGACCTCTGGTCCCAGAGAATTTGTTTGACAGTATATTGTTTCCCTTTTAGCATGAATTACTGGGTGGGAACAAGAAGCTGATAACATGTGACCCACTTGCCACACAATACAGCTCTGTCTGTTAATAGATGTGACCTTTGTGATTGATACAGTGCTGGGAGGGTGCATTAAATCCCTCCCTCCAGCACAGTTGTCATCCTCATCATATCATCACCCATCCAAATGAGGAAGCTGCAGTTTCAAAGCCTGCCAATTCCTGCAAGACACACAAAATGCTGTGTTGGGTCCAGAAGTCAGACAGAGGATGAGGGATTGGTACCAGAAGGTAATAGCAGAGGTCAGCCCTGTGCTGCACCATCCTCATGCCTGGAGCTCAGTCCTCACCAGGGTGACGGCCCTATCACAGCCATTGCTGTACATTCCCTCCACCTGTGATGGGCACAACACAGGACTGATGGCTGCAATCATGCCATCCCAACACCCTGGTAGAGCCTTTTCCTGCCCTCTGCCTGCACACAATGAGCTCTAGGCTCAGGCACGGACCAGATGGCAGAGGGTACGTGTGGATGCCAAGGGGCCTTGCAACATCTGAGGGGGCAACTCCCAGTGAAATAAAATCATTACAGTCCCTTTAAACCACCCTGCTGCTGGACTTGAGGCTAGGAAGTTTTCTTCCCCAGGTCTTGGACCTGGGTGATTCTGTAACAGACCCTCCTGTTTAACCACTTATACCCCACAGAGCACCACCAACTCACCAAACATTCTCATTCATAACATCCCACATCAACATCCCATGTTCCATTCTCCCTCCCTGGGCCTCTTGCCCCTTCCCCAAAGCCCATTCTACCCCTGTCATCACCCTCAAACCACACTCTCCCCTCGTGACACTTGCCCCAGCCCCCGTCCTTGCCCCATGTCCTTCCTCCCCTCATTCCCAGAGCTTCTCCCTGCCAACCTCCTCCACTCCCTGTGGAGCCAGATCCTGCATCCTGGGGGCAGCATGTACCTTGACATGGGAAGGGAGGGGGCATGTCCCCAAACTCAGCCCCACTTACAGCCTCTGCACACCCTCACAATGATGTGCTGAGTGCAGCTGTCTGCACTTCACAGCATTTCTTTTTGCAGTGGTGTTACGATCCACCCCAGAAGGGGAGGGTAACCCAGGTTCTTGTTAATAAATCCCTTGGAGTGAATTAGAAACGACACTGAATAATCAGTGTTTGTAAGCATATATAGGTAGGGTTTATTTTAGAACTATTTTGGATGTTATCATCTGTGATAATACAGCAATATTAAAGCATAAAAATAACACTTAGGGAAATGTATAAGGAGTACAGCATTATAAAGGCACAAAAATAATACCTAAGGAAATAAATAAGGAATACAGCATAAAAATAACATCTAAGGAAAAGGAAAAGAAAGAGACAGAGAAAGAAAGAAAGAGAGAAGGAAAGAGAGCAAGAGAGAGAGAGAGACAAAGGAAAGGAAAGGAAGGGAAGGAAGGAAAGGAAGGAAGGGAAGGAAGGTTGGAAGGGAGGGAGGAAATGAGGGAGGGAGGAAATGAGGGAGGGAGGAAGGAAGGAAGGCAGGGAGGAAGGAAGGAAGAAGGTGGAAAGATACATATAGTCACCACCCACTGGATCCAATGATGAAACATGGTAGTTGCAGTTTTCATGTCTGCTGGTTGAACTGGTGGTCACAGTCCTGTCAAAGTGATGGTCTTGATCCATTGGGGCTGGATGAAGCCCTCGCCCCATAAAAGCTCAAAGACTTCATGCGTTATACACTTCAAGCTCAGATGGGAATGGGGCAGGGACTTTTACAATGGATAGTGTCACAAGACATGTCCCAAGTCTCTGACACTTCTTAAGACTCAGCATCAATCATGGTCCATCATGGTCCAACATTTGAGAAGAATAGCCCAGGCCAGATGCAAAATGTCTTCGAAGTTCTACAGCAGAGTCATCATGCAAGGGAGGACATTGGCATGATAAGAAGGATTATCCCACTTCCCAGGATTTACCTCTTCCGTTATCTGGAAATCCAATTTGTAGCTTCAGGTATGCACTCCCTTCAACACCTGGAATAGTTGGACAATGGCACCCACTTACCTGATCCAAAGGTCCTTTCATAGTAGGCATATCCAGGGAGGTGTAGGCTTTGCTGGCTGAGCAGCTGTTTCTTTTCAGTCTGCTACAGTGGACAAAAGTCTTTTGGTGCTCTTAGAATGTTTAGGCCATTAACTACTTCAGTCTCTATGAGGTGGCTGTGGACCAGCAACAGTCTCAGGAGCTGACTTAAAGCACTGGGCCAGCGCTCTCTATGGACAGAAGGAACATTTACAATCTTACTGGTAAGGAAAAATCAGCAGACAAGGGAAATGTTTGGCTTGGGTATCAAAGTGCGTGGTCAGATGATGTTTGCATACCCATCAGGGAAACTTGCAGGGAATTAGCAAGCTGTAAATGCTGATTCTGGAGCAAGTGCTGGCAGCTGCATGTGCAATAGGCAGAGGACATACAAGCATGCAGATGGAAATAGAGAGACAGAGCTGTGTCCTTAGCCCTGGACTTCCATGTAATTCCAACAAGACAAGCTTTGGGGTCCCACTTTGGGCAACATCTCTGAACTCATCCCCAGGGGATGGAAAACAGAAGTGGCAGGCAAGGGTAGGAATTTTCCCTTGGACAGGGCTTCAAGAGATGTGGTGCTGGCTCAGGGATTAGCCAGAGGAAGCTGTGCATCACTAGAAACATGACTGAGAACTTCATCTGCCTCTGATTGTCCATGTACACTGCTAATGAAAAGCCCAGTTCCTTGAGGCTCACGGAAATTGTGCTGCTGCTGCCTTCAGCAAGGGCTTGTTCCAGCCTTGCTTTGCTCTCTCTGAAAAACAAGTTTGTGCCACCGCTTCAGGTGTTTTAATACCCACCACAGCTTTAGGTCACAAATCTACAAACCCCATCTAGAAATGCTTTTTTGACTCTAAAATTAAGACTTCAGCTCCTTTTCTCCAAACAGTTCTGTGTGTGGCTTTTTAGTTTACAATTAAAAACTCCAGGCAATAGGAAGCCAGGTCCCAAAAATTTTCCTGAACCACAAACCCACATTTGCCTCGTGGAAGAAATGTCTTAATGCTCTGGCAGAGCATAAGACCTTGGTTCCCTCCTTCTGCCATTGTGTGCTTTCTGAGCTGTGCAGCTCTGGAGTGCCACAGCTCCCCTCCCATGGCAGGAGCTGGGGGAGGCTCAGTCTGAGAAATCAGGGGCTCCACGGGTTGGTTCCTGCCTGAAAGGCTTAAGAGAAAGATTATACTGCTCAGCATAGCACAGGAGATGAACTAAAGGAGTACCAAGGAGTGCTGTTACTGTTAATGTTAGTGCTTCTTCCACTTCATTGGACTGTAGTCTCAGGAATGAAGAAGAAGCATCGTGCAGTTCTTCTCATCCCAAAATAAATACAGCCAGGGTTCAAAAGAAACTTAGAGGGGAAAAGTATGTATTGTCTGCCAGGAATAAATTTAGAAACTGAGCTATTAAAATATTTATTGTATGCAAAGGTCTTTGCCATCCCCGAGCCTTCAGGATCATTTTTGAGATTATTGTTCTAAACACTAGAGATGAACAAAAAATTCTGTTTGGAGTAGTCTCTTTTTATTATCTTCAACGGGCTACATGGGAGCATGATAAAACTGGATGTTGTCCTTGATGCTGAGCTCCTCCTTGTACAAACTGCCAGCAGTAATTCTCATTATTTGGACATACTGTAATGTTTTCTGCAGCATACTCAAGGCCAAGGATTAGCTGGAGGAAATTATCTTGAAGTGTTCAGTTATTTTACTATCAAAAGTCTTGAGAGTGAAGTTGTAGAAGGAGATTATGTTGGCATTTTTCCTTTATTACCACATTTCCAGATAGCATTAATTGAAGAATATACCTGTCAGAAACATCCTTGTTATTAGATGCAATTTGTTTCTGTAACTCCATTTTTAAATACACAGCAATGCATTTCAGAGTCTGGTTTTTGACAGTCTTCAAAGGGATAGATTGAAGCACCCTATACTGCACAAGGACATGTGACCAGTGTGAGCCACATAAAAGCTCACAAAACAGTGTTCCTGCAGGATGGATGCTCAGATCCCAGCTCTGACCAGGGCCATGCCAGGCTCAGGGATAGGGATCAAACCCCACTGTAGCCCTTCTTTACATTTCCCACGACACTTCTGGACCAGCAGCCATATTTTCACCTGTTTCTAGTTAAGGGTATAAGTGAGCTCTGCTGTGACAGGCACAGCACACTTAGCAGGACATATGTCTGGCCCATTGCTCAGAGTATCCATGGGTGACTATGGTGGCAGAGGTGTGACATTAGCCAGATTAGATGAAAGCTGAGAGAAAGGTATCTTCCAAACATCCATCCTGAAAGAAGAGACAAGCAGGATCGCTGCTGAGGGGCACTGGGGCAGGACACTGAGAACAGCTGCACCCACCATTCTAGCAGTCTTAATGCTGGTCAAAAAATCCAAGAGGTAGGACAACATTTTGGCCCTTTATATGACTAGTGATTTAAAAATGTAAGGAAATGGTGTCACAGCTCTGATGACTGTGTAACTGGTTCTACCAGAGGTGTGTGTCAGGGGTTGCATCAGGCTCACACTGGGCTGCCCCGGGCATAACCTACATATGGAAGAGATGAAGTCTTCCATCTTCCCATCTCCCCATCTCCCAACCTCCCTGCCAGTACTAGAAGGGGTGATGCCCACAGGTTGTACAGCATGTTTCAGAGTTCTCAGGGGTAAGAAGGGAAGTGCTGAGGGATGAGTCTGTGGGCACAGCTGGCATTTGAGGCAGCCAACCGACACTTTCAGCTTGCCGTTCCTGTTAAGGAACAACCCATAGGAATGTACAGGGTGTCTCACAATTGGCTCTACACTGTGCAAGTATGCTTTCACCAGCTCTCCAGATTTTATCACAGTTTCACAGTGTTTGCTGTTTCCCTTAAATCTAGTTTGCAGAATCCTGTGGTGAATATAAACTTCATATTAACTTTCCCTGTTTGAAGTTACAAAGGTATAACAACTCACAGCTGAAACAGCTCTAAATGGTTAACAATATCTTGGAAGATATTTTCAGTGCTCATCAGATGTGACAGATAATTATGGATTTGAATAGATTTGTAATTTGTTTATAAATTCAACTTTAAAACTAGAACTGAGACATCTTCAGCAAACTGCTCAGCTTCATCGTTAATTAAGAAATCATATTTACACATGCATTTAAAAGTGTCAAGAAATTACAGGAGCACTTCCACTTCCACTCTAAATGTTAAATTTGAGAATCTTCTGGCTGGGAAGAAAGAGGAACCATGAAGGCTCAGCAAACACTGCCCTGCCCTAAATTTGTTTTTAGATGTATTTCTGATTGAGTAGGTCCAAGGGCTGGTTTGCCAATCCTGACTCTACCTCAACTGCATACCTTAAAATTTATAACCAATAGTATCTAATTTAAGTCTTGGGTATTGTAGAAAGGCAGGGAGTCTATTGCTGACCAATATATTATCTGATCAGAGAATCTAATACAGTATGCATGGAGGACATCTAGTTGACAAATTTTCTTTCTTTTTTAGGTAGAACAGGCTCTTCAAGATGTGTATGTGGTGCTTCAGCATACATATGGTGAGGAAAAAGCTCTAAATCCAGGCTAGAAAAGCTCCAAACACAGGCTAGAAAGCATGGCACCAACACATTATTAAAGTTACGAAGTTAAATACTGCAGAGGTGGGAAGCAGCATGTCCCTCACACAGCACCAACTCCCTTCCTGTGTGTTTAGGGCAGAGGTTTCAATCTTAGGGCCCCAGTGCATGGCTCTAGGGGTCCCCTTCCTAGGCAGGGAGCTGCTCAAGTGGCTGAGCAGCCTGGGAAGCTGCAGCCTAAGTCCTTTTATGTGCTTCCTATAAAAGGATACCATTGTTTTGTCATCATCATACCAGAGCACCTCCTACATTTACGCAGTACCAGGAAAACACTTCATGCTCATTAGGCAGTGACTGATGGTGCTTCCCTTATCAAAATCCACATTTCTCAGTTTGGAGCAAATTCCTTCTCACATTTCTTCCTTCCAGCTCTGATTTTCAAAGTTAGCCTCACATACTGATGTGCATTCCACCTTTCCATACGTGCAGAAATGCAAATACCACAATCACTCATGTAGCAGCTCCACTACAAATCTGTGTGGGTGAGATTGCAACCAGCAGCCTCATGATAAACACGGCTTCTTAGAGATCCCCCAAGGCAGCCAGTCCTCTTGTATCAAAGCACTCTGCAAAAGGAGCCTGACATTACAGATGTTCAGCTGGAGCACTCTGCACACAGTAACTATTCAAATCCATGAACACATGGTGTCTGCCTGATTTGGAAATCTGGGAATAGCCTTTCTATGTATACAGGAGCTGGAAACACGGATGAACCTAGAGCTGCCCAACACAGTTACCAATTCTGTCTTTCTCTCTTGCATATACAAGTTTTTATCCAAGCCCATCTTTCTTCTTCCTTGATTCAAGGAACAAGAATATTCAGCCTTGTCCATGACTATGACTGAATATTCAGTCCCTGACCATGCAGTCTGATTTGGGTTACTTTGACATTCAAGTGTATGTGAATTGTGTAATCCAGCTCAAATCCATATTTGGTTAGAAACACTCCTGATATGAACAGATAGTGAAAAATATCTCAGTTCCTCTGATCTCCCTTCTGGAATAAATAATTATTCTGTGAGCAGACGGTCTTTTCCAGCTGTTATGCCCCAATCACATTGAAAAGTCCCCCAGAGATCACCTCAAAAAACGTACAACTCCTTTACAAGAAAGGAATTTTTACTCCAGCAGACAGGGGAGAGCGAGTAATCAAAATTTCCACTTGCACCCCACCTATCAGCAATCCCCTTAGGATTGTGGGCATGGCCATCCTGACAGCAGCATGCAGAGCCTTAGCTACAGCATACTACTCCTTAGCACAGTCCACATCCCACAGGTAGAGAACAAAGTTACATCCAGCTTGAACCAGTGCAAGGAAGAAATTTGCATGTTTTTCTATAAGGGCAAAGATATGGTTTAACACATAGAACCAGGGCCTAAAATGGGCAGCTCGGGGACTGATGGGTGCTGACCTGCTTTGCTCCACGGTGTTGCTCCACCCAGTCGATAAGGGTCATAGACTCTCAGTTAAGCAATATGCTTGGTTTGTTTTCAGTTCCAGGGGCAGAGTCCCAGACACCAGCAAAAGAAACTGTGTAAGAGTTTGGGCACAATTTGTATCTGTATCTCACAGGGCGATTCAACACGCAAGAGCTATGGGGTCATCCAGCCCTGAAAGCTCCGTAAATTCACCAAGTATTTCCCACTTCCCAGACAACTTTCCTTCCTGCCAGCACTGCTGAACTCAGCAGAGTGCCACAGCCCACAGTTACAGGGGACAGGTGTCTGTGAGGTGGACAGGTGTCTGTGAGGTCAAACACTGGAGAAAACCCATCAACAAGAGACTGTGCGCAGAGAGCACAAACATGCTTCTTTCTAGTACTTCCAACCTCTGCAGTATTTAACTTCATAATTTTAATAATGTGTTGGTGCCACAGTTTCTAGCCTGTGTTTTTGTTCCTAAGATTAGAAGACAAAATACATTCTGAAGTTCCATAAATATCACTATGCAGTTGGTGCCAACCAGGTTGACAGGGACAGTACCCACTGGCAGTGCTTGTGGTCCACATGGGCCATTTGAACCCTTTACATCTTAGGTGCCTCTGTCAGGTTTTTTTTCTCATTCGGTTTCCAGGGGTATCAATACTTCCACTTATTTTCACCAAGCTTTCACTTCAGACTTGGCTCCTTCCTTTCATCTGTTTTGTCTCTCCCACACCACTTGTTTCTTTTCCCAGCTTGCTCCTTATCTAGGCAACTTTGTATGGCTAAAAATAAATCTCCAAAATAAGCCTAGAGTTTTACCTGGAGCAAATGTTTTAAAATAGAAATTTGTTTGTCTGTTTTAATTAAATCCTGTGCATTGGTATATGGTAAACAAAGTGATACTTACCCAACTGCTGTTGAGTTATATTGGATTTGCTTCAGTTAAATCCATCATCATTTGCTCCTTGACCCTTAGTTTTGCAAGTTAATGTTATCTCCTTGGATAAAAGGGAACAACCAAAGCCAGCTGTCGCATTGGAAAGCTGTTATCTCCCATCCTCAAACTTGGACACTTTGTATTTAAAATCTGTCCACACTCACAAGCTACATTCAAGTGCAATTTTCTCCACTTTCCACACACAGTTCAGCTTTCAAAAGGATTTAATAACACCCCAGTGTTATAAATCTAGTTCAAAGTACTTGCTATTGAGTCTGCTTTATATGAGAAGGTATGAACCAAAGTCAGTGTGTTTCCTTATGAGAAAATGCTGTTGATTTACTGTAAGCCATTTAGCAACTCAGCTTGTGAAATGGTTGCACTTTTGTGGAACTGTCTTCATGCTGGAAAGGAAGATACAGTGGGCTTCAGGGAAGGATGGGCTGCTGGTCAAACCCACCCTTGCAAATGCAAGCAAGCCCCAGCTGAACCTCCATGCTCCAGCCTGGCTGGCAGCTGCTCAAGGGCTTCACCCTCCAGTTTCTTCATGGGAAGGTGACACATGTGTCTGTTGAGCCATGACTCAGCTGAAGCCTCCTAAAACCCACAGTGGTGAAGCAACACATCCCTGGGTAACTTGGGTAGGCTCCTCTGGTGGCTTCTTCAGGCCCTTCCATTGGGCTTACATCTTGCTCTTTTGTGCCACTGGCAAAGGGTACAGAAGAGTAAACCACTGTGCTTGAAGAAGTCTCATCCTCCATGAAGGGAAGGAACCAACTCACAACCCTGACTGCAGGTCCCTACACCTGGGCTTGTGTCTAGCTCTTGTAAGAGCTTAAAGTAGGGTGCCATGCACAGGGAGAATCCACAGGCAGCCTGTGGGAGCACATTCCTGCTTCCCATCAGAGCTGCTTTGTAGGTTCACCACCCATGTGCGTGTTAACATTTTGGTTAGTTTGGTTTGTTCCTCCCCGCGAAATTTCATCACTTTGTTTAATTGCAAAAGTCAACCACTATATCCAAGAGATGAATTACTCTACTGCTGCAAGAAAGTTTGACATTTAGTAGCTTAAAAGACATTTATGACCAAATAGTTGTTATTCTGAAATAAAATATTCATTTGTAGAAATTCCCCATTTGGGACAAAATAATCAATGACACACAGAAGGTGCTAAAGCCCCACCAAAGCAGAATCTTAATTGTTCCTTAAAATGGTGAAATGAACACAAATGATGAAAAACAGTTCAGAAAGTTAACCAGTTTAGTCGTGGAGCAATGCAAGCATTTAAAGACAGATTTACAGTGCACTGAAAATCTGATTATGTAAACTATCATAAATGGATTCAGTGTGTTAGAGGCCAACACTAAATCTTCAGCTGTTTACTGGAAAAAAGGCAATAGGGAACTATACATTAAAATGAAGATTGATTTCAGAAAGCATAGCAGAAATGAAATATGCTGACATAATGAGTAAGCAGAAAGAAAGAAAGCATAAAATTAACAATCGTCAGCTCTTGCTCCAGGATTACAACTATAAACTAGAGAAGGACATTTATTGTAATGCTAGTCCTTGAGATGAACTGCAAAAGTTTAGATAGAGTTTGTCAAAACTTTCCAGGTTCCTGATTCAAAGTCTGTGCTGCAATTATGCCTGGTCATTAAAACTAATGGAGACATTCCTGAAAAATTCTATGCACCATCTCCTGACTTTTCTGCCAGGATGGGGCCCTGCAGCGTATGATTTCAGGGGCCAGAAAGAAAGATCTGAGAGCCTTCTGCACAACCCTGCTCTCATCCAGCACCTCGATGTTTTTCACCCACAGCCTCAGCCAGAGGAAATATTTTGTCAGTCTTATCACATTGTAAACCATCATTTTGATACTTTTGGTAAGGGCATCATTAGCAGGCAGAGCTGTGGCTCTTGCAAAGTGCAGTGGAGTCAGGAGGGGGAGAGGGCACCCCCAGCCCTGGGCACCAGCTGGACCTGGGAGCTCTCATTATCATCACCAGGCAAACAGCACTTCACAGGTGTCTTACTCTCCAGGACTGTATCAAAGGGTGAGGGAGACAAGAAGAAAGGTATTCTTCCCGAGCATGATGGTGAATAACAAAGACAAGGTTGGGTTATGGAACATCTTGTTCTGGATGTGGCTTTTAAGGGCCTAGAAGGAAGAAAGCCTACCTAAATATGTTTATAAAATGGCACTCAAAAAAATTCATCACAACTAACTATAAGAATAGTTTTTGACACCCTCTTGCTCAAAACCAGCATGGCCATAAATTGGTGGGATGGCACATTTCAGAAATGGAGGTCATTGGGTCTGAATCTGGTTGTTCTCAGCACAGTGCTGTCCATTGGAATTCACCAAGTCAGGGTGGTTTGTTTCAGAAATTACATCCCAAGAGGTTTTTTGGGTATTCCTTAGTGAATAAACCTATTGTTTGGTTTGGCCCAAGGCTTCACAGCGAAGTTATTGTAAACTCTGTGGAACTTTTACTCTTTTTTGCCTACCTATCTAGGCTGCACTTTTATAACTGCATTTAAATTGCCTTAATCCTTTTTTAATTCTATTTTCACTGAAATTCATTACAATCCTGAAACAACTTGTTGTGATTTGATAAATATTTGTTGTTAAAATGTTATGGCTCTTCTTTTTTTCTCTCTTCCTCCCCAGGAGTGTTCAGCAAAACTGTTCAATGCTACAGTTGTACTTATAAAGTAGCCAGTGGCATTAGAATAGCCAGTGGCAGCAGAGCTGGGATTAGATACAATCCTTCTACTGGATGTATAACTCAAAATAAATAGATGGAAAAGCCCCAGGGAAATCATCCAAAGGAGCATTTCAGATCCTGAAAGGAACACATTATTCTGCCTCTTTTGAAACTAGCTCTGTAAACCATATATTGACAAAATAGGAATTATTTTTTGGAAAGACCAAATCAGTGCTGGGAGGCACTCAGTTCAACCTGTGGGCTCCCAGGTGCACTGCCTGTGGTGCCAGGCTGCTGCACCACAGCAAAAATCACAGCAAAGCAAAAGGTCAAATCAGACTCCAGTCAGTTTTTAGAACAGTTTTCAAAGGTTCTGCCACCGCCTTGTGTTATCTCCTGCCACCGCAGTGGAGAGCAGTACTTCCCTGTGCCAATTAGTCCAGTGGATCTGCCAAAATATTGTCTATGCAGCAAAAATGAAATAAAAGGAAGTGCAGTAAGTCATGTAGAGAGGGATGGGAGACTACATCTTGATGACAGAGCAGGTTATTTCACCAGATCTCAAAATGCATGTGCACTTGTTTGTGACTCACCTGGGGCAGGATGCATCATCTGTCACTGCAGGTTATCTGCAGTGTAGTCATCGATGCCAGAGCATGTCATGCAGGCTGTCTCAGGAGTCAGCAAGGGAACCCACAATTTCATAACATGGTTTACCTCATGGTAATGCTGATATTTAACCTAGTGGAGGTGAATTGGGCCTTATTTCCCTCCACTGACTAAAAGGGAGCCCAGAGTAACCAGCTCTGACACAAATGGTTGCACTATTGGCACCTGCAGTGAGGTGAGATCCTCTAACTGAGTCACTGAATCTGTCTTAAAATGGAATCATGGAATTGATTGTCTCAGATTTTCCTGTTCATGCAGAGCAAAATTCAAAGAGGAACAAAACAAGAAGGAACTTGTGTAAAGGGGCTGATGTGACTTGGTACCCCTGAGACAAGTCACTCCAGTGTCTCTCTGATAGCCAGGAGACAGGGGAATGGATAACTCACATCACTGTCAGCACACAGACACACTCATTAGCCAGAGTGACAAAGTCATGAAACCTTCATTTCTGCTGTAGGTGTATAATTATAGTAAGAGAAAAATCTGAGTCATGGGTGTAATTCAGCCTGCTTTCAGGTATGTGACACATAAGGCGTTAATCAGTTGAAGAACTGGAAAATACTGATGTGATCACTGTTCAGTATTGGTGAATCAGAAAATGTAGTTTCCTGCATGTGGCATACAGAGAATATGTGGATTGAAAGGTGTGGGGGGCAGCATATTAGTCTTCCACAGTGGTTTTTGCTGGAAGGTGTATCTCTTATTAAATTTGTACTACTTTTAAGCAATACAAGAAAGATATTAAGCTATTAGAGAGTGTCCAAAGGAGGGCAATGGAGATGGTGAAGGGCCTTGAGGGGAAGCGTGTGAGGAGCAGCTGAGGGCACTCGGTGTGTTCAGCCTGGAGGAGACTGAGGGGAGACCTCACTGCAGTGACAACTTCCTTGTGAGGGGAAGAGGAGATGCAGGCACTGATCTCTTCTCTGTGGTGACCAGTGACAGCACCCAAGGGGTGATCTGAAGTTGTGTCAAGGGAGGTTTAGGTTGGATATAAGAAAAAGGTTCTTCATCCAGAGGATGGTTGGGCACTGAACAGGCTCCCCAGGGAAGTGGTCACAGCACCAAGCCTGACAGAGTTCAAGAAGCATTTGGATGATACTCTCAGGCACATGGCGTGTCTCTTGGTGATGGTCCTGTGCAGGGCCAGGGGTTGAACTCAATGGTCCTTGTGTGTCCCTTCCAACTCAGCATCTTCTGTGATTCTGTGAAGTGGATTCTTCCAGGCAATGTCTGCATTAGTAGGTTTTCTTCTTCTAAATAGATATAAAAATATCTCAGGGTACGCAAGCACACATATATGATGCCTGTACAAACTTTCCCAAGCATATACCATTTACTTATTTAGTGCACAAGGGGAGTGCAGTTATAATAGAGGAACTCTAATGTCTACGTAAATCTAGTTTAGAATTGCTACTTAAAGACGCCTTAAGGAGGGTGTTTAATTTTCTTTCCTATTCTAGTGTAATTAAAAGGGAAAGATGCAGAGTTGTTTAGATACCTTATTTAAACATTTTTGTCTCCTCTTCCTTTGTTGTGACTTAAGTAAAACCCTTTTGATGCTTAGTGTAACATCTGATATTCACCCAGTCAAGAAGAAGGAGCAGTAAAATGACCCTTTATTTGGGAAAGGTCCATCAGAAAAGGTTACTGCTGAAGCATGGACAGTGCCAGGCAGGAATTGCACCATCAAGCCATCTCATTTCCTATAGAGGGCTGCAATGAGGACCACCCAAGCACTGAGGCTGGTGACATCACCTACATCCTTAGGAAATGCTGGAAAACCCCAGCAGACAGGAGCAAGAAAACCCGCAGACACAGGCAGGGTTGGAACAAAACGTAGGAAGAAACTGAATTGTTTCAGTGTGACTTACTCTTGGCCAACCCTTGTGGGCTGCTACTTCACATCGGAGTTTCTTCTCCCCACCAAAGCTTTAACAACTTTGATCTGATCCATTTCCAGTCTCCTGTAGCTTCACAAATCCTCCAAGATACCATCAGGTCCCCACTGGAGCCTCAGGAAAGCTGAGACACTCTGGATGATGGATATAGGGAACTATGCAGGTCTATGAGAACACAGTACAGAGATGGTTCAAGGCCTTTTAGAGGCTTAGCTTGGATCCAATTAGACTTAATTGGACTCACATTAGATGTGGCTTTTTAGATGAACATAACGAGTGGGCTTGAAATGACCAATATCACTTCCATCACACTGTGTCTAAGTTGATTATTCTCCAGGAACTTGGTGGGAATACGATACAGGTACAGGTGTAAACAGGCAGCTGACATCCAGCTGTGTTTTCAGAGAGAAGGCCTTAGCTTTGTCCTGAATGGAAGTTGTTGGACTATTTCCAGACCCAGCCTGACCCTGAAATATGCAACGGTTTATTCACGTGGTGCCGGTGCTAATGAGCTGTGTCAGACCCCAGCTAGCTCTGCATCTGTGGCACAGATAATCTCCAAACTGGATAATTCAACCACAGATGCCTGAGAGCTGGTTTTAGCTGCAAACACCTTGGTGATTCCTTCAGCCATATCCCTAAGTACTCTAGGGTGATTTTCATCAGACCCAACCAAGCTGAAAATGTCTAATTGAAGGAGCATTTTCTAATCCATTCCTTCTCTTCTACTCTCAGTTCTTCCCCTTTCAACAATGCTTTTAATTGCATTAAACATCTGATAGCTGTTAATCTTTTTAGTGAAGGTGGAAGGAGAACAAAAAGAAGTACTAAGTAACTTGAGTGATCACAGAAGTCCTGATGGAATGGGGACTCACTTTCAAAGGAGTGGTTGCATTGGCCACCGGTCTTTTACAGGCAAGAGAATCTGATACTTTTTGTGAAAACACATCCTGCCTTCTGAGTGATTCCTTCTTGGAAAGAGGAAACCCAAGCACTGCTTTGCCGAAGCAGTGTAGGAGCATGAGACTATCTGCACAAACCATCACTGAAGCCTGATTAGGAAGGAAGATGCAAAGAGAACAAGCAGTGGAACAGCTGTGAAATCCTCACCTCACTTTCTTCTAAGGTCATGCTATCACTCACAGGTGGAGCAGAAAGCAAAATGCAGCAGGCATTAGAAAGAGAGCAACTCTAAACTCAATGAAAACTCAATATTTGGTACCTTCCCTCCTTCCCATTCTCCTGTGCCCTGTCTGCTGGTCTTCAGCCCATTCGGTTGGGACGGCACAGCTGTTTACAGGACTGTATTTTGAACTGGATTAGGGACCTGATCTGATTAAAAAAAGAAGTCCTGCCAAGAAACATCAGTTCTGTGATGGGAATAAGCAATTGTAATAATGATTGAAACTAGCATTGCCACTGAACACATGGTGTTACAAAACCACCGTCCCAGCAACGCGGCCAGCCTGGCCACGCTGCTCCGCATTGTCTGCATTCACAAAAGAAGTTGCTGTTAGAAGCAGGGAGTCCTCTTTCCTGGGAGGTGTTTTTTTTAATTTGTTTTGTTTTAAATAACTCAGTACTGATGTGTTCCATCACAACAAATTCTGAGGCTATCTTAGTCAGTGTTCATGTTTGCCATCTTTTGTCATGAAAGTGAAATTCAAAGATGGAAAATGGTATTAGAAATGGCTGAGAGAAGAAAATACATACATATCAGTAGTTCTAGAGTGCAGAGCAATAAGAAGTTTCCAATTACAGCAAAACAAAAACTTATTAAACCACCAAAGTAATGGGAAAATTATACTTAAAAAAAAATTTAAAAGCTTCTCTTTGGGAAAACTACACAGGACTGTACTCCAGAGGAGGTGAGTGCCCACCCATGGCACAAGGGCTGTGACTCCTGCCAGCAAGGCTTTCGGGGCAAAGTGCATGTCTTACATGTCCTCAGCTCCCAACCAGGAAACTGAAAGGGTGGAGCTGCTCCCATTCTTTCTGAGATATTTTCTTTTTGTCCATATCAGAGGTTGAAATTCTGAGGCTATCTCAGTACAACCACATTGAACAGCCCCAGGAACATCCCTCAGCACTCCCCATCCTCCACACCACATAATTTTTAGCACAGGTCTTGAAATGTGCCAAGTAGCTCTCTCCCAGTCAGTTCCTGGGTAGTGTTCAGGACCACTATGGGCCAGGGATCGCTCCCAGCACCAGTTTCCACATGGACACCCTGTTTTGGAGAGTGAGACAGTTGAATGCTAAGGATGTAGGCTACTCCTTGCCAACTGGCCTCAGTGCCAGGGAATGGCCTCAGGCCAATTTAATTTGCTAGTATAGACAATGTTTCAGTTTCTTCGTACTGTGGTTCCTCTCTCACTCACTTGTGTTTTAAAACCTTTTTAGTAATAGTTTGCTTGTCAACTGTTAGGTATTTTAGACAGCAATTTAAGGACTTAGCAGAATTCATTGTTCTATTTTCCTAGAACGAGTTCACTGTAAATCTCCTGGTGTCCTGAAGCTTTACAGCCACCTCCTGCAGAGCTGGGATAGCTGCTGACAACAGGCACCCAAGCTGAGTGTTTTGGTTAGGCAAGAAACAAATCCTCTTGTTTGTTTGTTTGTTTGTTTGTTTGGGTTTTTTATTTGAAAATGCTTTGCCTTTTATCAGACTAAAAGTCCAGAGATTTACCTGAGCTGACACTTTGAGGAAGAAACCAAGCATTTCTTGGCAACTCAAAGCACTGGGGCAAGCCATGATCCTAATTTGCTAATACTGTTCTGGTTTAGGGAGTTGTCCTTATGAAACTGTCATCTGAAGAGGAGAAGCAAGATTCAGCCCCAATGTCCTGTAATTTCTGTGCTTATGGGCCTACATTTTGTCCTCACAGTGTGTGTAGCACAGTCAAACCGCTGTATGTTGGAGAGCCAGGAAAATACTAATGCCCAATTTAACATGCAGCTCATGTGCCTTTAAATAGCAGCGAGAGCTGAGCCAAGCCATCCACTGCAGCAATTTCTGGACATATGTGCAGAGCCCCCCTCCTCCCCTGAGCCCTCCCACCCTGAGGCTGCGAGCGCATACAGGCTGCGCGGAGGGGCTGGGGATTGGTGCTGCTGCCTGTCATTTCACAGTCACCCCACTGACGTCTCCTCGACACTGTTGACTTGATCCCGTTTGTAGCCAATATAATTATAACATGGAGAATTAACAACAGTTACCAATTTAAGTTAAATGTAATTTAATGCCCTGAGATTACTGCACTTAGATGAGATTTTGCTTCACGTGAAGCATTTGAGGAATGTGAAGAGCTTGCATACTTCTGCTAAAGTAATTCTGGACAAAGGAAAGATTGACACTAGCTTCTTCAGACTCTATTAAATGCTTCAGCGACTTTGGCATGAGTTTCTGATCTGTCATTGCTCCTGGAATTCCACATGCGAGAACGGGATCTGTCTGAGAGCAGAGGTTCAAAATCCGTTCTTCTCTGGGGGAGGGTGTCCATACATATACGGACATATTCTTCTTAAAGGAGCAGAGCTCAAAATCCCTGATTATCTCTAAGGGTTTGCTTAGTCCCTTGAAGAGATTATGCCTAATATTTCACTTGCAGTGTCATTGTGTGCATAAACCGTGGAAGATAGCGTGAAATGTTGCTGTTACAAGCTCTGAAAAGTAGTCACACAAGCCTAGAAACTCAAAGAGCCCATCGCAGAATGCTCTTGTGCTACTGGGCCGGCTGCCAAGCAAGGCATGCTGATTGCTGCTGCTGAGCTTTTGAACGATGAGGAAATGGCTGGGACTGCTCAGCACAGCAGACGCTGCCCCAGAGCACCCAGACAGGTCAGTCAGCATGGCTGCTAGTTTGGGTAGCCAGTGTCTGGGGGCATTGTGCTGCA
Organism: Myrmophylax atrothorax; assembly: GCA_026770055.1. Taxonomy (NCBI): domain Eukaryota; kingdom Metazoa; phylum Chordata; class Aves; order Passeriformes; family Thamnophilidae; genus Myrmophylax; species Myrmophylax atrothorax. The sequence goes on from JAOXXN010000265.1 coordinate 12,591,846, forward strand.
TCCTGGCTGCAGAAGTCAGGGCCAGATCCCAAACACATTTTAGCAGAGGTTTCCACCTCTGTACATCAGTCCAAGAGAAGGGTCCCTAACAAGGACTTTAGAGCTTGTTTGCCTTCTCCTGAGCAGAACAGCCATCATTTTTCCAGCCTCCACTGCCTGACTAGGAATGCAAATATTTGTAAGTAAAATTCCCAGCTGTTCTCTAATTCCTAAGAAACTCAGCAAAAAATATCCTCAAATCCAGCAACCTTTTGTGTTTTGGTGACAATGAGCCTTTTGTTATTCTTTAGTACTGAAAGAAAAACGTTATCTGACATGTTCATGTATTTTGATTAAGTTATTTGTGAGTTTCGCTTTGTCAGGACCTATTAACCCATCCCTCTGTGCTCCTGAGCAGCTGCTCTGATGGTGGCATTTGGTTTTACTGGCAGAATCTTTTTGACCTATTGGGTCACAGCACATAACAAATGAAGAAGCTTCCATGTACTGTGTCCTGGTGTCAAAAAGTCAACACTTAACCACGGTCTTACTGACTTCCGTAGCTATCCAAGGGATGAGGAGTACATGCATACTGTTTGTAAAGTACTTTGCTCTTCGATGGCATGGGACAACTCTTTTTCAGGAGCCTGTTGCAAGGGCCAGAGCTCTCCACCATGCTCTCCAAAAGGCTTCAAGCCCACTTTGACTTGCACTAGCGGGGAGAAGTATGGTAATTTTCCTGATGGTGTCCTAACAGGAATCTCAGTCCCTGCATGGAGGTTTTTAGCAAAGGGCTAAAAGGGTTCTGGCTATAACCAAAAAGTCATGAACTACCAACACAAAGTAGAAAGTCAGCATTATCCTGTGACATAAGGTAAAGATCAGTTACGAAGAGTGTTTTCTAGCCTTCCCAAGGTTTTTTAGTCATTTAGCATTTATAGTCTTCCAAAAATGTCCACAGAAACAGTTTTTCTCCAGCATTGTCAATAGTTTCCATAGCTCATGTAGTTTAATACCTATGAAATCTGATCAGATAAGTTGTAGTGTTTTAATGTTAGTAAAATCAGAAGTGAACATTCCACACTTGATGATTTACAAATATCCATCACAATAATATCACTTGTTTTATTCACAAAGGTATAAAATTGTATAAACTATATTGCTTGAGCAGAGTTTCTGAGTTCATATTTCATATGTAAAACAAACTGGTATTTCTGATGGTAATTCACAGAAGCAACAAAAAAAAGTTATATTTCATCAAGAGGCTTCCATGTGGCTCTCTGGAAGAGCAACAGTAGGATTATTTTATATATTTTGAGTATTTCACATTTAGATCCATCTCTTCATTCTTACCTGCAGAAGTTGTAGTATAGTGAGGAATTCAATTATATGATTGCATAGGCTGTTGGAATTTTTACTTTTCTGGTTAGCAGTGGGCACCCAAAGTCATGCAATAGGGAGCATCATGGCATGGTTCTCCACTTCTTCCTTTCAGATGAATTTTCTGTCTGGAAGGACTTGGAATCCCTTTTCAGTCAAGTAGGCTGGACCTGAAGACCCATCAGAAGCACATTCACTGATAGGGTTGAGAATGTGTCAGGACTTTCCAAAGGAAGGAAGGAGCAGTGAATCACTGCGAGCACAAAAACACATAGGGCAAGGCAGGTTACGTCGAAGTGGATCATGGACTACTTCTGTTGTGCACTGAATACACCTCCAACTGAAACAAGACTGAACCTGGCAAGGTAAGTCAGAGAAAATATCTGGTTATTCACATGAGTTACTGAAGGTGAGCTAGAAGGTTCCAACAGCCAACTGCAGAGTTACAAAGACTGTAAGCAAGGATAGTAAGTGTACATCCACTCAAAGAAGGCAACTACAGCAAGGAACAGGGTCTAAAATTCGTCTCAAAGGAAAGGAGGAAATGCATGATGACAGAAATGCCTAAGAAAACTAAGTGATTGAAACAACTGGAGATAAATAATGCTCCTGCCCAAAATGGAGCTTTGTACAATTATTCTGAAGAAAAGACATGGTGCCACTAAGTAAAGCTACCTGGTTTCCTTCTTAGTTCTCTGTTCATTGACCATACCTTCACACTACATAATACTAATGAACAAAAAATTAGTAGCAAGTAGTACTCTTACACTTCAGTGATTGTAAGAAAGCATTGGACAGTGACGCTGTTATAGCAAGATGCTGAAAATTTACAGATTACTTTGTAAAACCATTTATATTTTCCAAAATCTTTCTCAGTACACCAGTAATTAAATTACTGTCAGCATAGGTGAAGGTACATCATCTCCCTGCAACGCCTCATACTGCTGTGTAACAAATATCTGGCGTGGAGACTGGAGTCCCAGGGGTGTTTGGCAGTCTTGGCTTGCTGAGGGTATCTATTCATCAGTAGATACAACAAAAGACAAACAGCTTAGTCAGAACAGCAAAACAATAAGATCTTATAATCAACAGGTCAGCAAACAAAGGCTATGAAAATAAATATGACCTTACATGGCACCACTGTTCAAGAAGGAATATCTGCAAGCACTGTTGTCACATTTATTTACCCAGGCAGTATATCTCACAGCCCCTGTGACTGTCTGTGATGCAGGGGCAGATGGGCAAGGAAAGCAGTGCTAGTGAGAATACAGTCAAAAATAAATAATGTCTTCACCAACCTCTAGGTCAGGAAGACACAAAAGGTTGTTCAAGCACTGTTTAAACAACTTTCCATTGGAGATGTGTATCAAATATTCATAATAAAATTATAAAATAAAGAACAATGACAATGTGAGGTGCATACAATCACCAACAGATGACCAAAAATAAAGAAGGAAGAATCTGTTGGCTATATCCTGACAATACTGAACAACAGATTTAGTGATCTGAGTGCCAGAGGATCGACAGATTTCATGGAATATGGTGAGTTGGAAGGGACCCACAAGGACAACTGAATCTAAATCTTAAGTGAACGACTCATACAGAGATTGAAGCCACAGCCTTGATGTTATTAGCACCATGATCTAAACAATGGAACTAATCTCAGGGAGAAGATACTGACTTGGGGAACAACTCTGCAGCAAAAGGACTGAAGAAGTGACCTTGCAGATCAGCAGATGGACACAATTAAAAGTATTGCTCTACAGTAGGATTCTTTGGGAGCAAATGACATCTGTGAGGGTTGGGTTGCTTTACAGCACTCTTGTATGCTGAAGTTTTCTTCATACAGAGACCAAGCATATGGTTGTCCCACACTGCCAAGACAATTCATGCTGTCTGCTGTAGGCAGCCTGGAGTTTGGTCTCATGACCAGTTTTCCTAGCCTTACATACTACAAGCCTGTAAACTTGCCAATAGTTTCTTTGGACATCTCACTTCCAACACAACCTTGTGTGGTGGGCCGACCTTGCCTGGATGCTGAGTGCTCACCAAGATGATCCATTATGCCCCTCCTCACTTGGGCAGGGGAAGAAAATATAATAACATGTTCATGGGTTGAGACAAGGATGGGGAGGGATCAGTCACCCATTACTGTTATGGACAAAACAGACTCAACTCAGGAAATTACTGCTAATGAAATCAGAGGAGAATAATGAGAAATAAAACCAAATCTTAAAACACCTTTCCCTCCACTCCTACCTTCTTCCTGGGCCCAACTTCACTCGCAATTTCTCTACCTCCTGCTCCCCCCAGCAGTGCAGGGAGGTAGGGAACAGGAGTTGCAGTCAGTTCATCACGGGTTGTCTCTGCCACTTCCTCCTCATGCTCTTCCCCTGCTCCAGCATGGGGTCCATCCCATGAAAGACAGTCCTCCAACACAGTTCCTTCCCATGGGCTGCAGGTCCTCACAGACTGCTCTGGCAGGGGTCCCTTACATGGGATGCAATCCTTCGGGAACAGACTGCATGGGCTTCTCACAGGGTCACAGCCTCCTCTGGGCACATCCACCTGCTCCAGTGTGAGGTCCTTGATGGGCTGCAGGTGGATCTCTGCTCCGCTGTGGACCTCCACAGGCTGCAGGGCTGCAGTTGCCTGCCCGTGGTCTGTACAGGGCTGTAGGGTGATCCCTACTCCAGCACCTGTAGCACCTCCTCCCCCTCATTCTGCACTGATCTGGGTGTCTGCTGGGCTGCTTCTCTCACATATTCTCATGCCTCTCTTTCAGCTGCTGTTGCACAATAGTTTTCCCCTTATTAATTGTGTTATCCCAGAGGCACTACTACCATCACTGATAGGTTTGTCTTGGCCACTGTCTTGGCTACTGTTTTGGAGCCATCTGGCATTGGGTCCATCGGACATGGGGGAACTTTCTGGCATGTTCTCACAGAAACCTCCCCTGTAGCCCTCCTCAGCACCAAAACCTTGCCATGCACATCCAATACACCATTTGCCTGTTAGGAAAGACTTTCAGGTACAATCCATTCAAGCAGTTTTTTGCTTTCCATTGAATGTGCCCAAAAATTCACCACAAATCACTGACTGTGATAGCACCTTTTTGGAGTCTCCCCTCACAGAGACAGGATTTAAAACTACTTCTTTACTGCCAGTTACACACTGATTTGGATGTCATTTAAAACAAGGAGGAGACCTAAATGTGATTACCCTAACCACTGAAGCCAACTAATGTGTTTTAGTAACATAAAAAAAATTATTCTTCAAACATTTCAAGGAACTGACGTCTCTTAATACTGTAACCCAATGGAATCTATTTCCAACAAACAAGAAAGGTGTTTCTTAACTCATCAAATGTTTGCATTGAACTATGTTAAAAGAGTGTTCATCATACAGGGAAACAGTCATAGCACAGTAATAATTACACTAAGAAGTTTTGCAAGTTCTAACATGGCTGTTTACATGTCTATTTTTAAAAACAAATACCTGATGAAGGTGGGTACGTGCTGAGGTAGTTGTTCCTTCATCCCCTAAGGAATATTAATGAATGGTTTTCTATAAGTGCATTGAAGACCATAAGCAATTTTTGGAGAACACGTTGGTAAAATCTCTTTCACAACCCAATAGATTAAAATGTAAAGGTAAGTCAAAAGGGAGGAAAAAGGAACAAATGGTGTCAGGAAGGTAGAAGATTTTCTCTTGTTCTCTCTTGAATCTAAAAGGGCATCCTTCACTGAAGGTTTTTAACAGTGAAGAAAAAAAGCTTATCTCAGGCAAAGAACAAAGAGAACTTAGTTGTCTTAGTAGAGAGCTTTGGACCAGACAATTTTTAGATCTCTCCAAGTAAGACATGGAACAATTTGGGATACTTTTCTCTTTCTGACCACTTTTGACCCTGAGAAGGTAATGTCCTCAGCAGAAGAGAGAGTGAGAGCAGGCTGCAGCCCCCTCACCCAGGGTTTTGTTGCCAGTGGCTCACTCCAAAGGCAGTCCTGCATGGGCTTGGGGGCAATACTTTCTGGAGGACCAAGGGCTTCTTTCAAGCCAGATGAGTTCCTAGAGTCAGCTTATTGCCTGGCCACCCAAGTGTGTGTGCTGGCAGAAGGGAGGAGAAGTGGCATTTATGCAGGAGCTGGGAGAGGCAGGACTTACCTCAGCCAGGATGTGAACTTTCTTATGGATGTGACCATGAAAAAAGAGCATAAGTTGATGTTAAGGCATTGGAGTAATTGTAATTAGAGGTTTGTGCTTTCATTGCAGATCTGGTTTGTCACTGAACTTCTGCACACAGAAACCATTATTTAGATGTCCTGTTAACTTAGTTTTAGAGTTAAATCATAGCTCTGGACCACGGGTCCATGTGCCAAATTTTGTCACTGAATTCAGTGTGTACCTGCGCTTTACCTTTCAGATATCTATTTCTTTCACTTCCCCAAGAAGAAGCACTGACATTTACATTCGCTCATTCAGTTTTTCAGGGCTCTTCTCTTCTCTCTTTCATGAGAGCAGCCAAACTTTATCACAGCAGAACTTGCCCAGAAGGGATACTCTGGGCAGGAGGCTGTGATGGATGTGGCCCCTCAGGTTACGACGTCCCTTTTCTCCTCACTTTGTATCTGCAATCCTACTAGCACAGTTAGGCTTGCAATAGAGTAGCTATTTTGTTTCTTCAACTGTTCTCTATTTTTCACTCGGGTAGGAATTCAGCAATAGCTTTGGAGACTTGTTTTTGGAGTGCAGCCCCACCTTCATCTACTTTTAGAGAATTCTGCATTGCAATTTGCATATATAATACCCAGTTAATTACTGTTTAAATTAAGCACACAAAAATCAAGATCTGATGATCTGTTTTATCAAATCAGGTTTAAGATTAACAGCTATTATAAAATAAGTAGAATATGTAGGTAACTCTTACCATTTCAATGGCTCATTTATAGAGCCATTAATTTTCTGGGATGCAGTGAACATACTAATGGAGATCAGGTTGCTCATACTAAAACCCCATCCTGTCCTTTGTCTTCTTTTCCATCAGGCTGCTGCCCAAGCACAACAGAAGGTGAAAATTCCTATGGCTTAATGACAATATGATATTTTATACCTTAAACTTCAGGTCTTTTCTTCTGCTTATCTAAATACAATTTTTAGTTATAGTCTTTGCTAGGAACAAAAACAAAAAAAGAGCACATGCAAAAACTTGGATTTTATTAACACTTCGTATCTTGCTATAATGTCTCTGTCTCTCTTTTCTGTCCCTGAAGCAGAATAACAGCAAAATTAGTAAGGATGTTGCAATATCCCATCCTGAGGAGGACTGCAGAAGAACTCTGTGTTCAGCCCTTTTCTATAAATATCCCTCAGGCTGCTGCTCAAACCACTCTCCGGGGAAGCAGAGTTCAGGTCCCACAGGCAGAAATAGAGATTACATGTGAGTCTTCTACTGCCTGGATATTACTGACTATAGTGTTGTGGATATCTTCTCTCTGATAGGCTTAAGTATCCAACATCTAGCAAAAAACTACTTGGCATATTTTTCTCAGATATACAAATAGGTTGTGAATAACTAAAACACCATTTGGGGACAAATTTGCTACTTGCAGTAGCAAAAGAAAAGTAGCAATTTACTCAGCTGCAGCTGTAAATGTCCTATGTTTTGCATGCCATGCTTCGTGATGCATTTGTGAGGAAGTGGTGATGTTTTCTAGGAACAAAGTTAATTATTCAGTAACAGTTCTTAAAGTGATCAAAAAGAAAGGTGGAAGATACTTGACTTTTTTTAATACACAAGACCTGTTCTTTGAGGTATTGATCAGAGGAAACAGAAAAACAAATGAATTAGGGATTGGCTTCAATACTATGCACATGCTTTTGCTGAAACAGAATGGATTATTTCCCCAAACAACAGCAGTGCCTGCCAAGACAAATTATTTGATTAAAAACAACCTCCATGTTCTTTGGTTCAGAATTCAGTATTTTTAACTTTGGCTAAGAAGTGCACATTCTTTGGGAAGATAAAAGCCAAGCTGTATCTGAGTCGTTCTTTTATTTAAATAAGCATGGCTGTAACTGTGAAGAAAAAAATAAATGAAGAAAATGAAGAAAGACAAAAGCAGGAAGTAAGGAAAGGCGCTTAGTGCCATTAATATTATTTATTTGCTTTGTGTCTGTGTCAAACAGCACAAGTCATGAAGCAACACCCCATTAAATGAGGCACTGTGCAATCACTAAAGGAAAGGACAGGGTGTGCTCCAAGTTGTTCACTGTTTAAATATAGCACTGCAGGCAGCAGGCAAGTATTGACCAATGGAGGAGCACAAGGACAAGAGTCCTGCACACCTAATGCCTGATGTGGCTGCACCAAAGGGTTGTCCAGATGGCTCATGGAGGTGGCTTTGGGGACTTCCCCCTGGCAGTGCTGGCCATGAGCTGATACTCAAAAATGTTTGCTGGAAGATACAACAGGATGGTGGATGGTGGACTTCTTCCAGGCCAGAAGGGAGATAAGAAGCACTGGCCTTGAGGAAGGTCTTGGGAGTGAAGATAAAGTTTATGAAACAGAAAAGAAGGGGGCAATGGAATGGTGCTAAAACATGGCTAGGAGAGCTGAAAAATTATTTCTTTGTGTCTGGGTGATGATTGGAGCACTCTCCCAGTTCAGATAGGGCTTTTCTCGGATGAATGAACACCCACTTTTCTGGGGAAATCAAATAACAAGTCTGACATGAAGTTGAGAGCTCCTGCTTTGAATCCCTTAGGTATCTAGTACAAAGTTGAAATTGTCCATCCCCCTGAGCTGGACAGGAAGAAGCACTCCAACCAACCTGAATCACATGGAGGTAGAAATTACAGCTAAGGGTCAAACTAAGGACAGGAGATAAGGATTTACAGGAAGCAGAGATGAGTCAAAACACCACTCCCCAGCTCAGCTTAGGTAGGATTTTATTTTCTATCACTTCTAGATCATCAAAAAGGCAGGATGTACCCACAGCTTCACCATATTCTTCAAATAAAATTATTTTATTTTTTTTTAACAGAACGAAACCTGCAAAAATTAAACATCAAAGTAATTAAGGACAACTAAAACAGAGTTCTCTAAACTAGGTTCTTGGAGCATATTACAGTCCTATGTAGCACTGAAGAAACAATGCTGCAAATATTGTCCCACCATCCCTGGACAGTATTACTTACTGCAATTACCACTCTCAACAATTTGCTGGCCCCTTTCTTCAGCTAAACAGGTTCACTGATTCCTGGTCACAACAGTGCCTTTGGCAGCACCCAAGTGCCTCCTGCCTCCTGGCCAGCTGGCTCAGGCCCCCAGCCAGAGGACAAGTCTCTGTGGGGTTCTGAGTTGGCAATGAGAGCGGGTAACTCTGATGTTAGTCAGGATGAATCACCCACCAGAAATGCTCCTCTCAGTGTCTCTGCTGATTGTGCATGGAGCCAAGCAGGCTTGCTACTTACTTAAATCTCTAACATGGCATGAAAATAAGCACCTGTAAGCCTCTCTTGTAATAGTTTTTTTTCTTCTTATCCTTGTGTTTGTTTCTAAGCTTGCAGGCCACACTTTCGTTTAAACCCTTAACACAGAGATTTCATCCCACAGGTGTGAGAGAAAGACACACATCACTGGGAGGGCTCAACACATCACCCTTCTGAGAATAAAAAGAAGGAACAAAACTCAATGATTCACCTGTGTGTGCTTAAACATCTGAGGGTAAGAACACCTACTTTGAATGTGTAACTGAAGGAAATTGCTGTTGAAGTGATGGTGTTGTCAGAAAAACTACTGATACAGAAGAGGCTGCTTTCAGGGAGAGGAAAAGGACAATAAAGACACTGAGATAAGGCCACCAGAGAGCAGGAGAGGGGACAGGGAGTTGCCAGCAGAAGAAACGCTGAAGAAAAGGTAAATAGGTTCACAAGTCAGATACTTGTGATGACACTGACATGGAATGAATTAAAAAAATAAACAGAGTATCAGGGAATCATATATGATGGGACTGGCAGGAAGTAAGGAGGCCATCTTGCCCCATCTGTACATCTGATTATATCTAAATTTGCCTTTACAAATATTTTACAACCTGTTTCTAAAATACTGAAGGTCTCCTAGGCCATCTGTTCCAGAGTTTGCTTATCCTTGAGTTTATCATAATGTCTTTCTGCATGATTTTCTGCCCTACACATAATATACACACAGCCAGTTTGGCCTCCTTCTCTGGGGAGCAATCTTTTATCATAACCAGAGAGCATTACCATACTTCCATTCCCTCCTCTCCCTGCTTCAGCCCTATCTTCTCCAGAAAAACCAAACCAAATCAAAGTATTTCTTTTCTCCTCAGACCATATTTTTTTTCCTCCAGGCAAAACACTCCTCCCTGCCTTTCTCAGAGCAATGTCCAGTTGGAGTTGTGAAGTGTGGTATTTGAAAACGCACAAAATTTCAAAAATCTTGAAGGGTTGAATAAAATGCAAAAAAGAAACACCAACTGCATCATACTTATGATTCCTATTACGATACCTTAGTGTAGCATCTGCCTTCTTTCACAGCAGTACCAAGCCTAAAACTCACATTCCTCATTATGCTTGTTAGGCAGTTCCCAGTTTGCATTTGTGTAGTTGTCTATTAGTACCCATATATGATATTCACCCTTGTCCTTAAGGGTGCTGGTTTAAAGGAGAACAGATGGGAGAAATGAATCCAGCTCAAGAGAGATTACAAGTCAGAGTTACAATTTACTAAATAGATTAAAATAAATGCAATGACACAGAGAAAAAAAATTGGGTTTAACCCACAAAAACAGATGCATACCCCAGCACCCTGGGGCACAGAACAGAATGGTGTTCATTATTCGCTGTGCTGAGACCCACATGGTTCCACTGAGTGCAAAGTAAAAGGAAGGGAAAACCTGTTGGTGAGGATGATGGTCACAGTCTGGTCAAGAGTGGCAGTCACAGTCCTGTCGAGGTTCTGGTGCTCCTCTGGATCCGATGAGTGGTACCAGAAGTCCCCAAACTCCAAGATGTTCAGGTTCAACTGGGAATGCCCAGTACCTCCCCAAGGGCAAGATGTTTCACAATGGGTGATTTAACTCTGTGAGTAACAGGCTATTTCTGGAATCTTCAGTAGTCTAGGACATTGTGACTGCCTGTTGCGCTAGTCCCTGACAGCCCATTAGCAGACACGACCCTTCAGGGTGGGTGTGAAGGTGCTGATGCCTCCCAGAGGGAGTTACCATGGCTAAGTCATTGGTGTGAAGACAGAACAGTTCCCTATCTCCCAGGTTTCCTTAACACCCAACTTGTAGCCTGAGGTGTCCTATAACTTATCAGGAACTTTTAAATTTTAATCTTGCATTTCAAAGACATTTCTCTCCTCCTCCACAAGTGTGACCTTTGTTCATTCCTGTGTCAAGACCATTAGTGGATAAATTGTCTTCTGCTCGACCTGAGACTCATCCACAGGGAATCTATTTCACAAGGCCTTCAAGTGTAAACATGGACTCCGATAACTACCCCTGAGCAAAGCTTTCCAGCAGATTTACTACTTATTTAGTCCATATTTTCTTGGCTTGCTCTAGAAGGGTTTTGTGGAGCAATACCAAAGCCTTGCTGAAGTCACCGGTAAGTTGTTTCTCTGACTCATTGCTGTTTATCCAAGAATGCTGTACAAATGTATATGCAATATCTGGATGGACGTGCATTGTAAGCAGTTGAGACGGGGAACTGTATCAGTATTATCAGTATCTACCAGGATACTCCAGTTCAAGCCAAGATAAAGGCTAGCATGCCTTCATAACCCCACAGATGTTACAATATGACTTCATGGAGACACTTACACGAGTGCATGAAGAGGAAAATGAGAAAAGAAAGTGAATGTATGCATAGATCAACATGTTCTGAAGAAGATCACTCACTTGTCAACTCTTTTCCTGGTGACTAGAGACAGTGCTCACAAAGGCAAGGTGGTTTCTTTCAGGTTACTTCAAGTGAACAGAAATCTCAGCACATCTTTAGCCAAGGAAGTTATTTTTCAGTGCTCTGAAAGAACACAGGGCTCTGTGAAGGCCTGAAAGGAGTTTCAAGTAGCCAGATTTGGCTTTAGCCAAACTAAAGGGCAACCTTGTGTCCTTCAGTTCAGGCAGTTCACATCAGATGAGGAGAATCAATTCCTATCAAGGTGAACCAGAGCTATACATACCACAGGGTAAAACTTGTCTCCTGATTCAGATTAATCAAAAATTAGGTTTTCTTGCTGTAAAATACATATTATAGATTCTCTTTCCAGAGAAAACAGTCCCTCACCGACAGCATCTCTTCATCCTGGGACCAAAACTGCATGCATAAGATTGTGCTGGCCACAATTACAATTGCCTTTACCTTTTGGATTATTAGACATTGAAAAGAGGTGGAGGTAATTTACAGATGTCCTGGAAAAAGTGTACAAAAAGAATTCATTTAAAGGTCCAGGTTAATTTTCTGTAGAAGTCTGAGGAAACATATGAGCTTTAAGTATCTTCAAAAATGGAATATGGCTGTTGCTGAAACTCCGGGCAGAACAGGCTGAGGTATTGGCAGGGTATTCAGTATCTGATTGTTACAGCACTGAAAGGAAAATCAAATGTATCATACATGACCCCAAATGTCTTCTCTGCAAAACAGATAAAATTGAGCATCCTCAGCTTCTTCATCCTGCGTATCATACAGCTGGTCAGCACTTGGAGACCTTTGTTAAGACATAGAAAATTTTAATGAGGAGAAATTTCTGCAGACTTTCTTCTCCAGAGTTTTATGTTACTTACTGGTTTTGAATCTCAAGGTTAAATGCTTGACAGTGTTGGAGGTTTATCTGTAGCAAGTTGGTTATATGTTCAAACTGTGCATTCCAGAGGATGCCCATACATCCTTCTGCTCCAGGTGTGGTGACCAATTCTGGACTTCAAAAGGAACTTCAAAAAACAGGCTGTGTCTGTATGCACCAGGGCTCAGGGCAGACTGAAGGCTCAGCAGCTCCAAGGGTCTGAATATCAAAGATTTAAAAAAATGCCTCTCCTTTTTTTGGGAGAATGAAAATGGTAAGTCAAGTTAACATCCAAGCTGAAGATCTAAAGGTAGATCGAAAAAGCTTCAGTCATAAAAAGAGCTCCATCTAGGTGTGTAAGGGGATCTGAGGGACAAAACTATAAATTATGACAGGGCAGAGTCAGAGCATGCACTTCTTTAGTGACGATTAGGCTAGAAAAGACTACGGACATGAGATGTGTTGCCCAGTTTGAATAGATCTGTAGACAATCACTATAAGAAATGTGAAGTCAGCTACTTTTTTCTTATCAACAAGGTTGATTTTCAGAAATAAATTCAACCCTGCTGACATTGCACACTTTTGGCAGATATGCACTGGCTATTGCATGATTTTTTCTGTGTTTTTATTTTTCCCAGTATTTTTCTGAGAACTGAAGCTTAAAAGATTGGTCTATAATTCCGTGACAGCTTCTTTCCCTCTCCTTCTGAATATATTTAAATGTGTGTGTGTGTATATTGTCTAGTCCTCTGAAACATTACCATCCTCACTGAGTATCCCACTGACTAGTGGGCCTGCAGTTGCTTCTGCTGGCTTCTAACAAATCCAGGGGGAATTGCAAGCCCAGGAGATTTGAAAACACATCCTCTTCTATGTATTCTGAAGCTTATTTTTTTACCTGCTTAGGCTTCAGCACTTACTGTAGTCATCTGTGTAACCTATGGTGGTGTTCAGAACCCAGCTGAAAGCCCTGGAGAAGACCAAAGCCAAAAAAATCCTATTAAATATTATTGAGCCCTTTGTTCCAAGCTGTGCTCACTAAGAAAATTATGTGCATTAACAAAAAGAGAAGGAATTTATACAAGAAATAATAAAGGAAAAATGGGAAACGATCTGGTGTGGATCTGGCTTTGAACCTTGCACAGTGACAAACCTCCTCCAGAGTTGATAAAGTTTGTTAATGAAACCCTAACTGAAATACCAATAATTTCTTTTCTATAGTCATGAGGAATTCTTGAGCTATCAAGAATCAAATCAAAGCAAGTTGAGAGCAATATAAGCTTGAAAAGACACAGTAAGAGTGGTGATGGTTATTGCTGCTTTTGACTAATCACACTCAGGAGAAAAACAACAGAAAAGACACTGAAGCAAGAGTCTCACTATGTAGCAGGCAGCCATGAACTTTAAAAGAGCACCTCATGATGTTTGAAATCAATTGTATATTTTATGGTAGTATGAACATGGAGAGTACTGGCAGCTTGGGCATAATTCACTTGAATTCACAAGAGGGATGGATATCCATTTGAAAAGAATATGTTGGGCATGAATGTGTTTAGATCAGCAGAAGAACTGTAAGTAATTACATTTTTTAGTTTGAGTTTCCCTCTTTCAGCCTCTATGGTTTCACCTGCCCATCAGCTTCACAGCAGCAAGGATTTCTTTCCTTTTGCCTTGTCTAACCTTCTGTTTTCTCTGTAGCATCCTCTGAACAACATCCCTCTCCTCCAATGCCTTGACTTATCTGGCACCTTTCTCTGGCTGCTCCACAGTGTTTCCGATCATCTCTGAGTGGTCCATCAACTTGGCCCAATTTCTGAAATCTGAGTGATTTTAGGGCTCCATGAGAAGGGAGTAGGCAATCAAGACATTTTCCAGCAGGTCAGAAACAGGGTCCTCACTCCAAAGAGCAATGCAGACCCTTCCTGAACCAAGATTCTTCAGTGCAAGCTGTACTGAAAAGTGCCTGACAAGTGCAAGCCTAGCAGAGAGGTGTACATGGAAATGCTTGGCATGAGGTGGCTCCTGCCCTGGAGGTGTGCCACTTCAGACCTCCTGAGCTCCTTCTCCATGTCCCTTCCAGTTAAACAGAAGCATATAAAAGGAGGTCTTGCCTCTTTTCAGTGGCTGGGGTCAAGTACATTTGCCAAGGAAATGGCAGTCCCCAAGGGTCAAACCCTCATCTATTAGTGAGGTGTCCATCGCTGGACTGGGCTGACAAGTAGAAGAGACAACCTCTGCCTCTCCATGTAGGTGCAACACTATTGTACAGAGAGGCAGGTTGAGAAATGAGATTTGAGGAGGGTCAGTAGTAGCTGAATTGGAGGGGACATGGAGAGTGGACAGCAGGGCACTGGCCAATGCCCAGGCTTGTTGCAGATGCACCATTGCTGCCTTTTCTTAAAGCTTATTGAAAGGAACCAAACAGCACAAGAACAGCCATGGATTTTGTTTTCCTGCAAATATATATGGTGTCTTTCATTCAGGGCCAAGCCCGCCATTTCCAATTACCATTCAGTGTACAAGCCTGTGACACATGCAAAGATTAAAATAAAACCTGTGTCAAAACATGGGGCTATCACTGTGTAGCTCCATTTTCCATCCAAACAGAAAGTGTTTTCAGGATGAAATGGCCCCCAGAGCAGTGTGGAGTGGCCCCCATTTGAGACCCCCCCAAATACCTTACCCTACTCACAGGTCCAGGCACCAGCTCACATGCAAAGGCAGTAGCATGTCCTTAGAGGACTACTAAAATGTACACCTCAAAGCTGAAGACAGGACCTGGCCTGCAGGCTACCTGTTGGTCCTGATTACATATTCAGAAGACCTACATGTGGTGTCTTTCCTCTGTAGATCCAAAAGATGTTTAGAAAATCAATCTTTACTCTTGTTCCACATATGGAAACACAGAGGGTTAGGTAATGTGTATATGTCCACATAGGAACTGCTGGAAAAGCTGAGAAACAGCTCAGTGCTCCCTTGCACCCAGTCACACCTATAGAAAATGTCCACAGCTGGTGATTGCTTCCAAGAGCAGGACTTGGCTGAGCAGCTTTGTCCTGTCTTGCCTTCAAGTCAGATTTGGATCAACGTGGTTGTGCCAAAAGCAATTGGTGTCTTTGAAGACATTTTTTCAAAGGAACATGAAGCAGATGCATTTTACATTAAAAAAAAAAAGGTCTAGCAAAATAAAATAATTCAACTGTCTGTTTTGCTTATCTCCCTTCAGCTGTGATGGAATGAAGGCCTCAACTGTTAAGAGTCCAAGAAAAGCTGAAAGTAGAGGAAAAGTATAAATCCTAGAATGGGACTTCCTACTACCTGTGCTGACATTACTCAAGGTTATATTTGGCTTTGAGTGGTGTAGTGCTGCCTTCTCCCTCTGCTAGTTCTGTGGGATCTGCTCCTTTGTGGTTCAGGTGGAGCAGCAATCCCGTGTCCCACTTCACCAGCTCCCTCTGTGACTGCTGAGGTTTGGAAAGGAAACATCTGCAGGGCATTACCATCGCCCTGCTCTGAATCACAAGTAGATCAGCACAAGTGTTCAACCCCCCCATCGGTTTAACAGAATAATGGTTGCTTCATCCTTCCAGTGCTGGTGTGCAGGAAGACACCTGTGTTCTGGTTACACTGAGCCCAAGGAGGCAAGCAGGCAGGCAGGCAGGCAGGCAGGCAGGCAGGCAGGAAGGAAGGAAGGAAGGAAGGAAGAAAGGAAGAAAGAACAGGAGATAACTGTGTTTGCAGCCACCAGGTGGGCTGACTTCAGCTAACATTCATTTTGAGCTATTTTTAGTTGCGTATGCATTCCTGGGACGGGGCTGTTCATCAAATGAGGTTTCAGTAAGTATAAAGAACAAACCCAAATGGTGAGACACATTAGAGCCCAGTGTCTTCTGCTATTTTAGTTCCGTCTCAGCCTGTCCCTGTGTCCTCAGTCCTCTAAACCCACAACTAAAGCCATCTTTGAGGCTTCTCTGACAGTGCTGCCATTTACCCAGGGACAAGGTGGCCCAGGTTTATGGCTCTGTGTTCATGTTTTTTAACACACACTTTGGGTTTGGTGCCTGGAGTGAACCTATATTCCCCATTGCTGTTAAGGTTATAAGAAAATCTCTGGGCTTTCTTCTGCTGTGATTCTTTTGAATGTTGGCAGCATTTTTGAGCTTCAGTTGTAGAAAAAACATTCCCCAAGCTAAAGCTGTTGAGGGGAGGTCACATAGCATGTGGAGCAGGTAAAGGAAAGTCTAAAGCAGCATGCCTGAGGGCTAATTAAAGCGGATGATGGTCAATAATGAGATTGTTGTCAAAGCAGCAGTAAATTTATTTGTACATTTATGAAGAAGTAATTCATACTGCCTATTTAAATTGTCTCATTATAAATTATCATGTATCCCCTGTTTACTTAGCAATATTTTTTTCTTAAAAAGGCAGTCTGCCTTTGAGCAAACAGATAAAACTGTTTCCTTTGAGCAATCATAAATCACCCTTTCACCATCCGTCTTTCTCCTATTACAGAGATCCTAACTCTGTCCTCTTTGTTATTAATAGGTTTTTGCTGACTAGTCCCAGTGCCACAGAAATCATAGAGATATAAAATTAACTGTAAATTACAAAGTCTGTCCCTCAGCCATAAATGGACAATAATCTATTCATAGTAACATCTGTGTAAAGAGGCTTTCAGGAGATTTTTTTACAGATTCCTCATAATATTTACACATTGAGTGCAGACAAGTATTAAACAGACCTCACTTCAGCAGCAAGAGCGCGCCGTGCCCTCAGCCAGTGCCAGCCGAGTCCCACTGCTGGCAGGCTTGGCGTCTGCTGGGGCGGTGGCCACGGACAGAGAGGTGACCCCGAGCCACACCTGCAGGAATGTGCTGGGAGCCAGGGAGCCCAAACTTTCATATCAACAAATGGAACCAATGGCCAAGAGCTTCTCTCTCTGCAGCCTCAGCCCTGGGTGTGGAGTTTGCAGCTGGGATAAGGGGAAGCCTGTGGTAGGCTCAGCAAATGATGGGAAAGCTTTGGCACTGAGCACATGCACTTTACCCAGGCCAGAGAGGAACAGTAAGAACCAAGGCTGCACACATATCAAGATGCTTGGCAGGTCTGCACAAAACTGCCTGAAGTGGCCCATAGAATGCACCATCCTTGAAGAGGAATAGCAGTGTGGGGGAACATGGCTGGGGCTTGCTGGGATGATGTGAGGTCCCTGGTACCAGCCAGAGGGACTCCGCAGCAAGCAGGGCTGCTGGAGCACTCTTTGGGGATTGGGACCCAGCACCTCTTTGCTACTGGAAGCCAACAGCCACGTAGAGCTATGAATCCTATTTCCCTGCTAGGCAGACTGCCCGCTGCCTGTGCAGGGGGCTCCACAGTTTCAGTGCAGAGAGGAAGGCATGGCACAGAGCAAGACCTAGGATCTCGTTTAATTTTTTCTTTGCTGAGCCCCACCTTTGTAAACAAGCATATATATTTGCTGCTCCCAAAGCAGCATGAGCTCAGCAGATTATAGAATCATAGAAGCATTTAGGTTTGAAAAGACCTTTAAGATCGTCAAGTCCAACTGTTAACCCAGCACTGCCAAGTCAACTGTTAAACTATGTCCCCAGTTGTCCTGGAGGACATTTCTTTTAAATAACTCCATAATGGTGAGGCAACCACTTCTCTGAGAGCCTGTTCTAGTACTTGATAACCCTCTTGGTGAAAAAATTTTCCCTAATATCTAAACTAAACCTCCTCTGGCACCACTTGAGGCCATTTCCTCTCATCCTGTCACTTGTTATTGGGTGAAGAGACCGGCACCCACCTTGCTATAGCCTCCTTTCAGGTAGTTGTAGAGAGTGACAAGGTCACCCCTGAGCCTTCTTTCTCCAGACTAAACATTCCAACTTCCATGAGTCTCTTCTTGTAAGACTTGCGATCTAGAATAAATGAATTGGTCCTTGCTAGTAACATGGAGGCACCAAGCCCCACCAACCGAGTGTGCCCCAGAAGCTGCTTCATCTCCCCTGTACATTGTTAGCAGCACTGCTCCAGCCACCTGCCACTGTCAACTGGTCTCAGATTGAAAGCTGGGAGGGGGTCCTGCACCTCTCTTGGGGTACCTGTTCATGTTACATCATCCTCAATTATTCTGTTCCCTTAAAAAAGATCAGCCCATCTAAAACTAATGTTACCTGTTTCCCTGGTCTTCAGACATTACTCCAGCTCAGGCCACAAGGCCATTCTCTTTCTTCTCACTTTCCTCCTGTCTCAGCAACTCTTCCATGGACCAGCTTTGGCTGCCAGCAGGGAGGGCAGGCACCGCTGAACACCAGCCCACAGTGTCTGCTTGTGAAAATGGAGGAATTTAATTAACAAGCACTGCCTCAACTGGACAGCCAGTGTGAACCTGCCCATCTCCCTCCAGAGAGAACAGCCCAGGCAGGTGACACACACCAGGCCCCACTAGTGAGACTTTGTGCCTTGTACAAAGCACAGTGGCCAAAGGACTCACCTGCACAGCATTTAGGGAGTCATCAGAGAGAGGTGGAGTCAAATTTCTCTCATCAGGAGTGAAATGCAGCTCCTTGGCATGTGGTCCGTGCTCTCCCTTGGGGGACAGTGAGGCTGCAGCTCTCGCAGCAGCAGCAGGAGATAAAATTTGCTACTTTGTTCCTTGAGCATTCCTGATGAGGACCTGAAATCTGATATTTTTCTTATCAGATGCAGAGAATTTTGTTTCTACTCTTGTTCTTTCACCACCAAAAGAAAAGTACAAAAAGCAAGGAAATGGGAAAAGACAAGCTCTTTGGGGGACCACACTGCTTGGGGGTTTTTTAGAGCTTTTTAAAAATTTTGGTCACTGGCTCAAATCAATTTTTCCTATAGGCTCTGTGTGCTCCTCAGGGTTATGCATCAGCACCCACCCATCACCTGGATAACGAGAACAACTGCTTACTTTAATCAAGTTGACAGAAACATGTTCAGACACAAAGGGAGGCGGCTTTGTGAGGACCCACTATCACACATCTCTCCTGCTTATTTCCCACTGCAATCCACGGCTGCAACTGAAATTCTGTAGCTCATGTCCCCACACCCCTCCTTGCATTTCCTCTCAGTCTCTCACTAACCATTTTTTCCTGTGTTTCTTCCCTTCTCCCTGGGAGCCTAGGAGGCTTTAGCTGCCTGCCCAGCTCCACCTCCTTTTCTGCTCACTGCTTGTTCTCCCTCCTCCCCCTCATCTCCAGGCTTCTCAAAACCTCAAGGCTTCTGCTTCCAGTATTTTGATTTCCTTTTCTTCCTCTAACCTGCTTCTCCCTCTGTCAGCCATTGAAGAAGCTCCTTCACCTCCTTTTTAAGAACAAGAGTTGTTTTTTTCATTTTTCCCTACTTCTCCCTCACCTTCAATATCCAGGTGTATCCTTTGCTTATTTAGGTTTTCTTTCTGTTTTTTTTTTTTATTTTGTCTTCTTCTTATCTTTGGTGGAGGTGCTACCCAACTTCCCTTTTATACCTGATCATTTAAATCCTTTTTTCCAGTTATAACTATCACATTTGCACCAACAACCATGAGTGAGCAGACCCACATATTTTCCTTGCTCTCTTCTCCTGCAAGGTCTATTGATATCTCAAAAATTAATTCATATTTTTCCTCATTCCCCTTTTCTCCATGCCTATTAAAACTCCTGTAAAATCTCTGTCTCTACCACTCTTAACCAGGATTTTATGTTTTGCTTTTTCACCACCCTCTCTCTGCTCAAACAAAGGCCATCCCATGATTGCACTAATATTTCTGTGAATTCCTGGTAATTATCCTGTTTACTCATCCTTGCTGCTCAGGCAATGTTTTCTTCTTGTTCAGAATAGTTGTGCATCTTCCTCCCCAGCTCCTCATCTCCTGTCTTTGACCACAGCTCTTCCTACTCAAAATCCTGCCCTGGGTTTGCCGTTCATGTCACGCTCAGAGCTGCTGCAGAGCAGTCACCATTACTGTGTATGCTACAGCCACTGAGCTTGCCAAAGCACACAGCCCTGGCACAGAGCTGTGCTCAGGGGTCCAAGCAGCCCTTTTTGGGATTACAATGCATTTGTAGACAGTCTAGCATAAACACAGGGGAAACTGTTTATATTTGCAGAGGGATGTATAGTTAAATCTCTCTTTTATCATAGCACCTTCTCTTCCATATGTAAATTCAGATAAATGCAGTTTATGGGTTCTTAATTAACACTGAGGTTGAATTTTTGCAGTTTTCCCTTTGAGGAATGTAACTGAGAGACAAATCTTCAGATATCAGGGAGGGAGTGTTAGTTTATATCTCACATCCTTTTATAAACATGGGTTTTACACTGCTTCCTCCAGCTCTCCCAAAGCAGGATACAATACACAGGCTTTGTAACACTGGCAGACTAAAAGGAGAGTGTGGTTATTGTTAACCTTGGATTCTGGAGTCAGACGTGCTGCACAGCAGACAAGGCATGGGCTGCAGTACCTCCACTCTTTCAGGGAGGGCTCCTTGTCAAGCTGTGATGGTGCTCCGGCCTCATCCTGAGTCCTTGAGGGCCACAGGTTGAGGTGAAAAGGAAGGGCTGGTCCTCTGCAGCCACAGCACCAGGACCCATCGGGGAGAGTGAGCCAGTACAGCCCTCAGGCAGCTCCCCAGGGGCTCTGAGGGAAACTGGGGGCAAAACCTCCACAGCTGCCATACAGCCTTGCAGAAAGAAGAAAGTAGAAACTGGAAATTAAATACAGAAATTAATGTCTACCCTGGAAATACCAAAGCAAAGAGAATTATTTTATCCTCCACTGGTAGCAGATGCACACAACACTAACAAACTGGCTGCCACCTCTGAGAGCCTTGAAAAATACTAGTAGTAATTAAAAATGTATTTTACCTATATCTTTGCAATTTATAGCTGAATTGCTTTAGAAGTGTGTCACGAACAACCATACATATGGATTTCCCTGCAGGGAGAAGGTCTCATCATCATGGGATGATGAGCACATTTCTTGTTTCGGATTCCTCCTTTTAAAATGTCCAGTTGGGAAATTTGCCCAGATTGCTCCATAAAACCAAAATGGTTCATCTACTTCAGGTAGCTTAATCTAAACACGTACTTGAGCATGAGAATAAAGTCTAATTTGGAACAAATATATATCTCTAACCTTTACAATAATTATAAAGAATGAAAATAGACAGTAATTAATTTTAATAGTTTAGCCTGCAAAAACTGTATCATTACATAACAGAATTTTAAAATATGCACTTTGAAAGCTTATGCATGCACAGAAGTACCCACTATCCTTTTGATACTGACTATCCCCTCTCTCCACTGAAGTTGCCCAAATATTCTCTGTGACCTGCAGCCACTTAATCAGGGTTCTAGTGCTTTTTTCTATACTGGAACAACATATCCGTGCTCCTCCAGGGAATCTCTTACAGGACTAAGGTCTTTATACCTCCCTCAATTGTCAATTTTCCAGCCTCTCTTTATGCTATTTTACTACCACTTCAGAATCAGAAATCAAGCCTGCTGGCATCCTGTGTGAAGGAAACTCTCTGCTGATTGACATATCAGGAAAGATGAGAGCTAAGGTGCTTTAGGCAGCCTCTTGGGGTTTCAGTTACCTTTAATTGCTGAAATTTAAAAAAAAAAAAAAAGCAAAAGTAATCAACAAATCATGCAAATCTAATCTAGCATGAAATGCAAACCAACCTTAGATTTTGTGCATTTAAAATAGGAGGAGAGATCCCACACCCTTACAATAGACGTTGCATTTTAAAGTACTGCTGAAACACCTGCCTTGTAGCTCAGTAAGCACCAGAGCCCACAAAGCACTGCTCACGGCCTACAGCAAACATTCGTGATGGAGCTGAAACCCCAAAGCCACAGCCCTAATGAGCCAGAGGAAGTGAGCACAAAGACCAAAGGCATCACCAGCAACCCAGACCCCTGCAACGCCGAACAATGCTGTCTTTGTTACGAGTCGCTGTTTCAATCCTGCTTCCACGGAATTCAGAGGGATTTTCATCATTGATTTCAGCAGGAGAAGAACAGAGTTCTGTGCAGAGCAGAACCAAACCCATCCTCCTTCTTGTGCAATGTAAGTCAGCTCCTCACGTTAGTGAAAGGAGACACAGGTACAAGTCTTCCTGACAGAAGTTAAACCTTTTTGTGTAACTGTATCACTAGTGGACTAAAACAGAAAAAAGGAAAGTTATACGAAATTTTGTCACAGCCACAGAGATTTCCCAGGTCACTTGCTGTTTCTGACTAATAGCAAAATATTTTTTTAATCGGAGCTGCTCTAGTCAGATATGGAAACACATTTCTCTCTTTTCAATCAGAAGGGGATTTTTT
>JAOXXN010000265.1:12623290-12634192 GCA_026770055.1 Myrmophylax atrothorax
ATCAACTAAAAAAAAAAAAAAAAAAAAAACCCCCCACCAAACAAACAAAAAAACCCCCACCCAACAAACAAAAAATCCCCCACCCAGCCACACACCCATTCTCAAAGCCCATAACCATGTCACCAAAATCTCTAACATGAATGCTTTTACACATACAGCAACTCCCTTCTGCTCATGTAATTCTGTTCTGGGAAGCTGTCTAACTTTCATCTTCATGGGCACGGCTTGCCAGTTGCAGTTCTAACAGAAACCCCCTTTAAGTGGAAAGGAGCTCTGATGTTATGGCTCCCATAGCAGCAAAAAGCTGCTTCCCTGCATGATTCTCTCATCTCCTGGGGTGCCTGCTGCCCAGACAGATTCCAGACAGCTGTCTCCAGCCTGCTGCTCCTGTTCACAGGCAGGCTCTGGCTCCCTCCCAAGCCTTGTCTTCCCTGACCTGAGACTGCCAACTCTGGGATTTTATTGCCAGGATCATGGTATTTGTTGTTTTTCTTACTGTCCCCAATCCTAGACAGAGAAAACTTATTTATCATTCAAAAATAAAATGAGATTCTGTTTTTCTTGAAGGTAAAGAAAATCTTGAAAAGCATGAAGTTTCGTGACTTGCAAAAGTTGCAGGTATATATATACATACATACCATTTTTAAATCTTTTGATTTTTTAAGCCAGTCTTGTGATGTGGAAAAGTGAGCAAAATTATTTACATGTTAATTAGCAACACTGCTGACATGAAATACTGTTTCCTTGTCTGGCACTCCTGATATTGTACAGCATTCCAGTGAGGCAAGACAGTGAGCTGCAATCCTGAAATGGTGGTATTTTACATTCTGTGCCCAAGAAAAAATCCCTTATGCAGGAGGGAAACACTCTTCACACACGGGTTTCAGACCTCCTCAGGAAAGGAGTGTCTTGAGAGAGGGTGAATGCCAGGCATCAGCAGGGAGGACACCCCGGTTCTGGTATCCTATCATGTGTGCAAGAGTTGTGCCTAATGCAAGGACCCTGCTGCCCTGGAAGTGCCCAGATGGCCAGTTCACGTGTTTCACAACTCATTTAGGTACATACCTACCTAGCCCTGAACTACACACTACTAGCAAGGAAACATGGAGAAAATCACTAAAAATAAATTAGTTCCAGTGCTCATTAATACATTGTTCTGCATTTATAAACACTGAGTTGCTCAAAAAAAGAAAACAAAGCCTAAGCAGCTTCCACCACTGTTATCTTTTCGACTTTTGCCAAAAATTGAAGTTTCCAAACATTTAGTTTAATGAAAGACTGTTTGCAAAAATGAAAGATGTTTTGATAAAAATGTCAAAAAAATAAATCACGCAAAACCAACTGGCTTCTTTGGGCTTTCCTTTTCTTTTAAACAGGACACTTTTCATTAAGTCAAACCTATTTTTCAAGATCACTTCAGGCAGCTTTCCAAAATCCAGAAGGTTTTGTTTCATTCAAATTGTTCCAAGTAGGAACAATCATGATGCGATCCCTGCAATTTGTTTTTTGTTTTTTGGTTTTTTTAAATAGGAGGGGGATTTTTACATACTGTGGAAATATGGAAGAAGCAGCTGGACATGAGGAAACAGCCAATGATAAAAGTGTTAACACAATTCAGAAGAATACAAACATCAGGAGATTATTAAGACACTTGGTCTGGTGGAAAGATGGATGAAATGAAATAACTTCCATGAGGCACTGGACAACAAGGTGAAATTTATGTGCAGTTGAAAGTAATTTATGCACAGTTGTTACACAAAGATTAATTATTTATTGCTAATAAATGAGCACTTTTGATGGATCTAATCAGTATTCAAATAATTAATGTGTCCTAAGAGCACCTAGGATATATTCTCTGTAGCACAACTCATTGCACTCAGAATTTTGTCAAATTGCATGGAGTTGCAGTGACAGGCTGGTACATGAAACAAGGGCAGTAAAGCTGATGGAACAATTTCTCCTCTACCTCTTCCCATTTGTCCTGAACTAAGTATTGGGACATTTCTGTTCAGCAGCCTTAATTTAACCATTCAACATGAGAGGATAAAAAGCTCTGAATGACACCACGAGCACAACATACAGGTTTTACAATATCAAAGATTAGCATCTTCTTTTCATTTGTTTCATAGAGTCATAGAGTTGCTTGGGTTGGAAGGGACCTTACAAGTCATCCAGTTCCAAACCTACTGTAATGAGTAGGGACACCTCCCACTAGACTGGGCTGTTCAAAGCCCCATGCAACCTGGCCTTGGACACTTCCAGGGACGGGCATCCACGAATTCTCTGGGCAACCTGTTCCAGTGCCTCACTACCCTCTGAGTAAAGAAATTCTTTCTATACTCATTCACCTATTGTAATTCTCTCCTCTTTTAATTTAAAACCATTCCCCCTTGTCTTACCACTATCTGTCCATGTAGAGAGTCCCTCTCCCTCCTTTTTTATAAGCTCCCTTTAAGTACTGGAAGGCTGTAATGAGGTCTCTCCAGAGCCTTTTCTTCTCCAGGCTGAACAACCCCAGCTCTCTCAGCCTGTCTTGAGAGGAGAGGTGCTCCAGCCCTCTTATCACCTTTGTGGCGTCCTCCAGACTTGCTCTAATAGGCCCATTTTCTTCTTCTATTGGGGACCCCAGAGCTGGAAGGAGTGCTCCACACAGGGTCCAACCAGAGTGGAATAGAGAGGCAGATTCACCTCCCTCAACCTGCTGGTCACAATGCTTTTGATGCAGCCCAGGTTGTTTGGTTTTCTGGGCTGCACGCACACACTCTTGGCTCATATCCTGCTTTTCAACCATGAGAACCTCCAAGTCCTTCTCCTCAGGGCTGCTCCAAATGAGTTCTTCTCCCAGGCTGTACTCATATTTAGGATAGGCCAACACAGGTGCAGCACTTTGCACTTGGACTTGAACTTCAAGAGGCGCTTGTGGGTTCCACTTCTCAAATCTGTCATGTCCCCCGGGATGGCTTCCTGTCCTCTTGTGCCAACTGCATCACTCAGCTTTGAGCCAGATGCAAACTTGCTGAGGGTGCACTTGATCCCACTGTCTGTGCCATTGATAAAGATATTAAAGAGCACCAGTGCCAAAAGAGAGTCCTGAGGGACGTCACTCATCACCAGCCTCCACCTGGATACAGAGCCATTGACCCCAACTCTCTGGCTGTGTCCATCCAGCCAATTGCTCATCCACCAAACAGTCCAGCCTTCAAATTCACATCTCTCCGATTCCGAGGTGAGGATGTCACATGGGACTGTGTCAAAAGCATTACAGAATTCTAGGCAAATGACATCAGTTGGTTTTCCCTTGTCGATTGTTGCAGTCACTCCACCGTAAGTGGCCACCAGATTGGCCAGCCACAATCCACCCTTCGCGAAGCTATGATGGCTGTCTCAGATCGCCTCCTTGTCATGCATGTGCCTTAACATTTCTTCCATGACCATCTGCTCCATGATCTTCCCAGGAAGAGAGGTGAAGCTCATCAAGTCTGCACTTCCCCAGGTCTTCCTTTCTCCCCTTTTTAAAAATAGGAGTGATATTTCCTTTTTTCCAGTCATGGAGGACTTGGCCTGATTGCCATGACTTATCAAATATGACCGAGAGTGGTTTAGCAATGATATCAACCAGTCCTCTCAGGACCCTGGGACGCATTTCAACCCAGGATAATTTCCCCTCAATCTTATTTTTTCCTATTTCTTCTGTTTTCACAAGTACTTAGGATGTCTCTAAAGGACCACTTCTCATGACATCTTTCATCTGTCCTTGCTTGTGGAGGATACTGTTTGATCGGGTTAACCTCTGTCAGACCTTTCCAACCTGAATTATTCAGTGTTCCACAGGCACAACTTCCTGACCAACTGATGCATCTTTGGGAAGAAAAATAGCGTGGGCAGGTCTTAAAAGATTCAAAGTTTAAATTTCTTTAAAGGTCTAAGGATGAAAAGCGATATATTCCTTAGTATAACCTAAAAGTACTAAGAATTCCTATGAAAAAAACCACACCTGACATTTACAAACACATTAAAGCCCGCTCAGAATCAGCACAGCAGTTTCTGCACATTCACAGGAAGAGGTGCTCTGTGTTTCTTCCTGGAAAAACCACTTAAGTGGAAGGCATTTTGTGTATGAGCTGTGTGACCCTTCCTGTTGAAGGCCACTCAACAGCAGCAGGAACTGCACTTCAGTCTTTCCGCTAAGACAAAAGATTGGTTTTAACTTTTTCTGTCTCTGGCTAATTCTCTATCAAACTATCACCGCAAGAGTAAAAACAAAATCAGATAGCCATTCTTCTGGAAGAGCTGAATTCCCCTCACAACTTCCCATGGGTTTAGTGGAGATTATACCAAAAATTTTAGTATTAGTGGATTTCATGAGAGGCAGAAGTCCACAGAAATCTTACTGGAAAGGGGTTTCTGGGTGGGGTAACTGTTAGTAAGTACACAAGGTAGATTCCAAGAGGGATTGCTGTGGCCTTGGAACAGTTTTGTTGATCCTGTATAGCACGGAAATGTGGGGCATTTTTAGAATGTATGTGGGATACAGTGGCATTGGACAATTGAAAACTACAACAGAAGCCTCTTTGGAACTGCTTTAGGGTCCAAGTGCATGTATGTGTGTGTGTACATATATACACTAATATTAATTGCAATCTTTCATAATTACATATACCATCTATAAAATTTAGTCTTTGCTATACATAATTATATAATTAGAAAATCATTGCTATTTGGAACCTCACACTAGAGCTTGGGAAGAATGAAGGATAAGCACAGGATAAGGGACCATGCCCTAACCCATGCTTTCTGCTACATTTCAGGAAAACTTGCATCACTGCTCCCAAACTGTGCCACTAATTCCCAGTAGCTGAGCAGACTCATATCCTTCGAGGGGGTGAGATGTGTTGTGTCAGCTTCCTACGTAACCTGGCACTGCAGTTAATTCAGAATTACATGCTCATTATTCACCAGTTACCTTAAAGAGCCATGGGACAAGTTCAGTTATAAATTATTTTAACAATTCTGGGATGTACAAAGTGGATGGTTGTGATTTCAGCTGCTCAACTGAAAAGGAAAAATATAATAACATAGTACCTTCATTTTAGAATTTTTAGGAATTCACTGGGGAGATGGAAAGAAATTTACCTTCTTTTTCAAAAATACTTTGAAAAAGAATCTTGGATCACACATACTAAAACACAAGGAATTGTCACACCAGGTTCTTTGTTTGGTTTCTTACCTCTCATCCAGGAAATACATCCATTTGGAAACAGCATCTGGTATTTTGAATAAGGCACACTGCTGCCAAAATGTGAGGTTAAGATAACACTTATTACACGTATGTGTACGTGTGAACAGGTCCTCTCCATCTTCACAGATCCCCCCCTTAGCAAAGGTGATTTGGCACGGGCAATGTAAGCTGAGGAACAGGCTCATCAGTTGCACAACCAAAGGAACAGGCAATTAGACATGGCTGATGGCAAAGACAAGCTGAAGATTCTCCAAGGAGGTGGAAAGCAGCAGGCAGCTACACATAATACACACACAAAACCAAAATAACCCAAACCACCACCACCAAAAATCCCACCTGTCTTTCAGAGTAGGAATTTCACCTCCCATCTACTTGAGACCATTCAACTCTGTCTCTCTCCTCAAAACTGCCCAGGAAAGGAGGGCAGGAGCAGGGACAGGTGCAGAATGTCTGCATTCCTGAAGTAACAATGGGGAGACAAACCCAGAACAACAAGAGCAGTTCAAGGGATAGGGCTTTCCTGTTGGCAGTGCTTTAACTTTGATACTATCACCTCTTAACTTCAACACTATCAATTCTCATCTTGTACAATTTCAAATAAGGAGGCTGAAAGAGAAATGGAATGGAAGCTTTCTTAAAGGCCAGCAGAGAGCACCACAGCAGAGGGAACCATAAGCTCTTCAGTGGGGCTGGGTATCTTGCACACTTGTTTGAGTGAAAATGAACTGCATGAACGAAAGCTCTCTTCTTCCATCTCCAATAATGTTGAGTACTACTTAGCAGTTCCATGAGGACTTTCACTGTACATAAATGCATAAACAAGACTCTATTCTTGAAATCAACCCTGGAAAATATTTTCAGGTTCTCTTTATATAAAAAAATGGCAGCAACAAGAGAAGAACTAGAGAATTTTTTTGGTAATTCTATGAAGATATTTAGGCCTTAGCACTGAGGAAATATGTTTTATTTTTACAGTATGGAAAAATGGACTTGCCTTGGTTAGGGATAAGACATGTTCCAAAATTCTTCTCCATAGTGCTACTACCACACATACTGGATTCCTCATAATAATTTGAGAATAAGCCATCACGAGCAGCATGCATTTGGAGTCGCTGCCTGAGCAGATCCCTTTGGGATGGGTTTACCTCAGTCTTTCCTGCTAAGGCAGTTACACTCACCTGAAATAAACAGCAAATGAAGAACCAAGGTGTTCCCTATAAAACATGATATCCAGAAATTTTTTCTAGCTCAGTGAGTATTTATTACACAGAATGAAATGGCTCAAGCTCTTATAACATGGTTCTCAGGACACAGAATTTCAATGTTCCCCTTCCAAGTGTGACAGAGGAGGCACTGAAATTTTGGGTCTTAGCCATCTAGGATTTCTAATCTACTGTCTTTCTTGATATAACTTGCTTCACCTCTGTAAGGCAATTCACTCTTGTCAGTCTAGTCCTTTGCTTTCAGATTTCCAGCACAGACAAAGGCAAAACCTGAGCAATTCAAGTAAAAAACCCCAAACATTGTGTTCAGCCCCAAATCAGTGTTTTCTATTCATACATACCCATCAAAACATTTTTGTGTCTGTCCATTGGGCCAAAATAGAGCTGCTTTCAGTAGTACTGGTTTCATATGCATGCAAACCTAGGACTCAAAGTACAGCATTGAGCCACCATAAATTAGCCTAAGTCAACTGTTTTAAACAGCATGAAGAGCCCACACCTCTGCCTTGCTGAAGACACAGGAAGTGAAAATTATTTAGGATCGAAGCTGAAATCTTCAAACCAGATTCACTCTGCCCTTTTCATCTGATAGGCAAGGAAAACAGACACATGCAACACCCCCTATCCCTTCAGAGCAAAATCCAAGTATTCTCCAAATACATACAGCAATGCCTTGCATGAGGTTTGGGCACATATAGAGTTTGTTTTATACAGGCCAGCAACAGAGGGTTTCAGGGACTAGTTGTACACTTTCATCCTTTTGATGTGAAAACTTTTATGTAACAATACAGTCAGGAGAATTCTTGCAAAGCACTGCATTCTCCTTTTATGAGCTTAGTCCTGAACAAAGTATTTGTGCAATGACTCAGAGGAAGGCACTGCCTCTTGAATGTAAAGCCCACACTAGGCAGCATGCTAGACCTATGGTCACCTCAACTCTATCCCAGATCTGGGGCCATAGTCCAACACTTTTTGGCACTGTAGCATTTTGAAATTCAACAATCTTTGAGTGACGGGTTGAACATTCAGAGCTGGTAAAGGAAATAGCCAAACTTTCAATACACAAAGTCATTCTATAAAGGGAGCTCATAAGGGAGGGAACAGCTACTGCAAGAGAATTCCAGCAACAGAGCCTATCACAAAATTCCTGTTTAATACAAAACCAGCCATGCTAACTGAAGCAGACTGGGCATTGTACACTGGATTTATTCTGGGCCTGCATTTTGTCAGTCTCAGAAGTAGCCCAATGTGACAGGATGCTGAAACCACTGAGTTAAAATCAGGCAAATCACACCTCACACTGCTCAGTGTGTCCATAAGAACAGCCACATGAAGTCAGACCAGAAGTTCAGCTAATCCATTACATTTTCTCCAACAGCATATGTATAGGTGGAGCACAATACCATTATTAGCCCTTCTCATAAACTAAACCCTACTGCTTCCACGCTTAAAAGTATCTAACTCAATATTGCAGCAAAGCGCCATACCCCTTTCCAA
The DNA here is from genome assembly GCA_026770055.1 of Myrmophylax atrothorax. NCBI lineage: Eukaryota > Metazoa > Chordata > Aves > Passeriformes > Thamnophilidae > Myrmophylax > Myrmophylax atrothorax. The sequence continues at coordinate 12,631,250 of JAOXXN010000265.1, forward strand.
CCTTCCTCAGCTCTGTTCTACAGCTAGAAGGTCAAACAGAAGCGAAACCTGAAACTAAAGAGTCTTCTGATTGCTCAGCTTCCTCAGATGAACACAGAGAGATCGGTGGGAGTCACACCTTTGAGAGGGAAAAAGAGGAAAACAAGCTGGTCCACAGACAATCCTGGATTGTGCCCTGGATTGTGTGCTGGATTGCCACAAACTGCCATGAACACAATCATGAAAAAGCTGGCTTAGCTTCCCTGTGACCTGTTGGCTTTCACACCCTGTCTGCCCTGTACTCAGATCCTTTACTGAGTTATTTCAGCACATTAATTTGCCAGAAATCCTTACTAAAGATTTCCCCCTCTTAACTGACTTCACAGACCGAAATAGCTCAGCTAAGAACCTGTAAATGCAGCTGTCAGAGGAGTCCAGACTCCAGTGAAACTTCAACCCAACTTGCTAAAAGGGTATCAGCAAAGTACACTATACTCCCAATAAAGCTGACACTTCTAAACTAAGAAGCAAAAGCACAACCAAGAGAAAAATAAGGAAGCCTTATGCATACATCCCACACAGCAAGAGTCACTCAACAGAGTTGCAAGTTACTTCACTGTATTTTGTTCCCACACAGAACATTTCAGGATATGCCTCCAAACAAATTTGGGCAGCACAAATTTAACAGTGTGTCCCATGTCAGACCTCTGGCAGCCTTAAGTCTTGGCCTTGAAATCTGACCTACCTAGCCTGTCCTGTGCCTGCTTAGGAGTTAAGAATCAACTGCTTGCATTTTATCCTCTTTCTAAACAGTTGAAAAGAATACTAAGAAATCCCTCAACCTAACAGTAGGAGCAGTGAAATCACCTAGATGCTTCAAGAATCAGTAACAATACTCATGAGTTTCTGAAGAGGAATTTCAAAACTGAAATACTTGGTCAGCATTAGGTCACATTGCAGCTTGCCTTACTGAGTTTTTAATGAACCCAATTTTGTCTTTACATTTAAGCAGGTATTATAGCCAGAGAAACAGCACAATATGTGCCCTTGAACTTTCATTTCACTAACTTCTGAAATGCAACGTGGCACTACTGCAGCGATCAGCAGACGGTCTAACGTTATGTAAACAATTTCAAAAGCCAGATGGATATAGAACAGATTAAACCTTAGTTTGGAGGAATGTCTGCAGCTTCAATAAGTAAGAAAGAACTACAAAATATACACAGGTTTTTAGAAGCTGCCTGCTTTAGGTTAGCACTAGCATGTATATATCAAGCCATCTTATTGCCTCTGTTGGCAGCAGACAGCAAAGAGTCAACAGATATCCAAAAAGAAACGCTAAGAGTCACCAAACAGTTCTGTAAGCAAGTTGAGAAACTGCTCATTCCATCATGAACACTGGTTATTCAGTCCACCTGCCAGGATATTAGGGACATAAACTGTGTATTAACTAGCATTTTTAACTCCTCTTGCAAGCATAAAAAAAGGAACCTAAAAAGAAAGTAATTGCATTGTCCCTTACACACCAACTGAAAGGCTTAAGACCTAATAAAAAAGCCTTTAATAACTCAAGTTTAAAGAGAAACTGCCTATTGAATAGAATGACACAATATTTTTCACTAAAAATAATCAAACTGCATCATGAATTTGCATCAGGCTACTGCAAAACCCATGGAGGGTGCATAAAAAAATTATGTGCAAGTAATTATACTAAATATGGTTATCCCTCATTAACCATCTCACAATCGCAGGGCAATGAGTGCTAGTTTATTATGAACTGATCAGGCATCAAGTCTTGCTCTTTCTGCATAGCGAGGCACTTCAGTGTGATATTTCCGTCATGTGAGCTCCTGACTTGTCTGCCAGCACCAACATGGGATCATAGTTGACCTCCAGACACCTATGCATCATTTTGATGAGCCGTTACATTCTTCACAAAGCCAGAGCTCATGACATAACGCACCTCGGTGGTGGTGAACTTCACCAGGAACCCAACCCTGTGCAGTTTCATTGAACTGAAACACCACTTGTTCGTTAACTTTTATTAAGTTCACTTAAGGTTGACCAAATGAGCTTCCCTAAAGTAAACAGGATTATAAAATATCAGGATGATTCGATCTTTAGGCGCTCCATAGAAACAAATACTTAGTTCAACTAGAAAACTTTAAAAATGACTTTAGATACAAAAGTTTAACAATTATACTGGGCGATACAACTTTATATATCACTAAGCTCATGAAGTTGAAATTAAAAAAGTTTTTGCACCATCAAGAACAGCCACAAGTCCTGAACCTCCATTCTTTATGCATCCTTTATCAGAGTAAACTGAAACTTGGGAATGCTTGGGATTCAAAATACCCTGAGCACATACTAGTGCAACACCACAAAGCATACATAATCCATCGGAAAAGGGGAAAGGGAGGGAAGGGGAAAAAATAGCAAGAATCAGATGGTGCTTTATTATACAAGCATGAAAGTAAGTTCCTTTGGAAAATAATTTCTTGGGTGGACTTCTGGACCAGTGAGGTAGCCCAATGGGAGAGAAAAAAAGTGGAAGTGGAACTTGGTCCCCACGCGTGATACCTGCCAGGCGGTCCCACCCCGGGGCGAGGCCGGGGCCCGGCAGGCCGCCCCCCGGTACGGCGGGGGGCCCAGCGCCGCCCGAGCGGGCCATAAAGTGCAGCAGCAGAACACGATCCAGACAAAAGCAATGTAAACAGGTGACTGATACCGGTCTCTTTGTCCGCACCGCGGCCCAGGTGAGCGCGGGAGCGGGGCCGCCTGGGCTCAGGACGGCGCCATGGGGAACCGGCGCACCCGCACCACGGGGGACAAGTCCACGCCGAGGATCCGCTGCGCCTGTCGCCGCGCCGCCGCCAGGCTCCGCCGGCTCCACACGCTGCCCCGCACACGGATGGTGGGGAACGTGGTGAGGCGCGGGGTGGCCGCCTTCCAGATCTCCTC
>JAOXXN010000265.1:12638584-12652872 GCA_026770055.1 Myrmophylax atrothorax
ATGGTGATAATAAAATTAATAATCCTTTGGAAGTGCATAGTTCTTCATTTCAATCACACATTATATGTATTAATTATCACTCATGGTACTTCTGAGTTATAGAAGTAAATATTGCCTTTCCTTAATAGATGAATGAAATGGTTAAAAATGGTTTGACTAATATGTACAGACTCACAATTTTCTGTAGATCTTCTAACCAACACTACTCTAAATATACAGGAAATGTCTATATTGGGACAGAGAAGAGTAAAGAAGCCAACTGTAATCTTTGTTCTCAGTTATTTGTTAGAATTCATTTTCCTTACAGAATTCTTGAGAATGAGGAGCAAAGTACCAACTGAGAAATTGGTACACTGATTGCTACACAAAAGGGACACTATTTTCTTTTAAACCTCCTTCCTGGGGCCAAAAACCTCACAGGTACCTGATAATTCTTTTAAATGCTAACAATCTTATCTCTACATTTGATTACACAGTTTTGAGTCTAGCAGATTCTGGATATTAAGTCACACCACTCCTGCTGCTGGGATTTTTCCTCCAGCATGCTCACTCTTCTACCCAGATTAGCAAGAACAGGCTTATTGTCCAATGTCTTTTTCTAATATCTTTACCTCTGACGTTGAGGGGTTGCATTAACTGGCAGCCTGCTTCAGTTAATTTGATTTCTAAATGTCTTGAGCATACTTTCAGGAAAGTTTGTGTAGCTGTGAAAGAATGACTCCACATCCATTAGCAACTAAACTCCAGATCTCACCCAACAGTCATCAGGTTCCTGGGTCTGAGAAGTGCTCAGAAAAGCACTGGCAAAATTCATGAAAATGCTTTCAAAAAGAGACAAAAGTGAATAATTTGCAAGAATAGTTTCTCAATTAGTTAATTGGGAAAAAAAATGTGGAATCACTGTGTGTAGAAATCACAGCTGCAGTCAAAAAGGGAAATAGGGTGCTAGGAATCACTGTGGAAGGGATAGAAAGGAAAACATTCTGCTGAATGCAAGTCCATTGTGCCTCCACAAATCTTGAATACTGTGCATTTATGGTCTTACAATCTCTAAAAGAATATAGCAATGATACAAAGAAGGGCAGCTAGGATGAGTAAAAATACAGAACAGCTTCTCTATGAAGAGAGATTAAATAGGCTAAGACTCTTCAGCTTGAAAAAACCAGATGGCTGAGGATGAATATGATAAAGGTTTGTAAAATTGTGATAGTACAAAAAAGGCAGATAAGAAATTATTATGTCTTAGTTTTCATAATCTAAGAATGACAGGGAAGCAGATGAAGCTATAAAGCAGAAAACTTTAAAAGACTAAAGAGATGTGCTTTTTTTTATTTTTTTTTCCTGATGACTCATAGCTCCTCTGTGGAGCTCATTTTCCAGCAAAGTTGTGGGTCCCAAAATGGAAAAATGTACCCTAGTACATTTGCAGGCATTACAGAGCACACCATTCAAAACAATTGGACACGACTGGAAGAAAAAAATCCATCAATAGCTGTTGTACACAAAAACCTTGGGCTCAGGAAGGCCGTAAGCCAAGGGCCGGGAAAGGAAGGAAGAATTTATGTGGGGAAGTAACTCTCGATATTTGCAACAGTCTCACATACTTTCCCTAACCTTCCTCCTCTGGCCTCTAACAGACAAGGACACTGGACTAGGTGGACCCTGGAGCTGGCCATCAAAACTGGTTCTACTCTATGGGCCTGTTAGAAAACAGAAGAGGGCATCCACTTCAATTAAATGTAGTATTTGTTTTCGAGAGCTTTACTGTTGCATCAGTTTGCAGCAACTGGAAAAACCTATTCTTGAGCTTAAAGGTTAACAAAGCATTTGCAGAGAAAGAAATACGAGGTTACAGAATCCATCAGCAGCCAGGAGCCACACTCAAGCAGGAGCACAGGAAGGATGGAGCCTGAGGTAAAGTGTATTCCACTGGCTCTGATCATTACATACTCATTTTTCACTTTGTTCATTGCCTCAATACAATTTCAAAAGTCTTTCAAAATGGTGAGTGAATGCATGCAGAGGGGGGAAAAGAATTTTTTTGTAAAAAAATAAGCTTTTATTTTAATAGCATTCATTCACAGTAATGTTTGAAAGAGGAAAAAAATCTCTGACATATTTTAGAAGAAGACTTTGATACATTCAAAAAACCCTGTAGCAATAGTAAAAATAAAAGTACACAAAGAAGCATGCTTTGTGATACAGAAAGCATTCCTGGAAGGTATTTCAGCAGAGCCTGTGTAACATTTGTTTTCTCATTCTGGGAAGCAATCTGTACAGGATGCACATAACCATGCAAACTGTGCATCACTGATGTCATCATTGCCCTGCTGTTAATAAATGCTGATAATTGCTGCACTGGTGGTCACTACCGTCTTGAGGATCAGTAATGGTCTCTTGGTCTATGTTAAGAATGTTAAAGAAGTCCTTAAAATGTTCGGAAGTCCTTGGATTTTATATCCAAAGGGAAAACTTTTCTTGCTAATCCTATTTCATTTTTATTTCATCTTATTTTTCTCCTATTCTTTTCACTTCCTCTAAGCCACCTGTTTAACCTCTCCTGTTGGCTTTGGTTACATTATTACCAAATCTTCTGTCTTTTCTACTCCTAAAGTAGATCATCCAATGTTAATATTACTGTAGACTAAGTAAAAGTAATTTAACAACTCTATCACCTTTGGAAAGCCAGTGCAAAAGAGAAATGGTGAGAGATACATTGTGTTGTCTTAGCCCATTAAGTTGGTAAGGCAACTAATTGATCTGTGGGACCTAGTGTAGATAGAGTGCGCAGGATTTGGAAACTGAATATGCTAGACCAAGGGGGAAAACCCCCAACTCTCTTCTTATAGAATAAATGCTTTCACAAAATAGATTCTTTCAGAATACCTATTCTTCTGCTGTGTCTTTCTAGGACAACTTCCAAATGGAGCTTCAGAAGGAGGATGAAACTTTGCAGACCTCAGGCTGCAGGGAATGCCTGGGGCTGCTCACTGGAGTGAGGGCAGTGGGAGGTGGTCTTGTAGCCTGCAAGAGATGTGCCGTTGTTGAGAAACTGTCACCAGGAAAAGATGTCACCAAGTGTGCAGCAACACAACAAAAAAAAGTTTTTACGGACGATTGTACATTCGACCGGGCTGCACTGAGGGGTTGTAGAGTCTCCATCCTCACAGGTGTTCAGAAACCCACTGCACACAGTCCTGAGCAGCCTGCTTTTGCTGACCCTGCCTTGAACAGTGGGGTTGGACCAGGTGATTGCAGGGGTCCCTGCGAACCTCCACGATGCTGTGAATCTGTGCTTCTACTGACTGAGAAAAGGTAAACCCTTTTTTTCCTCTTTTTTGTTTTTCCTTCTTTTTATCTTCTTTTTAAATTCTTTTTTCGGTTGGTATAATTTCTGCTGGAACATTCTCCTTCTATTTCTTTAGTCAATTTCTGTCTAAAATGTGCTCCTTACTGTACATCCTCCAAATTATAATCCTCATTTATAAAACAGAAATATAATCTTCATTACTTTCCAATACATGGCCAAGTGGGTAAGTTTACAGTCTTATCAAAGGTGTAAAATAGGTCAGTCTAGTACTGATTTCTGAATGTAATTCCAGCATAAGAAATCTGTTGCTCAAGAACATGGTTCTCACACATCACAGACTATGTCGTCTTGTAATATTGATCACAGTTTCCTGAGGCATTCTATTTAAAGTACTGTCACTGTCAAAACGAACGTGAATTTCCTCCACTCTTCTCAAACCAGACATTTTTTAAAGCCTACTAGCAATTATTTAATAACCTTAATAATTAAATCTTATTTCTGGATACCCTGTGGCTAAGCATGTCAGTTCAAGAACTCTTTTCATGATACCCTGCAGCCTTTGCTGCCATTTTCCTTCCTACCAGATTTGTGTGTTACCAGATAAACTGGCAAGAAAAATTCACTCTAGAATAGAGGGAGCCACAATTGATTTTTTTTTTTGTTGAACTTCCCACGGAATACAATGCAGTGTTTATATTAGATTTATGTCTTATGCTGGCCTAGGGAGGACACAATACATGATCCAGCGTGAAGTCCGTGGAGAAAAGTTACCCTTTGAAATGCTTTGAGTGAATTAGAGAGAGGGAGTTGATACTAGCTCAGCTTTGTATGTCATATGGATGTAGCTTTATTAAATAGATACTTACAGCAGCTTTACTGGTTGCTGAACCACGTCTTAGTCAGGCTCACTCTTATTTGTTCTCTTTGTCCAAATGAATCTTGCAAACCTTAGTGCCCTCTGTGTGTTTTAACGGAAAGTGACAGAAACCGGCCTTTTTTTCAGGTCCCCTCTGGCACTTTCACAGGGCAGAGGACACTGAGCTTCAGACACTTTAGGTGGAAAAGGGTCTTGATCTCTCTGTTTCAGTGAAAGCTGTAAGCAGTCAATTATTATGTAGATGTTGGCTGTTAGCATTAACACCTCCTTTTGAATCTCTCTTTTGTTCTCTAAGTTAGGGATGGGCTTCAAAAGCCTGGACGGCTTATCTCCGCACTGCTCCCTTGCTCCTGTCAAGGGCCCTCTGTCCCAGACTGCCAGGGGGGTTTGGAGGCCCCTTGGCTGCGCCGCTGGGAGCCGGCACAGGACACTGGGCATAGGGAACGTGCAGGTGCCCCGTCACCTCACAGCAGCTGAATTTCTTAACTGAGATCTTGCCCCGATTTACACCTATTAGGAGTCTGCCCATATTCCTTTTAGCTGTATAATTTTCTATTCCTTGAAAGTATTTTTATTGGTTTTCAATGCAGACCCAGTTCAAAACGCTTCAGCTGTGATTTATATACATTCTCCCAAATATTCTAGTAATTTATAGTTCCATAACACTTGGTTGATAGTATTCTTTATAATCCTTTTAAAATTTTTATGAATTCATGTCAGCACACAATAAATATTAAAACTGGATAACTTGAATACATTAATTATTTTGACCATTTTTATAATATTATTACAAAAAAAGAATAAAAATAGATTGATAATACATTGAGAACTGGGCTTTTAGATAATGAAAGAAAATATTCGCTCTGTAGCTGTAGATACCTTTCATTTCAATACAGGCACAGCAACTTACACTAGCTGAGGTTCTGACCCTAGACATGATCTGCATTATTATAAAGGCTCTCCACAAAAAAATGTGACTTCATTCATACTCGATGAACCTGCAATGGCTCCAGGTAGATGACTAACACATTTGTCGGCATTTTAAAATTATCTTTAAGAAATATAGTGAAGTTCTTAAGGTCTTTGTTCTCACAGAAACATATATGCACGTTGTCAACCAGCAATTGCATTAAATATTTTCCAAAATACACAAGTGTCTCAAACTTTAGTTGCAAAGTGAAATAGTAGTCAAAGTTAACAAATCATGTATATTTGATTCCCATTCCCCTCGGCTACCTTTGGAAGGCTCCTCCAAAAAAGACGTGGTAGTGGTTTAATCTTTTGCTGACTTAATTAAACCCTTGGTAAGCCCTAGTGTGGTCACTCATTCCAGTTTGTGTGGCATCTTTCGGTTTAGTTTACACTGGTTCCTATTGAGTATAAGCTCAAAGAACCATTGGTGCTCACATTTAAGCATATCTACATACAGGTCACTACTGGTTTAATTAAGGCCATCTAATTAAGCCAGAATTTTCACTGCCCATTAGCATTCTCTTACATGTGCAGTTTGAGTCTTAAGTTTTTGACACTGAGAGCCTAAAGTCCCAACGCATTGTCTGGAGGGAGCTGCTCAGAGCTTGGCATTTGCAATTCATGGCCCGAGCCATTCATTATTCCCTTGCAGGCAGTGAGAACTGCAAATGGCCCATCACTTTGGAAAAAGTGAACATTATTTAGAAGTGTAAATGAAGATGCCAGCGGCTAACCTCAGGTCTTGTATGAAACTAAGACTGGTGTCTCTGCTCTGTAGCAATGGATCGGACATACCGCAACAGAGAAATACCACATTTATCCTCAACATTACATATTACATGCCCCAGAACCATCTTCCCTTTCATATTCCTCATACTCTCCATTCCTTTTCTAGCTTCTTCCTGATACAGATTCTTCCTGGTCGTCCCTCCCTGACTGAAAGCTGAATCACTGGAATTCCTGCCCATTTGCTTCCTGCCAAAATGAGCTGGTATTTCCAAAAGCTCCACTTCCTCCCACTGACTAATATAGTACAATATCCTACAATACAGGTTTACTTTGCTTGCTGCGTGTTCTGTTTTGTCCCACAATATTTATAGAATCCATTTAGTTACAAAGTGAATATGATAATATGTAGATCTTGGTATGTACATACCGTGTACAATAGCAAAGGAAAAATAAATTGGAAAAAAACCCCAATAGAGAAAACTGGAAAGCTGACTCCAGGACTGAGGTAACAATTACTGAAAATAAACCAATGCTGAAAATGGTTGTCATTTTTCATAATATCTATTTGCATAACATCTGGACAAACAAAAAAACAAGCAAGCAAACAAACAACAACAACCAAAAATCAAGCTTACAAGGCAGAGATTATAGAATGGCTTTCCCCAGTGCCATGTATTTCCTAGAAGACAGTTCTTGTGCCAGGAGAGGTTAAAACACGTGAAGATGGAGAGTTGTCCAATTATACAGAAGTGAAAAGATTAGAAAGGGATTAGAAAATGAGCAGAGAAAGACAAGGGGATGGCAAGGAAATGTTTTACCTGGTCGCAAACTAAATCAGATGCATTTTAAATCACTGAAGTGTCTGATGTAGACTAGCTGGATGTGGGCATTTCACCTTTTTATCTCCATTGACTTTAGAAAAATGTTATGCACAGTTTAGAAAGGAGTCCTCTCATAATCCTAATTAAAATGAAATTATTTCTATCACAGTTGTAGATATATTTTCAGTCAAAACTTATAATTTCCTTCCACCAATCTCTTCTTTAAATTAACCTACATCACTTATGTAACACCCAGAGCAGAAGTGGAGAATTCTGTGGCAAAACCAGATTGGCAATTGCTATGTCTGTTCAGTTCCTATGCAGCCTTCTCCTGTCCATCCTCATGGGCTGTCATGCAGACATTAGCTTTCCAAGGAGTCACTTACCACTTCATATTTATGAACAAATCCCTAGTTACTTCCACTTCAAACAGCATCTCCAGGTTCTGATCCAGAGATGCACCATTTAGCTATAGCCAGTAAAAAGGAATTATTTTCAGCAGTATATCATGTGCTGATATTAAAGATGAGCAAAACTAGGCTAAAGAGTTTTCACTGGGAAACCATTTGGATATATAGCTTCTAGTACAGACTAGAGCTACTGGTTATCAGGCATATCCATGTTTGACTTGAGCTCTCCTATTATCACTCAGCCCAGTTGTCTCAAACTATGGTTAATACAGTGTAGGATTTCTTTAGTGTAATTCATTGGCACTACTGCATTTTGTAGAGCTGACTAATAATGCACTGGTACAAAAACAAGAGCCATGGAGTTCCAAAATCATTGTAAGCTCTGAGCTGTTGCTTGCTTTAAATTTATCACCAAAATAACTATTTTGAAAATTCTGATGTCTGTGGCAGGATAAAATATTTTTGAAATTTTGAACACATCTTCAGCACAAAACTCCTCTTTCCTGTCCAGCTCAGTTGACGTGGAAATGCACTTCACAACATCTAACAATTTCTGGATTTGAAATGTAGAGCTCCGTAAGGAATGGTGTTGGGGCAGCACAGGGAGCCTGCTCCACCAGGGAAGGTGTGGAGGCCAGGAGCTGAGGGTAACAACAACACTGCCTCATCCACGAAGTGTCAGAGAGTTGGTGAGTCTGGATCAGGAGCAGGTCTGGAGGCAGTGATCAGAGTCAGCCTCAGACCAGTGATCAGCCAGGAGGTCTGTCATGATGAATCAGGTCTGAGGCCAAGCCGGGAAGTCAAGTCAAACCAGGGTGTCAAGGTCCAGGTCAGAAGGAGAACATCTGAGAGCAGGTGCAGACACAGCTGTAAGCAAAACAGTGTTAACTTAAAAGCAGCTCCCGAGGGAAGGAGGCCCTCTCTTCAGTTCCTTTGCAACAGCTTTTACCAGTGAAGAGACTGAGCTTGAGTCAGACAGCCAAACCCCTTGAAGATGGGAGAGGCACTGAGAGCTCTGACAAGAGCTTATTGGGATAGACTGGAGGTCCAATCTGTGATAGTGGCCAGCTGCAGAACTGCCTTCACCCTCTCAGTTTTGCTCTGTAAGCCAGGTACCCTCAATGAACAAGAAGCTCTGCTCCTAGCTGTCTTCTGTATTTTCCTCTCCTCTAACACCCAAGTAAAGAGGTGCAGAAACATGGAGAAGCAGAACCAGCACCACTATGCCTGCAGCCCTCAGATCCTCCCCCACCATCAACAGCATCAGAATTGCCACCAACTTCTGAAGTTTTAACCTCTCACTATTTTTGGGTAGAGACAAAGACTGCAACTACTGATGCACCCAACATCTTTTTACAGCAAGCCCCACGAATCATAACCTGAAGAAATAGCTCTCACCATTCCTAAATTTTTCTCTCCAGTCCCAAGGGCTATTGGGGTCAGTCTTATTTTGTTGTGTATCACTACCCTTCTCAGCTACTACTTCTCCTCTATGCCCAGCTAATGCCTCCTTTTTTGTATGAAAACAAATGCCGTTCAACTTTCATTTCCTCTCTCTGTAATGTTTCTCTTGCATGCAGTGCCTTCTGATCTCAATCTGTTTTCATTTTCTTCTTTGTCCCTTTTTTTCATTTTTCATTCACCTGTCACCAAACCATGTCATTCCTTTCCACCTGTCTACAGGAAAAGGGTGAGTTGCATTGTATCAGAGTGCACTTCTTGCCTCCTGCCACTTGACACGGTGCCACTGGTGGAGGTTCAGCCAGCACTGGCAACAGAAGTGCTGCGAATTCAGCTGCAGGGTGGAAATTCTGTAGCACTGTGGTGGTGCTCCTCTCTTTTTTGCCCATGCAAGGGTTGTGAGGATGCAAGAAAAATGCTCCAGTCTACTCATAGATGCTTCCATTTCCCTCTGAAAAGGCTTCATTAGGAAAGGACAGGAGAACAAAGCAGAAAATATCAGTAAGCAACCATAAATTCATGGTGCGTCCCTTTGAATACAGTGTACAGGTCTTATCAATAGCAGGCCTAAAGAAAGCTGTGAATATGAAATTTAGCATGGTGAAGAAGCAATGGAATGGTTTCTGTACAAGGAATACTTGGACTTTTAGCCTGTGAAAAACAGGTTTATGGGAAAGACAAATGGGAAATGGTTGTGTGCTGGTTCTCATCATACAAGATCTAGAGGCATGAAATCAAATTCTTAGGTGGCAAATGAAAGAGACACTTTTCTATGCAGTGCATAATTGAGATGTGGAACTAGCTGCAAGATGCCATGGGCTTCAAAAGCTTAAATGATTCAAAGAATAATTAGACAAATTAATGGCTGAAAATAATCTACCAAGCACTATTAAAAGAAATCATACCACAGGATCAAGCTTTGGCCTGGATGTACTAGTGAGGAGCCTGATCATCTCCACAGGATTAAGCCCAGAGGATAGCCTGGAGATGCCAATCCCTCCTCCAGGTACATAAGTGGCAGTTACTGTATTGATGATGATGATGAAAATAATAATTAGCATTACAGGACTGGATAAAATTATAGTTCTGAAAGATACTGCAACAAGGTGGCCTAATTTGAGGGTGGGAAGCATGGTACAAATAGGGGCCCCTCTAGCATGTGAAAACTAAACCCTACAAGGAAATTTGTGATTTTCGTTTACAAACTTTGCACTTATTGAATTTAAAAGGAATAAATATTGGTAAAAGGCATCTGTCATGACTAAACTATCCCCTAATCAGGCCTCAGAGACTATAATCGGGGGGCGGGGGGGAGGGAAGGAAGAAAATGAGATTCTTACCATAACCAGTTTTAACTGGGAATATGTTAATATAAGGTGGTACCTGCTGAACAAAGTAGTTTACCAGGAGGAAATAGAAACCTGTAAGGCTAACAAAAATATCCAACTTGTCTTGTCCTAATGCAGCAAATGAAGGCTGTATTCACATACTAATTTTATGCATCTAAGTTAGATAAGGAGATGTGCATAGAACATGCATGAATCTTCAATTAAAGAAAAAAAACTATGGCTTACCAGTTTCAGATGAATGTTTTTCAAATACACTACAGTAGATAGTGTGCATGCTTCAGGATTATATTCTTGGATTTTTCCAGGCATTGATGTACAGTGTACTCTTCCATTTTCTAAGCATTAGCTGTACTGAGGTGACACAAAGGAATTCTTCTGTATCTACTAAAAGTAGAAAAAATTATTGAAGGCCAGTAATGAGAGAGTAATCACACTTCACCCAAGACAAATGTACATTAGGATCTACACAAAGCAAAGGGAGAACACAAGAGCTACCACCCTGAAGAAATAGATGTCTGTCACTTTCCTAAAGTTTTTTTGTCAGAATGTGGGCCAAGCAGGGGCAGATGCTGTATGGATGTTCACTCTGGTTACTAGAGTGGGAAACACTGGAAAATCCTGGGATCAGGCATCCTGTGTGCCAGGACAGGCAAAGGTGTTCCAGGCCATCCATCTGTGCACAGTAAACTTCCCTACACTACATGTTACTCTGAAAAAAAGGCTTAGGGATACTGTGCTTCAGTTAATGCCAAACAGCTGCAATCCAGTTTTGAGTTCAGCATAAGTATTTGTAGGTAGCTGTTAGCAGCTAGCTAGCTGTCTGCCTGCAAAGATTCCAATAATATCAAGGTTATTTTATTAACACTGAATTACTTAATGAATGGATTTCGTTATGTGACACATGGCTGTACGAGCACTTGCAAAAAAAGGCAAGCCATTGAATCCAAACCATAAAATAGCTACACATCATAAAGCAAATATCAGATAAACAGTTGTCCTAGTTACAGTGGCCAGGATCAGTTTATGACTGTGTGGGTGTAACTAATACTGTGTATTCTACATCCTGTATATAATTTCTAATGAACTGTTAATAATGGATTGTTGGCAGCAGCTGCCCAGGGCACACCTGACACTTCAGGCTACAAGCTGGGTGTTAAAGAACCCTGTGAGCCATGAGAATGTTTTCTTTCTTCTCCTTATAGATAGATATACTTTGGAGGTCACTGCATGCAGCAGCAACATAGATGACATTGGCTTCACTAATGTTGTAGGCAGAACCATCTTGTCTTTGGCCCAGCTGTAAAGTCTCCCATCATTGCAGAGAGGCTGAACACAGTAAGACCTGTTCCCCCATGTGGGATAGCTCATCTGCCCCTGCTGTCCCCGGCTCTGGCCCTTCTGGAAAATCCTTGGCTGAACACGTGGGCAAGCTACACCAAGGCCATCCAAACTAGGCCAAAAGGCAGGTATTTTCTCTTTCTAGAGGGAAAAAACCCAGCTTCTCTGCTTTCCTTTCTCTTTATTTTCTCTGGGAGAAAACAAACTTTACAGCAGCCTTTTCTTCAGCTTAGGCCCACCAAGTGAGTGTCCAAGAGCCACATTTCCTGGCAGTCCCTTGCATTGAGGCCCCCAGTGGGTTCCAGCTCTCCCTGCTGGAAATGTTAGTGCATCCTCAGTGGTGTTTGGGGTTTCTTCCTAACCAATGAAGGACCACTTAACAAACACAGTCCCTCTTCCATTGCCAGTGACTGAGGACAGGGAGGCAGGAAGGCTGTGCCACCACTAGTTTCAAAGGGTCAGCTCATGCTTCTACCTACCCACACAGATTTTCTGGAAAATCTTGTAATCTGAGGAGGCCTTTTTTCATTTTGGTATTATTCTAAATATATTTTAAACTTATTCATAGTGGTCAAACATATTAAAATTTTTATCTTTCAACTTAAACTTCGATGTTTCTTAAAACATTCAATTTGCTCCAGAAAAGCCTAGTGCTGAAACTAGTATTGCTCTGCATACCATTCAAATTCATACTGTTCATCAGAAAATTCTTTTTAAAATATAATTTCCCATGAGACAGCATGCAGTTCTACTGGCATGCTTTTCTCTCTCTTGAATACAGTATAACTTGATCCTCATGTTACTAGGAAAGTATTTATGTTTCATAACCATTTGACTTCTTTTACTGAATTTGATAGCATTTGCTGTATCCCTTTTGCTAATATCTTGACTAGAATCTTTATATCTGAATTTAGTAATTTGTCCTGGACTCTTCTTTCTTGTAATAGGGATAACTATTATCTTATGAGCTGTAATAGAAGCCAACTCATCAGCAACCCATCAGATCTGCTGGTGCTGTGAGAGTGCAGAGTTTTACCATGTTCCAAGGTGATATTCTGGCAGATAATACTTTGTCGTAGATATCCCATTGTGTCAAACAACTGAAGTGACAGTAGCTTTCATTTAAGAGTTTTCAAAGACTTTTACCTGAGAAGCTGTGAAGAGAAGGTGGCTGCACAAAAGCAGAGGGTTTGAGGAAAAAGGTTAGGCTTCCATTTGATGTCTGACATCACAAATGGCTGGCTCAGTATTTCTGATATTACTCATGCAGACCTTCATGCCTGGAATGGCTAACTGGTTCACACAGCAGGAGAAAGCCATTGGAGCAGCTGAGAGAAGGGAGAGTGCAGGACTTATGGAAAGGCTCAACAAAAGCATGGGCAGTGTTTGTGCTCCTGGGTATGTGTATAAGAAAGTGAAAAATTTTGCAGAAAATTAAGTCTGTAAGACAAAAAAAATTGAAATTAAAATGGAGTCAGAAAGATTCATACTGCTGCGAGATGATAGCAGCCAGGAGGCCTGAAACAGCCACAGCATCAGCAGCCACCCTGTCAAACAAATACGTATCCCCCAGTGCCAATTTTAGACCAACTTTGTGACATAGTTAGTGTCCTTAAGATGTCAGAAGCCTCACTTGTCTATGTGGCACCCCGGATAGGTGAGTTTTGCCGGACATCCCTGGCAGAGGCAAGTTGAAAAGTGTTTGGAGACCCCAGGTCCCCATCTGAGCTCTTTAACCTGAGCTGTCTGCCCAGCTCTGGCAAAGCCTTAGCCCAAAATGTGGTGGGCAGGTGAGAGGCAGCTCTGGCATAGCATCTCTGACACACCGAGCTCTTGCATGGAACCTGTCCTCAGCTAGACAAATCACTCCCTTTCCTGTCCTGCCAAGAACTGGATGTCCAGAACTGGATGCAGGTGCTTACATGACACAATTTACCTGATGACTTGATGGGATGTTAATGCTCTGCTAACACTCATTTTGGACAACACACGTAGTTGCAGCACAGATGCATCAAAATCATGGCACCAGCTCTCTTTCATAAACACACACAATACTTTGTATTCCCATACCCTACGGATCTTTAATTTCTTTCAGATATTAATGACTGAAAACACAGAAGTAACTATGGGTTAGGAGGACTATAGGCTAACTGTGAGTAACTCTGGTAACCAACTTTTGGATAACTCTGGTGAGTAACATTATTCTCGACATCCCGTGGATGAGCCAGGGAAAGGCAGAGGCAGAAATCCAGAGCCCTTCCCGGTGTCACACGGCCGGGACAAGGCCCCGGTGACGTTCCTGCCGGCCCAGCAGGTGTCTCCACAGCACCAGGGTCTCTCTGTCCTGGCGGATTACGCAAATGCCGGCTTGGGCCGGCCGCGCATGACGTCACACCCGCGGCCGGTGACGTCGCCCCGCGGCCGGTGACGTCGCCCCGCGGTCAGTGACGCGGGCGGGCGGCGGCCACGGCGAGCGGGTGAAGGGAAAGGGAGGCTCCGGAAAGCAGAAGTTCGTAGCAGCAACTTGGCTTTGCACCCTCTGGCCTGGTCACTGTTAGCGCTGCTTGTGACAAGGATGGCTGGGGAGGGTCGAGCCCCAGCCCCGTGCCCAGGGAAGGTGACCCACTTCATCGCCTCAGCAGAAACGTGGGGGCAAGGGGCATGTCCCTGGGTGGGATGGCAGGACAGAGAGCTGAGGTACCAAAGCTCCAGCACAGTGATGTCACAGACAGTGTTCGTGGTCAGCTGAAAGCTCTGGGCTCATGCCAATTGTGTACTCCTCACTGATAGCGACACACCTCCAAGGGCTGCTCTAAAGCCTCCTTCATGGGCTGAATCTGGACTTGTGTTCAACCTCCTAGCAAGTTGTGCTGCCAAAAATTGCATGTGTATCTCTTCAGGCACATCAAACAGGAGCCCTTCCCCTCTCCCTGACTGCAGGGCCGGTGACAGATTTGCTTATCTCAAATGCCACAGTGTTTCAATATACATAATTTGGTTAAATGAGATTATCAGACTAAC
>JAOXXN010000265.1:12671401-12687377 GCA_026770055.1 Myrmophylax atrothorax
TAGTAAGAGATGTTGTAAGATATTACAAGATTACCATCCTTAAAAAGGAAAAAAATGCTAGATTTGAACTTTACCTCTCTGCTGCTTTCCTTGTCTTTTTTTCTCAGCTAACAATGGAACGTAGGCTGTCAGCATCCTGCAGCAAAGTTTGGGTACCACAGTGTATTTAAAAATCTACCATTTTCAGAGAATGGATGTCAACCCTTCCTTTGTTCCAATGGACACATCTGAGATGTCTGTTCTGCAAACGGTCATCACCTTTCAGATGCATGCCTTTATGGAAGCTCCATGGCTTATTTCACTCCTTTTACCTCCATTTTACCTCCCCTTAAAGTTAGAAATCAAGCAAGCATTTTATTTCCCCCCAGTTTTATCCCAAATAGAAGCAGCCACACCATAAATAAACCTATTTAGCTTCCTATAATGGTCTGTTCTTCTCTCTGCAGTTGATAAAACATGGATAGAATAGTTAAAATGCAACAAAATCCTTTGCAAGACAAACACCAACGACTTAGTGCGTGTATGTGGCAGTGAGTAAAGGTCTTCTGCTGAATTGACAAGGCAAAGGTATGTGCAGGGACCTGATGAAGTGCCAGCAGACATCTTTTAATGCCCAGCATTTCTTGTTGTTGTGCAAAAGTAGATGTTTGTCTTTGTGAGGAAAAAAGAAAAGTGGGCTTGACATTTTAAAATAATTCTTTCTAAACCATCAGCTCAATAAGGATGCTCATAATACATTTTTAATATTATTTTATGTTAAAATATATTTACAACTTTAATAAGGAGTTGTGTTTTGAAGTAATGTTGGTTGTTTGGCTGTATTTCAGTTTTAAATTGTTTTTCAAGGATATGCACTGAGAACATTAAGCATAGTATATACCAGAATGAGGTTTTTAATAGGCTTTCTTGGAACTGTAAGCAAATCCATTTGAATTTATGTGGTAGTTATTGCTGTTGGGCACCTTATTGCAGCAAAAATTAATTTTTATTAAAAACCCCTCATACCTCATAATCTCATACACAAAGTGAAAGGATCTATATATCCTAAAATCAATTTATAGTTGTGACTTCTTATTATCTTAAATAAGATGAAGTTGTTTGGGGAACTAAAGCAGAATTGCAGAGACAGTTAAGACAGTTATTGCAGAATTATGATGCAAGAGAAGAGAAGGGCAAGTCTGGTGCTTTGCTTTCTTGTCTGTCTCTGGTGGTTTGCTTTCTTGTCTGTCTCTTAGCCAGCAGCTGGAAGGAACGTGTCTTTCTGACCTTTTAGTAAGTTGGTTCATTGTAGAAGGTTGACTGAAAAACTTGATTTGTTTTTTTGTTGAATAAACCCACAGGTCAATTTACATTTCAGAAATCATGTTAATATTTTAATAAAAAAACAACTCTGTGCCACAGTACATTTAAGAGTTTATAAAACTGATTTGTTTGATGAATTTAGCAGACCTTTGCTGATGGCTTGGTTGCTTCTTTGCAAGCTGCAGAGCACAGTGATCTTGAAAGAGCCATTATATTCTGTTGAATAACTACTGCTAGAGGTTTGCATACCCAGTTGCCTCTGAAAGCTGAGCACACTACATGCACCCAGCTCTCTGCGCATCCCTTTGTTTTCCCTTAATCTCCCTTCAGGCTGCTTCCTGGCACTCTGTTTCCAGAACCTGAAGCCGTTCACCGACCCCCTCAGTCCATGTCAGGATTTTGTGACTGTTTCAGAGATTGTATGCTTCTCATTTCTTTTTTCTTGCCATGGGATATACATGCATACTTTTTTCCCGTCATTAATACGAAGCACCCATAAACTTGCATTTCTGAAGCAACAGGAAAGAAGCTGCTGGAAAACCCAACGGAAGTGAAGAAATTCCCTGGCACAGTCCAGTACCTGGAAGTGTGATGGGTTGCTGGTAGACCAATTCACTTGGGTTTTGGGATGGAGAGGACAGTAACAGCAAATAGATTTCAATGCTGACACTTGAAAAGAGTTGTTGACTTTTTTACCCACCCTTTTTTGGCAGTAGCTTGGAAATGTCTGTGGGCTTGGGTGGAGGGGAGCAGCTTTTGCAAGAGAAAAATGCATCTGTTCTCACAGTCATTAAAAAAAAGGCTCTGGTGAGGTCTTCCTCTTAACTGTACTCCATTAGCATAGGATGTGTGTCAGAGCCTTTATTCTGTCATTGTTTAGGGGTTAAAGGTCAGATAGGTGTTCTGAAGAGCTGCTCCTGTATCCCATGGATATCTCTGGAGAACCCAGCAATGAACCATGGTGCCTTACTCCTGAAGTAGAAGTAGTGGATGTTGTCCAAAACCAGTACTTTATTACTGATATTTTTGTTAATGAATGATTACAAGTATGTTATTTCATCTGACAGTAATAATTTCGAACGTTCTCAGTGTCGGTCAGACTGCAGATAGTTTCCTGATCTTGCTGGGTTTCCTATGGCCTGGGAATGGTGGTGTTTTGTTCACATTCCTTCATATGAGACCTCAGGTTGGTCTCACTGGTTAGATACTCCATGCCTTGCTTTGTCACATTGATAATAAACCTGAAAATAACCTGTTGCAAAGAGGGAGTGCTTCTTGAATGAGGCACCGAGAAGCCTCTCAAAGACCTGCTTTGTTATTAATTTTCTACTCCTGCAGCAGTGTGTTCTGTAGATGTCAGTGGTGAAGTGTAAGTGCAGTGGGCTCTTAAATGTGTTAATAACATCTTCTATGTTTATATTACTCAGGCTGTGAAATTTGAGCCATACCATGACAGCGCATTAGCCAGATTTCTGCTAAAACGTGGCTTGAGAGTAAGTACTTCAAAATACAGCCAACTTATGCTAAAGAAATGTCAAGAAATGTGTGCTGATTGTAATACTGTTCTTCACCTCCAGAACAAAAGAATTGGTCACTTCTTGTTTTGGTTCTTAAGAAGCGAGATTGCCCAGTCCATGCACTATCAGCAGAGGTTTGCGGTCATCCTGGAAGCCTATCTCAGGGGCTGTGGGAAGGCAATGCTGCACGATTTCATGAAGCAGGTTCAAGTCATTGAGTTGCTGCATAAGGTCACAATGGAGATCAAATCGGTTTCTGCAGAAAAGTATGATGTTACTTCTCAAGGTATTTGCTAACAGGCATTTATTTGTTGGTAATAATACTGTTTTTTTCTCTTTGGGTGTGAAATACTAGGCAGCAAATTTTACTGTTTATTTAGAAAATTTGTGGATAAAGAACTGTCAAAGGGCATAATATTCTTTTAAAATGTACGCGTAAACTGATAATGATTGAACCAGGGTTAGTTTGCTCATTCCACCCCAAAAGAATTCCTTGGATTGGAGAGCCTTTCTGCTCTGGCTGTGCAGAAGTGGTTGTGGTGGTGTTTTGAAAGAAAAGTGAAGGAAGTACACATTTATTCTTCAATATATAATGTAATATCTGTAAAAGTTACCACATAGTGTGAGTTAAGGGACTTAGTGAAGCCCCATATAAAAACAATGTTTCTAATCAACTTCCTAAGTTTATCTTAAATACTCTATAACCTACATGTATTCAGTCAGAATCCTGTAGTTTGGAAAGAAACTTTACAGCCTTGCAGATGTACACGTCTCTAACAGCAGTGGATTCCATAATTCCTTGTCTTTGAAGGATATGTGGGCAAAGAAGAAAAGTTTTGAGAGAAAGCAATCACACTGACACCCACCAGGTTTTGAAGTTAAAGAATCTTTGTATGTAATGTACAGCAGAACATTGAAAGATGACTTACATAATTGACATCTTCACTGAATAAGGCTTCCTGAAACTGTGGAGTGTCCTACTAATGCTATATCTAATGTAATTAATTCTCAGATCATTGGGGACATAATTTTTCCTACAGGCTCCCTCTACTTCTTATGTTTTTAAAAATGTATATCCTAAAATTTATTCTTTAGGTTTTTTTCCCTGTCGTCTCTAATGTTTATTGTTCATATTTTCAGTCTGAATGTTTTGTTCTGTTTCATTTCATTCTGTCAAGGAGTCTCATCTAATTCTTGTATATATGTTTCTTCCTCCAGAATTTGTGGAACTTTTTTAAGGAACAAATTCCTTCCTGTTAGGTGCATACTACTCCAGTAGCAATCATGCTGTCGAACTGTTTCGTTCACTTTTCATGTAATCTCTTTGATTATATTTGAATGCAGCCAGTAATAATAAATAAATAAATTCTTAAGATCAAAATAGTACATCTTTCATTGGGTTTATCTGCTTTCATCACTACTCTGTACTATACAATTTGTTTCCCAAGAATGTGTCTAGGCACCTGTTTCATCTCTTAAAAGGCATAGCACCTTGTTCTTAGGCCAGATCAACTTGAAAATTGCTTTAGCAAGTGCCTTTACTTGTGTTTTAAAATCAGCTAATTCCTAATCTTTGCTCTCTTCAATTGATTGGCATACTGTTTTCAAATCACTTTACATTACAATGAGAAGACTTACTGAACTAAAGCTACATTTTTCTAGGAAAGCTGTAGTTGTGTTTTAGAAAGCTCTTTCATGACCCGAGTTACTACAGCCTAGGTGTTTTTCATGGGGGGGATTTTGTTAGGGGTTTTTTTTGTGGTGGTTTGATTTTGGTTTCTGATCTGGGGTTTTTGTTTTGTTTGTTTGTAGTTTTGTTTGTGGGCAGTTTTTTGACGTTTTTGTTCATGGTTTGGTTTTGGTTTGATTTTGTGTTATTGTGTGTTTGGGTTTTGGTGGGTTTTTTTTTGAAAGGTATTTAATTATATAGTGCACTTACTATCCCCTGTATATTGCTGTCAGATTTCCTTTTTAATAGAAGAGATACCACTTGGGTCACCAGGCATTGCTAGGTAGTTCTCTTCTAAAACCCTATGATATAGATGTGACATTTGTGTTCTGTGAGTTCTTGGCTAATTCTTTTGGCTTGACTTTCCTAATTTGGTAGCAACTTTTGAATTGTCTGCATTTTCTTTCAATGTGTCTTCACAGCCCAAAAAGCCAAAGTGTCTTGGGCTACATCAAAAGCAGTGTGGGCAGCAGGTTGAGGTGAGGGAGGTGATTGTGTCCCTCTACTCTGCCCTTGTGACACCCCACCTGGAGCACTGTGCCCATGTCTGGGTCCCTCAGGACAGAACAGACATGGACCTGCTGGAACAAAAATGATCAGAGACCTGGAGCATCCCTCGTATGAGGAAAGGCTGAGAGAGCTGGAGTTGTTCAGCCTGGAGAAGAGAAGGCCCTGGGGAGACCTTACAGCAGCCTCCCTAAACTTACATAGACTTTATAAAGAAAGGTGGGGACAAATGTTTCAGTAGGGCCTGCAGCAATAGGGCAAGTGTTAGTGGTTTTGAACTCAGGGAGGGCAGATGTGACTGTGCGTAAGGAAGACACTTTGATGATGAGGATGTTGGAACACACTGTAGCAGGTTGCCGGGAGGTGGAGGTGCCCCATGCCTGGAAATATTGACGGTCAGGTTGAACAGGGCTCTAAGCAAGTTGAGTTGAAGATGTCACTGCTCATTACGGGAGGGTTGGACTAGATGGCCTTTCAAGGTCCCCTCCAGCCCAAACTAATCAATGATGCCATCCAGGTCCATGCCTAGCTTTCTCAGTACAATTTTTTTTTCTCTTTAATTTTTATCTCCAAAATTACTTGAACATATATATGCATCCTCTGCTCTGTAGCTACAGTTTCTTTTAGAACAGTGTTCAGGTCTTTGTCCTAATGCTGAGTAATAACCAGTGTATTCCTTATGCTGCCAACACCTGCTAGCTGAGATGAAAAGATTATGTTGTATAATCTATATTATTCTGAGCTGAAGATTCAGAAGCTTGAAGTTTGATGAATTAAAAGATTGAGTTTAGATGTGAACATAAAAATTCTTGTTCATATATACAGCAAGTTTTCTTCTTTCTGGAATGTGAGAGTAACAAGGCTGCACTATGAAACCAGTTGTAGGATAGGAAATTCAGTATCTCTATATTGTCTCCTTAACAAGAACTCAAGAGCCATGATTCTGCCTGCATTTCTTGTCAGTTATAAGGGCAAAGTGTTTTTTGTGTGTGTTCTACTGTGTTTTGTTTTTTAAATGAAAGCTGACATTTTAACATAATCTCTTGAGTTTTCAGAAGGACTCCAGGCACTGTGCAGTGTTTCTAACACTGCAGAGAAAGCACAGGACTTGTGAGGTGCTGGAAGACTTTACCTTTAGGTATCTGAAACAGCCCTGACCATTAATAGTGCAAGTTAAAAAGTTAAAGATCATGAGGAAAGCAATTTAAATAGTAGCTAAACAGAACTTTTTAGCCAGATCATGGTGCTTAAGAATTTTGATTTGCTATAAACTTTTTGCCTTCCAAATTTTGATTTCATTGTGTTTTCTTATTTGCAGTTATTGCACAGCTGAGACAAAAGCTTGAAAAATTACAGGGCAGCAAACTTCCAGAAAGTTTCAGAGTTCCATATGATCCTGGGCTAAGAGCAGGAGCCCTAGTGGTAAGTATATTCTGAGTTTCTACAAATCCTTTTTTAAAAAAAAAATCTGTTTGCAAGCATGTGTCATTTGGTTAAAAATGTTGCTAATATGTCTAAAGGTATTATTTCAGTGTGAATATCATGACATTTCATGGACTCAGTAAGTTTTTATTCCCAGAGCTATTACCATTTTTCCAACTGTAGTAATATGCCACCATGCACTAAAAAAAATGCAACAACCCATGAAATTCTAATCATTAAATGGCAATTATGATTTTTCCATTAGTTTAATCCAGGATTTAACCAGGTAGCTGAACTTTTTTTTAAATGAGATCTCTGTATAAAACTGTTTTATCTGTTTCAGGGGCTTTGGGGTACTCAATTTCCATTCTTCCAGTTCCTTTCTCTGTCTCACCATGATTCATATCTGTTATTAGGTTTAGGTCCAGACCTTTATCATATTAACAAAAATATCTACCCTAACTGTTTCTGATTTTTTGATACCTCTGTGCTGCTTTTATGAGAAAATACATTAGTTTTATTAGAAATGCATTAAGAAACACTTGAGTTTTTCTGTGTTGCTACCTTCAGTTTTGTGGTGAGATTGGAACTGTGTATCAACTCAGAGTTAAAAACAAGATTAATAAATTGGCAGATGTGAAGTGAAAGGAAATTGGATCGTGCATTTGCTGTGCAATGTGAGTCTGTATAAAGAAGCACAGTGAAGATCCTTGGAGTCACTTGATGTGCAGCAAGGAGCCCACAAGAAAAGAATCCCTTGCTTTTTGTCTTAGCCAAGGGCAGATGTGCCATCCAACTTATGGGATTGCTGAATAGTCAGGTACTCATTTGGGTACCCGATGATCCTGGTTGTCTAGATATGGCCATGTTTCTGCTAAATAAACCTGTGCCTTGGAAGACAAGCTATAACCTAGTCAATCTTCAGGCTGAGAGAATGAAACACCTACCAGTTGAGCACAACTGAGGTACTGTCAGTACAGAAGTCAATTCAGGCATTGCTTACTCAGAAATAAAGAATTTGTGACTTCTGAAATACCATTTTCTTGTTTGTATGCCTCTCTCTTTAGAAGTTTTTTTTTGTATTTTGTACGGAAATCTTCAACTGCTTGACAAAAAGTGGATTTCAAAATAAAATAGAAAATCTCTCTGGATTTTCTAGTTTTCCTTCGCTTAGGAAGTATTCAATCTTACCAGGACCTTCCTAGATGAAGGAAGCTATAGATTTGCAAAGGAAGATATCTATGTCCAAAATAGATGGGTTAGGGGTTTTTCTCCAAAACTAAATGAACAAACATATTTGATACAACAAACTGTATTGCTAAGCTTTCATTTCACATTTGTTGTAACAAGCACTGTTTGTCCATAATCGTCAAACCCTAAAATTTTACTACTCTAAACCAAATATTAAAAGGAAAGTAAGTGTTGCTAGTAAGTTCAAAGATTTAAAAATTTCTTTCCTTTTTGAAAATATGGATGGTAAAAACTGCTTTTTTTAAACCATGGGCTCAGAAATTCCATTTACAAAATGTGGATATTCCAAAATACTTATCTGCTCTGTCATGGATTCTGTCAGCTCTCAAACTAGTATGCAGTTGCCTTTTTTTTTTTTTCAATTTTAGATGGCTTTGTTGTACATAGTCATGTTCAACAATGGATCAGGCATTCCAAAGTAGAAAGTATTACCCATTCCGAAGTAGAAAGTATTACCTACTAGGGTTGCATTAGCTGTAATTACTGGAGAAAACATTTGAAATAATGCACTTTCAGCAGTTTCAGTGCCAAATTTATGGAGATTAAAAATGTAATAGAACTAAGTAGGGAATTAATTTTCTTATTTTATAAATTATTATGTTGAATTAGCCTCAAAAATGCCATTTTCTCTATGAATTTGAACAATTTGCTAAGGGAATTGAGTCAAGCAGTTTGGAGTGTAGTTGCTAGAAGTCACAAGGATGGATGATGTGGTAAATTGCACTGGACAGTGATTATGTTTTGGTTTTGCAAAGCACCGATTGAAGTGCTGTTGTGAGGGTCCATATCTGCCAGTTTTGTCAGAATCTCTGTTACTGGTTTAAATCTGTCTGAAGGAGGTTTACAAGCTAAATTCAGTTTTGGAGACTCAGGTTATGCTTTTTCCTTTATCATGGACTGTGGTTAAAAGTTGTGCAGGTTCAGTGAAACTTTATCTGGGAACTGAACACCATTCCTTGGGGTGTAACTGATTGGAAGTTGGTAAACTATTCTGTAGCTGCTGTGTAAAAAAGGTTAGTTGTGTTGACGTTGGAGTACAATGGCTAGCAAGCAATAAATGTGTCTTTCACAGATAGAAAAATGTAAAGTAATGGCATCTAAGAAGAAGCCCCTCTGGCTTGAATTTAAATGTGCAGATCCAACAGCTCTGTCAAATGAAACCATAGGCATAATCTTCAAGCATGGAGATGACCTCCGTCAGGACATGCTTATTTTACAGGTATGATAGCTGAAACATATCAAATCAGTAATGTGAATAGTTTCAAGTATTTTTAAATTGTTTTCCTTTTCCAAAGTGTGTATACCTTATCTTTACTGTCCATATGCAATAGGAGATTATCCTTTGTTTTTTAAACTGTGTATGGCAAAGCTGACATCAATGTTGGATTATTGTCCTTGTACTGCAGTATTTTATGTTACTGTGTTGTGGATTAGCTCCAGTGGGATGGGGAAAGAGGAGAGGAAGAGTAAAAGCAAGAAAACTTGTGGGCTGAGCCAAAAATTGTTTTAGTAAGCAAAGGAGAAATGGAAGAGACAGAAAGAAAACAAAACAAGGGTTGCTAAGGCAGTCACTCTCCACATTCTATGGGTAGACCCAGTGCCCAGCCTGTTCCTCCTGCAGACAATGGTTAACTCGTGTAACCCCTTTCTTTCTCTCTTGTATTGCCAAGCGTGATGTTGTTCAGCATGGAGTATTACTTTGGTTGGTTTGGGTCATCTGCCTGGCTGTGTCCCCTCCCAACTTCTTGTCCCCTCCCTGATCCCTGCCACAGTGAGGCAGAGTGAGAGACAGGCAGAGTGAGAGAGGCAGCCTTGGTGCTCAGCAAATGCTGTTCAGCAATAGCTGGGGCATCAGGTGTGTTTGGTCACCAGTGTAAGCCACAGGACTATACAAGCTGCTCTGATGGAAATCAGCCTCACCAGCCACACCCAGTACATACTGTAACCCTGTTTTTTCCTCCCATATGCCATACACACGTCACATTTTCGTGGTCTAGAGACCAAATGTTACTTAGTGAAAGAGGGCCTGTTTTTCTGATGAAGCATTTTTATCATTCATTTATGCAATGGAAGGCATTAACAAATGAAAAAGAAATCAGTAGGTAGCATTATTATAGTGATATTTCAGTGATTGTTCTGACAACTGGTTTGTTAGTACTTTGGGGGATATTTACAGAGAAAAATGGACATTTTGCTAATGTATTTGATCTCAGATTATGTAGAAATCATGCAATATATTTATTAGTACTTCATGAAAAATTAAAGATTGCCCAGTCACAGGACAGATGAGGAAATACAAACCCTGGTTCTGTGACTGATAATCTTGAATGGCTGCATACTTTCTGTGTTTATCTCTTAATCTGTCCAATAGCCAAGTAAGTTTAGTCCCATCTCAGAAGTCTGGGTAGTGTTATTTGTATGAGTAATACATAACATTCAAATAATCTCAAATAACTTAGCATATACATTTCTTTTTACTAGATTCTTCGAATTATGGAATCCATTTGGGAAGCAGAATCCTTGGACCTCTGTTTGTTACCATATGGTTGTATTTCTACAGGGAACAAAATAGGTATGTGATCACACTTAGTGTGATTGGAAATTCCAAATACCATATTTACAGAAGCTGTGCATGGGAGAACTGTTCTAATATGGACTGAGGTGCTGAGATAAACAACACTTCATTACATTTCCTGTGGCAGCTTCTTTTGTGTCTTGGCAGTGGTTTCTGCCCTTCTGATGGGTATCCTTGAGTTGCTCCACCAGCTTAACTGTGGTTCCTGTGCAAGTCCAACTGCTTGAGTAGTGCTGCAAGTTTCTCTTCAGTAACAGTATTTAGTAGGAAACAGCAGTGAAAGGACTTACTCAAGATGTGTTTTAATGTGTTGGTAAGAATAAAATAAAGAGCTAAACATTCACATTTTTTTCCTGACCTAAAGCTTCATGCCCTGCACTACATAGAAGCAACAACATTACTTATCAGTGTACTCAGGCAGTATTTCTCGCTGGGCATTAGTTCCTGCAGCACAGATGATCTATTTTTCAGAATTCATGGTGAGAGGAATCAAGTAAGAAAACCCAGTAAAATTCAGAACTCTTTTTAATATATGTCTGTAGTGCTCTTGCTCTCTAATACCCATTGCCACATAAAATTTCAGGATCTCTCAGCAATGCAGGAAACTCACTGATAAAATACCTGGTAGTGTGACGTGAGAGATTTCCCTTTCTCCTAATATAAATGTTTTAAAATTGAATAATATGTATTGGTAGAATTTTTTTAATAAAGGAAATGGAATATTATAAATCAAAATACTAATTTACTATAAATATAAGGAGGATTGGGGTTTCTTCCTCTTTTAGATGTGTTAAACCTATTATTTTAGAGAGGTTTTTAGGACTTTATATGATTTTGTTTAAAATCATATTAAGACAATGTCATGTATTGAAAACTGGAGGAAGAAGGAGAAATTCTGCTAGTGATTCCAGCATTCTCTTAATGAATTCTTGATTCTTTAATGAATTCTTAAATGATTCCCCCTTCTTTTGTTTCTTTAGGAAAGGAAAAAATTATTTCCTAATGTGTATGAGAGAGATGTAAGAATTTAGCATCTTTTAGCACCACAATAGTGGAATGGTTAATCCTACAAACACTCCTGCACAGTTCGGTGAGAATACCTGCAGCCTGAATTAGTAATACCCAATGTGGGACACTTTGATGTAGAGCTTATGCTTGTTTGGAACAAAAACCAAAGAGTAGTGGCATGCAAATGTTCTTTCACAGTATTCACATGCAATCTTCTTACAAGCTTCTTCTTCCCTCCCTCTTAATATTTCCATGGAACTTGGGCAGTTTCTGTGTATTGACACAAGGACAGTACCCCATTCTACACTGAGCACAGGGTGAAACAGGTGTCCTACACCTGGGGCTGGCATCCTCTGCTGTGTAGAGCTTTCTCAGCCTGTTAAAGACATCTGCATTCACTGCAGTTTGTCATTTTGGAAACATCTGCCCTCTCCACCGCTGCTGCCAAGTAGAGCTCTGTAGGAGGAACTTTATATTCTACGTATCACTGGTAAAAGGTCATACCCCGCTCTTTCTGCCGTTGGCATGTCCATATGTTCCCAGCTCTGCAAGGCAATTATCACTGTGCTGCATCCCTGCTGAATTTCAGAGGAGTTCAAGCTGGCTCTTAAAGAGTCACCTGCTTTAGTACCACAGATCCCCAGAAACACATCGCGTAGTGCCTTTACTGGTGCCCTTTCTCCCAGCGCAACGCAGCCCAGCTGACAACCTCTATCCTAGTTACTGAAGACTCCGCGTGCGCCACCAGCTCTGTACCCCTGGAATCAAGGAGCGGTTGGCCAGTAGAGGGAGATTTGTGAGCACAGACAGGGAAAACCTTTTCAACAGCTGGAGTGTGATCTGGAGCTCAGTCCCGCGAAAAAAAACAACAGCTTGGCAAGCACAGACCAAAATGCAGAGCTTTTTTATTTGGTGGTCTTGGTGGTGGGTTTCAGAGGTCATATTTCCACGATAGTTGCATCACAAACAAATCCAGGCCACTGTCAAGACGGGAGAAATACCTCCAGGGGGTATTCAGCCGTGAGTGGAAGGTAGGAAGAGATTACTGCATTGTTATTCTGTTACTGAAAAATTTGAGCATAATGCAGTAGTTGCACAAGGAAAAAGGACAGTGAATAGAAAGAAATTGATCTGTTCTGGAGAGAGTCAAACTGAAACCAAGTCAGAAACTGGTTTGAATCACTTTGAGGACAAAGGGATATTTTTCTTTGCTTGCTCATCTCTGAGATGGAGCTGAAGCTGGAAGACAGTACTGAACTTGAACCAGAGGAAGAAAGTATATTTCCAATTATCTAATATGTTCAACTAAAATCTGACTTCCCCATCCCCCATACAGACTTACCCAGTTCAAGGGCAGACTGCATTTGCTAGTGTTAGCTACAGTTGTGTTGCAGCCTCTGTTTCTGCATTTCCCTCTGGCTTCCCCTCCATCACATGCCATGTTGGCATGAACAGTGCAAGGCTTTGTTTCTGTACCATGTTGCTGTGATCTGCCAATTTGACTTGGCAAGGGTGTGCTCAGTTTAGGGACAGACCTGTGGACCCTGACAGCCAGAGCTTTTCACCAGCAATCCCATTGCCATACCTCCCTGTGTACTGGTGTTTCTGAACCTCTCTGTGTATCTGCACTCCTAAGCTTAAATTGGATTAACTGTAGGATGGCCAGCTCTGTTCCTCTGCCACAGCCCTGGCAACACTTACATCCCTAGACTGCTGCAACACTGAAGCTTTTTTTCAACTCCTGGTATTTGTGAAGTTGGAGGGAAGCTAGGGGACATGTGAACGGGTATCAGGACAGGAGTAGTTCCTCTTCTAGGGAAAAGCCCTATGCAGAGGGTCCCTGCTCGTCATGTGATAGTTTCCATTTTTAAAGAGGGCAAGTTTAGGATGCCAGGCTGTTTACAAGCTGTGACTGTTTTCAGCTGGGAATGAACAAGAACCATTGTTGCTTGTAAAATGAATCACTGCACACAACCTATGAAGTTCTGCAATCCATTTTAAAGCACAATTTAAAATTTAATTTTGCATATTTTAATATGCTTTGGTATAAATTTAATAACTTCTTCTAACTTCTTCCTTATTTTCTCTAGGAATGATCGAAATTGTGAAAGATGCTATAACAATTGCCAAAATTCAACAGAGCACAGTTGGGAACACCGGTGCATTTAAGGATGAAATATTAAACCAGTGGCTCAAGGAGAAGTGCATGATTGAAGAGAAGGTGAGTTCTTTGAAATTTTCAGTAGGATTTTCAGATGCACCCTACTAATTTAGGAGCAGAGAGCCCATGTTTGTGTTTGTTACTTATGGGAGTCTGAAAAATCGGTTTGTTTTAGCTGCACTCAGCTGCAGGTGTCTGTGAAAGAGCCTTTAACATGCAGGTGGCAGCCAGACTCCTGAGAGACAAGGTGCTTTTGAAATTACTTCTTTGTCAATGGAAGTTAGAAGAGATACACGAGGAGAAGATTGAAAGGACATCTAAGAACACTGAAAGGCAGAGTGGTTTTAGAGGATTTAGAGACAGGTTTGGGTACTCAAAACTCCTTTGCTTGTGCAGATCCACTGACCAACTGGAGCTTTCTGACAGCTTTTATTTCCCCATCATGTGTGAGGAATATGCTGCTTTTCTCTGTGCTAAGGGATGGAGCCTGCTCACACAGCACAAGGAGTGCAGCACAGGGCTGTGTTTGTGATCTCTCTTGTGCAGTGGTATATTTTGTAGGACAGTTTGTATAACTGTTGATAGATACATGTCAACAGAAAGGTACATAACTCTGGGAATTACTGCATTTAGTGTCTAGCATTGAAACATTTAACATCACTAAGATTTATTTTTAGTTTCAGGCAGCTGTGGAAAGATTTGTTTACTCTTGTGCTGGATATTGTGTGGCAACCTTTGTACTTGGAATAGGAGACAGGCACAATGACAACATCATGATTACAGAAACAGGTGGGTTATTTTGTAAGAATTTCATAGAAATGCAGACTGTCTATACTTCACTAGATTTATCTTTTATTTAAATAAATAATGCACTTAAGAATGAATGAAGAGACACAATCCAGTCCTGTCAGTGTAGATTACCAGTTCAGGTCCTCCTGTGACATTGAAATGTGTTGTCACCCCTGTTGGCCTTCATACAGGCTCTAGATATTATAACTAATAATGCCATTATTTTCTGAGGAGCAGTATGACACAAACTAAGTCATGGGGAATGTAAACCAATTTTTTTTGTGTGTCTGCATCTAAAATCCAAACACCAGAAAAACTATAAAGCAGACAGCTGTTCACCTGTCTGATATGTGGATATGGTTCTGACAGAGTTCAGTGGAACTGTATATATGTCAGAATTCAGATGTTGCTGGACTGTTTTCACTTCTGAGGAATGTAATTGCTTTATGTATTGTAAACACATCCTAGGAATTAAGCATACATGGAGTGTATTGGTTTTTCTGCTAATGTCTGGGAAATAGTTGCAATCCTCCTGAAGAAAGCCACAATTCTTTTGTATTAAAAACTTTGGGAATTTTTTTTGTAGCTGCACAGTGTTTCATACTTAATTTTACTTACCTGTGTAAGTCCCAGAAAGGACCCCAGAACAAGCAGTACATATGGAGGAGTTTTATTTGGTCTGAGGAATTCACTTTTAGTTTCATGATCCTCTTAGTCTCTGCTAAGAGATGGAAAATACTTTAGGGCTTAGTTAGAAGGCTGGATATTTAATATTAATCATCTTAAAGTTTTACCAGTTGAAGGCTAGAGAGAAGTACCATAAAGGCAGAAATTGGCTAATTGAAGACTACAGCAAAAAAGTTCAGCTGTGTTCAGAAAAGACAACAAAGAATTGCTTTAATTTCAACATTATATATAATACAATGCAATGTTAGTTCCCGATGGCAGAAAATGAGACACAGGTCAGTGGATATGGAAATAGAGCAATAAGTGTTACTCTGTTGTGGTCAGGAGCACGTTTGCCTTTGATTCTTTAATGGGAGCTATCAGAAGCCAGCAGGATAACAGTCTGAGAGGTCTGCAGGGAGTCAAATTTGGAAGGTTGGGGGAATTTGGAAGCTGGCTTAAAATAAGGATGTTCCACCTACAGATCACTGCTAAGAATCATCTTACATAATTTGATGTTTTTTCTTTTTTTATACATGTGCCATTATTACAAATCTATGTTTTCAAGTAACCGTATTCTTGTATCCTTATGCTGGCTGCCAGTGAATGTAATAAAGTAATCTAAAGACTATCAGCACACTCCAGTTCTGTAGGTGTAGAGACCTTTAAGGGGGCAGTTTTTCATTGCTTCTGTGGGAATTGATACCCTGCTATTCTCTCAAAGCTATCAAAAGGGTGACAGTGCAGACTTACTCTGCACATACAGAGTGGTTTAGAATTTGCTAATGCAGGTCTGCGAGGAAGAAGCATGTTCTAGTCAATGACATTTGCCAAGGAGATGGGTAGTGCCAGAATCCCGTGGGTATTTGAAACCTCACCCTCAAGCCTTTTCCATGTAGTGTTGCACTGATTGTTATGGATCTGAGGCACAAGCTTTCCTTGGTTGATTTTTGAAAAGCTATGAGTGTATATTTAGAAACTGCAACAGCTCTGATGAGTTTTTGGCAACTGCCAAAGATAAATAAAATGTACTTTTGCCAAGAGGACAG
>JAOXXN010000265.1:12701510-12718271 GCA_026770055.1 Myrmophylax atrothorax
GATACTCAGGGGATGTCTCAAATGGTGCACACAGGGGAAGTGGGCTGTGCACTTCCACAGCAAGAACGGTCAAAACCAGTTAGAGACTTTTGTTTGTTCCAAACACCAGAAGCAGAACTCGAGGAGCTTGGCAGCGATGCCCAGTGCTCCCAACAGAGCACAGCAGGAACTGGCAGCAGCTCTTTCTTACCTCAGAGGAAACCATTACCTGCTGATAGTTGATTACTATGGTAATTTTTCAAATTCAATCAAACAACATGGGAGCCAACAATACAGCAAATCAGGCTGTGACACAGCCCCACAAAGCTCCCAGGATGTGAGGAGAGGGTGTACAGGGCAAGAAACTTTCATTTTCAGTGTATTTTCACATCTATGTATGCCATTTAGTCTTTACAAATCTATGGTTTACAAAGCCTTATACCAAGCTAAAAGTAGAAGTGTATATTGGCTTCCAACAACTGGTTTGTGTGTTGCACTTGTCTTAATGCTACTTTATTCATGGAAAAAGGGCTCCATTGGAAGATGCAAGCAGATAACTTCCTGGCAGATAAATGGACTAGAGAGAGTTTATGACCTTGAGAATGTTCATAGCCATGAGTTACCATGTGGCAGTGTTTGCTAGTAAGGGACCTGCAGTGAATTTTTTAAAGCAACAGTCAACAAACATCTGAGGGATTTCACAGGTCTGTAAAGGGTGAATGTCTCAGACATGCACAACCTGCTTTTAAGATTATTCTTGGCCCAATGGACAGAAAGCTGAGAAATATACAAGAATAGTCAGTCATCTATTAATCAAAGCAAATGAAGGTTGTCAAGACCTTCCCCTAACTACTGAAAATAAGCAAAAGCTGTGAGTTGTTTCTGATGCCAAGAATTACTAATCAACATTTGTTCACTAGAACACAAGCTAGAAATTGTGCTATGATAAGAAGTGTCAAATCACTTAAAACTTCCACAAGACATGTCAGTTTTGTGACAAGAAGCCTAAGAAGACGATTTGTCCTCCTCACAGTAATTAAATCAGCAGAACAACCTAATTTTTATGCGCACAGAAGGGACATACAGGGAAAAAGGAATCACCTTGCTCTTCTTTGTGCAATATGCTGCCAGCAACACTGAAGCCAAAAATGAAGAGAAAATGTTTGCAGAATTAGCCAGCCCTGGGAACCTCCTGCTTAGCATATAGAAAACTCCAATACAGCCAAGCCAAGCACAGATGATTTTTCATGTTTTGGCTATAGCTACAACAACCAAAAGCAACACTTGCTTCAGATGAAAGAGAATATTTAAATGCCCAAGCAAAGGATTATGGTACATTTTGACAATGTTTTTAAGAATAATTCCAGAATTCCTTTGCTTATGAGAATATGTGGCAAGATACAAGCAAATAGTCACATGGATTTTTTAAAGCCAGGAATAGGAAATTAGAGTCCTCCTTAATAATTTTTTTAATATATCTTGAGCTGAGTTGTGAGCAGAGCATGTGTTTGAAAAGTTTTGTAATAAAAAGCCTATTTAGTTTAGCTCATCCCATATGGATCTCCATTCCTTCACGCAGCCTAAATAAAGGCAATAAAATCACATTTAAATTGGGATATTTGCCTTTTTTTTCCTCAAGAGATAATTTCTTTCACACTCTTGCTAACACTGATATGTATGCAAAGCCTAAGTATAGAGTAAATTACCAGTTGAAAATGTAACTTCAACTTAGTAGAAAGAATAGATAACCAAGACCATCCTTCCCATAGGTATGTCCTTCCAGGAGAAGGCTTTTCAGATGATCTTGTTGAACAGTGGATGTCCCTGTGGCAAATTTGGGATGGTAATAAGATAAATAATAAATAAGATAACCTCATGCTATCCTTGTTCAAGATAACCTCTCCACTTCTTTGGGAGGTTCCTGATGTTGCTGTTTCACAAGGGGGAAGAACAGAGGAGGTGAAATACCTGCAATGAGTGTTGGGGCTCATATTGCCTTTGGTCTCAGGACCTTTTTGAATTGTACATAAGTCACATGCCCATCGCAGATGGGGGTTTTGCTGAGGACAGTTGCTGTTGTTCTCTGGATCTCTGCTCTCAGCACATCTGGAAGCAAATGTGCTTTAGGTAGCCAGGACAGAACATGTCACTGGGGAAGAAGGAAAGGAGGCAGCTACAACCAGGATTCAACAGAACAAGGAGAGCAAAATTTTGGGTACCAAGCTGTGTATCAAAACAGCCAGCTTTGTAGGAATGCCACCAATGCCAAGTCAGAGTAAATGAGCTCTACTGGCTCAAGCTGCAGCACTGCAGGCCTGGGCTTGGGAGCAGGATGTACTGTACCCAGAGAAAATAGGAGCAACCAGATTCAAAGCTGGAAATTCAAAGCCCATTTCAACTATGTCTTCTTCAGATCTTGGAAAACAGCCTCAGTAGATCTCTAGTCGCATCATCATGAGAATTTTCCCAGATTGTTGGCTAAACAGTACCAGTACTAAATATAGGCTTCTTTGGCATGCCAGCAGGAGCTTGCCAAACATGAAGGAGAGCAATTTGTCCTTCCTGAGAAGACACATGCCACCCTCAGGCATATGGTACTGAGCCAGAAACAATTCACCCCAGAATGGCAAACAGCCCACTACCAGCCTCAGCCTGATGTGTTCCCACACTGCCGTAGAGTCATAATGGATACTCTAACATGGAGGACAACTGAGACATTCCAGGACAGTATTTTTCCCAGGTAAGAGTCATTCTTGTAAGAGAACTCGCTGAAGTGCAAATTTTAAAAGTAATGTCATTGTTTTTTAAAAAAACAAACAGGTGTGAATCTTCACACCATGTTTTAAGGTCCTAAACCCACAAATGAGATTGTTCCATCTGCAGCTACTTTTAATATATAAATTTATATATTCCAGTGTGTCTGTGACAGATTGTCACAGATGTCAGAGTTGGGTCACAGGGAAATGAGCTACATTTGAGAGGGAATTGGCTTATCCTTTAAATAACAGGCCTGAAAATAAACAATGATGAGAGACCTATTTAATGTAATATATGGGTTTACTTTGTTCAGAAAATGAGCTCATCCAGGAAAAAAAGAAAATAAACTACTTCTTTTTGACTCTCTTACGATGGATTATGTCCTTGTAAAGTCAGACAGATTGGTTCAGCTTTTAGTAACTTGGTCATAACAAGGTCCAAGAACTTTAAACTAACACAGAAACATGACATTTCCACTTCTTCAGAACTCCTGATCCTTTACCCAAGGAAAATGAGCAGTTGCATCTTACACTGAAATGGAATATTTACAAAAATGCTTCTGAGCAATAAAATGTCAGATTTTGATCCAACAGTGAAAGCTGGCAGGGACAAAGGTCTGCAGGCACACAACTGCTTACAAGGTCACAATGGAGAACAACAGAGGAAACCACTGAGATCTGGAGAAGGTAATTGCTTTGTTATTCCAAATACAGCAATTGTGCTCAGAGAGAACCAGAAGTAAGGGAGGAAATCAGCATTGACTAAAAGTAGGTCTACATAAACATAAGGGGGAAGACTCTTTATAGAGCTTCACATGGAAGATACTATACTAGATATGGTTAAAGAACCAGTTTTTTGTCCAACTGAAAAGGTGGAGGGGGAGGAGAATCAAGTGCACTGGAACAACAGAAAGGATTTCTGTATTGCCCATTAACTTCTCCATGAGAGAACCACCAAGATGTGCTAAGCAAACAGCTTTGACCTAGAGATTTTTTTCCATTTCCAACCTACACCAGGGGAGTGTCTGCCACAAACAACAGATAGGAAGCAATTTAAGAAGTTAGCTAATTATTCATGGGCTCATCATCTTTCAGAGGGAAAAATCCAAAATGTTTTAAAAGGAGCAAAGGACAATGGGACCAACAATTCAAAAGTTTAGGTGCCCTTTTGATGGCTGAGAACTAGTAGCTGCAATTGCCTTTGCTGTGATGTTTTGAAGGATTGAGAATTATGAACCTTCTGCAGTGGTAAATGTTTTTTGCTACAAATGGCTTTGAAACTGTCCAGGTGTGGGAGTCCTCATGCAGGGTCTGGTCACACCAGCTGGGTGGTCCCTGAATCCTAGAAGTGGGGTGCTGCTTTTTCTAGCAAACTTCAGTTGAAAATCAGCATAAAGGTGCTTAGAACCAGAAAAGGTCATGCTCCAGGTAGGAAAGGGCTAGAGAATAAAAGATTTGTGCGTTTAGGGGATTTTTTCCCCCTCTCCACTTGGAGTAGTGAATGGAGAGATCATTTTGTGGCCTATTCAATATTTTTCAACCTCTCTTGAGCTGTGAGTAATGTCCCCCTTTAAAACCTCCTTGACGTTTACCTTGTTTCTTAACTGAGTGCTCTTTGTCTGGAAAACAGCTATTAGGCACTCGTCTGTATCGCAAGAGTCAGACAATCAGTATTGTGGTGTCCTGATGTGTTCATTCTTTTTACATTTCATATGAACAAGCCGGATTGCTTGGAATAAAAGTGGCTTTTCTGTCCTACTATGTCAGGAAATAAAGACATTTCTGACATATAATACTATTTTTTTAAGGAAAAAGTCATCTTACTATGCCAAGGAGACTCTTTTTAAGGCCACAGAATGAAGCAACTCCAAAAATGCACTGCTTTTTATTTATGTTAACACATAGTTTTCAAGCTTTCTGTCTAGCCCAAGGCATTATTAATATTGACATTAATACATAGTTGGCTTCCAAATAGGACTGCAATCCCTGTAGCTCATCTATGTTCAATACAAAAAACCTGAAAAAATCCCAATTGCTAAAACATCACTGCAGTCTAACTGCTTAGCAGGAGGTTCTCTTCTGTTTTCAAAAAAAATTTCCAGGGAGTTTCATCTGTAGTGAGTTCTTTAAAAATCATCCATTTGTAAATTCAGGCTCTTCCTTTCACTGGAAATTGAATAATCTTTTCCATGTTTGAATTATTACTATTTTAGTAGTGAAGCTCAGCCTCATTTTGTAATTTCTGCTGGATGAGTAATTCCTCCTCACCCAAGTAGTTCCATGGAGCTTCCACATGAGCAGGAACTTGCATGATCAGGACCTTTTACCCTCAGCACTGCCCCTTTTTAGTGCATAACTATTTTTATTCTCCAGCTTCCAGGCATAGAAACATTGACATTGAAACTGAGGAATGCCAATGGTTGAGACACAAAAAGAAAGTAAGTGCCATCAATAAAATTATTTAGAATTTTTTTCAAGACATTGCATTATTAAGAGAGGAATTATATACACAATGGAGTAATCTTAAAATATCTACATGTTTTAAAAGTTCAAATCTTAAATGCTGCATGTTTAAAATAAAATAATGTTTCCTGCTTTACAAAGTAGTAGATATTTTAAAATAGTAGACATTTCAAAATAAATTCTAGGACTTATTAGCCTGTGTCCAATAAAATATGCTCTTCCATAAACATTTAAAAGAGCTCTTCTTAGCTCTCCATCTATTGAGCAGCAGAAATTAAACCCTTCCAGGGACAAAATCCTTACTTGATCCTGAAAACAACTTGAGTACTGTGACCAGTGATGTACCGCAGGGCTGACCCTGGACTAGGGTGCAGCTCTGTTAATGGCCTGGGTGGCAGGACAGAGTGCAGCCTCTGCAAGTTTGCAAAAGATACAAAACTGGGACAAGTGGTTGGTACACCAGATGGCTGTGCTGCCATTCAGCGGGACCTTGACAGGATGAAGGCTCTCCAGTACTTGTACTTGTACTGGAGAGACGTGGAGATACCGCAGTGAGTCCAGCCAGGGGCCACTACCATTGATTAAGGGCTTGTAGCACCTGGCATACGAGGAGAGGCTGAGAGAGCAGGGACTGCTCATCCTGGAGATGGTGCCAGACTGTTCAGTATTTAGTGATAGGGCAGAGGCAACAGGCACAATCTGAAATACACAGTCTAGGCAATCTCCAGAGGTCCCTGCCAGTCTCAGCTGCTCTGTGACTCTGTATTTTAAGGACTATGAGACACTGTTCTTGTCTCTTTCTCACCTCTAATTAATTTACCATTTCACAGAAGACCATAATATGAATCCAGTAGGACCTGACCCAAACACCATCTGTAGTGGGCAGCAGCTTTGGAGCCTCTTCAATGAGCTCTGTACTGGTTCTGCAAATGATGCACTGAAACACGGACAGGACATGGAAGGTTTTTACTGCTGTAAAATGTAGCCATAATCCAAGCTTTCCATCTTCTGTGAATTCATATCAGGTTTACTATGATAGAGTCAATACTGGATCCACACTGTCCTCTGTTACTTAAGGGTGTTGTGCGGGCAAGGAGACCAATGCAATCCCATATCCTGTTCCTTCCCTCCCACCCCAGCTGCAGTCATGACTGGGTTTAATGTATCTTAATCCATGTGAAACTGATTCCATGGGGAGGACCATAAAACTAGGCTAGCACTTTATGGATTAGGTAAAAGACTTCAGCCTGGTGAGTATCACACTGGGAACTGGTCAAGGCAGTTTTGTGGCACTCATCACACACCAAGAATCATTCTGTGCTCTCCATAATCATTATGCTATTCTACAATAAGGATACAATCAGCTGGACCTTTCTGCCAGCTCCCACAGGACAATCTGCCTGTGTAGTGTTAGTAAAACAGGATAACCCCTGTCTGCATCTTCCTCTTCTATTTCTGTTCAGGCAATCTGCGAAGTATCCATATTGCAGTCTTTCCAGCCACATTTTCGCATTTTTGAGAATGATAAAAACTGAGAATTTTGTCCTAGTTCAGCAGCTGGGACCAGTTTATCACTGTGTGGGTGTGACCAAAGCTGTGTATTCTACACTCTCTAAGTCATTTCTCATGAACTCTTAACAACAGACCATTTGCAGCAGCTGCCCAGGGCACACCCAACCCCTCAGGCTGCAAGCTGGGTGTTAAAGAACCTTGTGAGATAGGAGCTGTGATAACTCCCCTCCAGAAAGTTGTTAGCACCTCCACACCCAGCCTGAGGGGCCGTGTCTGCTAATGGGCCATCAATGATTCCAAAAATACCCCATGACTCACAGAGTTAGATCACCCATTGTGGAACTCCCTGCCCTGCGGGACGTACTGGGCATTCCCACCTGAACCAGAGGGTATATATTCTTAGGGTTTGGAGACTTCTGGGACCACTTGTCGGATCCAGAGGAGGACCAGAACCTCAACCAGACGGCAACCGTCATCTGTACCAAAGGGTTTTTCCCTTCCTTTTACTTTGGACTCAGGAGAACCATGTGGGTCTAAGCACAGGGGCTAACAAACACCTCTGTGTTTGTGCCCCAGGGGGCTGGGTTATACTTCTGGGGTTTATGGGTTAAAACCAATTTCTCTTTGTATCATTGCATTTATTGTTATATTTTTATTAATTTGTAACTCTGACTTATAATCTCTTCTGTGTTGTGTTCACTTCTCCTGATGGTTTACCTTTAAACCAGCACAACTTACTTTGAAAAATGACTGGTCTTGACAGGGCTATGGTTGGTCATGTGGTATTTTCTCACCCAAAGATCCCTACACCTCTGTGCCTGTATTCCTGCTGCATTCCTTCATCCTCACCTTCAGAAAAAGAACTTCAAAACAAGGACCTAATTACTGCAGACTGCCAAAGACAAAGAGATGCTTCATGAGTGACTCTTACCTTTCAAAGTGACCACTCCGGGGAAATTACACTCCCCTTTCTGCCTTTCTTATGAAAAAGGCAGAACGGCTGTTTTGAAGTCTATGCTAGTGTTTCCAACCCAGTAGCCTGTTCTAGGACCCTTTACAGTGGGGCTACCAGGGAAAATCTGGATTTTAAAGGCAGATGTCCATGAGAAGGAAACTCAGGAAAATAAGGGAATATGATTTTGAGAGGCATGCAGATCCATATGGACTTTGTGCTGTGTGCACAGACACATTTTAGCTCAGGGGTCCTAGGATGCCTCAGCTGATCGATCATGACAATCTATACAAATGGTGAGAAAAAAGACCTGTCTTAATTCTCAGAGCCAGTTTTCTTAATAGGCACCGTCCTTTGATATATTCAGAGCCCAAAACTTGTAAGTTCCTGACAGGCCAGAGATGCTACCAAGGACAAGCCTACAGCCCTTGCAGCTCTTGATTATACTGATTTTTTTTTTTAATTTTTATTTTTTTAACTTTTGTTCCTTTTCCTTTTTTTTTTTTGTTTTTGGAGAAAGGAAGCATTCTACAGTTCATGCCTAATGTAGATTTATCTTGGTCAGTTGAGTAGGTAGACCATCTTGGAAAACAGTTATTTTTGAAGGCTGATTGAAAAGGCAGCAGTGTACTTTTCCTTGGTGATAGTCCTTGGCTTTTCAAGGAAAAATACTTTTGTCACAACAAAGTCTGTGGAGAAGGATCTGAATTAGGAGGCTCCTTTTGATGCTGCCAGTTTCAGAGGCTCCACTTCCATGACACTTCGTGGAAATCTGTCTCCCCATTGGTGCCAGATTTCAAAATATTTCTCCCCTTTCCTTCGTGCATTGTATCTTCCTGTATGGAAGACGATGAGGTTGTCAGACCTTGAGAAGGCTACTTTTTGCCTCGTGCCTTTGTGAGTCAAAAGGTCTAGGCAATGGTATCAGTTAAGCAGACTTGCTAAGGAAATTATGTGCAGATTGATTTTGGGACAAAAATGAACCCTTGTAGCAAATGAGAGCAAAAAGTTTATGAAGGAAAAGTGATCTCAGGGCAGAAAATTATGCTGACCTGGAAAGCACCATGCACATTTTAGTGGATATGTTGACTAAGGGCCATGTCCTCCATAGGTAAGTCATCTTGTTGGGGCAGGTTCCACAGCCAAATCTGTTCTCTTGTACACCATCAGCTTGAACCCTTCATAGCTCCTTATGCAACGGTTATGTTGTAAATCAGTCTGAAGCTTACTGTGTTCTGGCTAGCCCCAACCAACGGATGGTTCCCGCTAATTATTCTGTTATGAAATTGGGCAGCCTCCAAATTGTCCCGCAATGTAGGCCCAGAGAGAGGGATTTCAGCAGACCATCACTATCTCCCCAACAACGGCTGGACTCAGAGACACACAGCAGAATCTGAGCAAAGCAAAAGTTCTGCCCTGCAGCCATGTGCATGCAGCCTTCAGGTGGAGGGGACATGAATAATGGCAGACCTTGAAAAAGGAAGAAGAACAAACTGTTACAGGCAGTGTGGGAGGCTTCTGCTCACTTATGTGGCTGCCTTTTCAGCTCCACATATGTAACCATTGTCCTCAGCAAAGGGGTTCAGTATGAGCAAGGAGCACTTACACGGTAAAACATGAAAAAGTGCTGTTGCAAAAGTACTTGAATCTGAAAAAAGCACACTTTGAAATAAATAAGAGGCATTGGGAAATCACATTCTGGCAACTGCACAAAGTGTGTGCATTTCCCATAGCACTGAATAAAAATAGATTGTGTCGAAAACAACGATAAAAACCCCATGGGAATGCATGTCTGGCACTGTTTATATTCCACTTCTGGGGCTAAAGTTGGAATATGGAAAGGGTGGTGCAATTATGAATTTTAGTACAAAAATTAAATATTTCTGTTTCTTACAAAAGTATAAAAAATAATCACATACTTTCTTTGATGATCCACAAGCCTACATTAAACAGCGAGTCTCAATTCACAGCAAGTCAGCTGAGTTAAGATACTTACACTGCATTCATACAGAGATTAATATCATGGGGTCTTTAGGTTCTGCTAAAATAGAAACAGTAGTGTTGTGTACAGACAAATGCGTGTGTATTTATTTATACATGCACATACATATGCTTACATGAGAAATAAAAAGACAG
Source organism: Myrmophylax atrothorax (assembly GCA_026770055.1). Classification (NCBI taxonomy): domain Eukaryota; kingdom Metazoa; phylum Chordata; class Aves; order Passeriformes; family Thamnophilidae; genus Myrmophylax; species Myrmophylax atrothorax. Next base: position 12,711,309 of record JAOXXN010000265.1, read on the forward strand.
CCCTTCTGTTCCAGAATCTGTAAAGGTCATTACATTTAGATTATTTTTTAATCAAATGCTCATCTACAAGTTCATATAAACAAACCATCCTGAGACAAACTGGAGACTTGGCACTCCTGTACACAGCTCTGACACATCCACATTTGTCCTTTAAGGTCTGCTAGTTTCAATTAAGGTTCTTCTCTCAAACGTAGCTCTTCAAACTAGAGGCACACATCTTCCCTCACAAACCAGGCAACACCTGAGCCCATCCTGTTTGATGCCTTTAACACACTAAAGTGACTTTCATACCATCCAGTATATCCACTTACCCAACCCAAGCTGTGTCTAAGAGTGCAGAGACACTCAAATTGAGAAACACGTTAGGGTCAGAATGGTGGTTTTACTTACAAATGCTACTCTCAGTTTTCACCAGGTCAAAAGTCTGCACAAACCTTACCACTGCACTAAGGTTTAAACTAAAGAAAATGTTTCAGCTGGTGCTTATATGTCCTCTTTAACCAATACTTATGCAGATGTTTTATTCCTCTTGCCAAGAATAAATAATAATTTACTCAAGAAAAAAAAGAGTAAATATTAAATATATCAGGGGAAAAAAAACACCAAAAGCCAACAAAACAGGCAAACCAAAACAAGCCCATACAATCAACCCCAAAAAACCAATCCAAACCAAAAGCCCAACAGTTAATGTCCACTGAAAAAGTTGCATCTTTCCTAGAAGAAATCAATTGGAAGCACAGATTCCACAGCTCTGAGCCTCTCATTTTGGAAATAGGCTACCAAGAAACCTAAGTTAATTCTCTTTCTGTTGGTTTGGTTTGGTTTGGTTTTTTGTTGGTTGTTTGGTTTTGTGGGGTTTGGGTTTTGTTTTGGCTTGTTTTTTTTTCTGAGAAATATTGACAGTTAATGAGAAATGCAATAAATGAACTTATAGGGTTGTTCTCCATCCAACAACTATTTCTACTCATTTGTTCACCGGTTTTGCCACAAGGTAGATGATCTGAAGATGTCATACCTAAAGTCAGGACTAATTGGAGAAGAAGAGGTAGGGAGAAGGTTCATTTTTCAAAAATCTTCAGATTCTCCAGCTCTCTCAAAGAAAATGAAGCAAAACTATCCATTCACTATAGTTCCTTTTCATTTAAATAATACCCAACCATCCATGGGGGTGTCTGTAGGTTTTTAAAAGCGTATTTGTACTACGATTTTCTCAGTATTGCTTCATCTTTCTTAAGATCTAAGAAACTACTGCATCTTTTGAGATATTTGTTTGTTCCTCTACTGACATGAAAGAGTTTGACTTTCCAAGAGAAGACATTGAACCATTCCTGATAAGCTAGACTGTTTCTATTCTTTTCCTTAAAGGTGAGACTGTTTCTATTCTTTTCCTTAAAGGTGCTATTAGACTATCTAGAGTGATGTCCTTCATCACATGGAGCATATGAGCCTCTTCTACTGAGCATAGTAACAAGTGCTTAGATAAAGGCTACGAACTCTCACAGTCTTTTCACCTCAAGGCATTTCCTTCAGCTTATGAATAATTCCTGTATCTCTTTTTAGCACCTCTCATATTTCTCCATATTCTTTTGAACATATGAACACCAAATCTGTACTTTTTTTACAGGTCTCAGGAGTGCTTTACAGAGGGAAGATTCCCAATTCCTATTTTTGGTCTCCCTCTTGAAACAAGCAGGAATCTCATTAGCCCTTTTCTCTACAGAATTACACTGGAAATTGAAGTACAGCTGTTTCTCCATTTGGATCCCCAAAACCTTTTAGGAGTACTGTTTTCCAAGATAAAGTCTTTCCATTCTGTAAAAACATCTTGCACTCTTTCTTCCCAAGTCAATGACTTAATATGTAGCTGTAGAAAGAATGATTTTTCTTTAAATGGACAAGTCTCCCAGATCACTCCATTCTTTCCTGAGCTCACTGACCTGAGTGTTCTGACTGGGTTTTGTGTCATCTGGAAATTATATCAGCAACATTTCTACTTGTTCCCATGTGATTACAGGAGGTGTTAACAGAAGCAGCCTGGGGAACTCCATCTGATGATGATTTTCTGTTGTTGGCTGCTTGGAGACATGTCTCTGTTAGCCATTTATCAGGTTGTCTTGACAGCCTATAATGCCATTTTTATAAAAGCAGTAGGACATCATAAGAAGTAATATCCTCAAAGTAGCTGGTCTACTGTATCTACACTGTCATTTTATCTCATTGCTTTTAAAATTAGGTGCTTTATTTGTAATGTCAAATTCAGCACTCACTATTTTGTGTTTAAAAATTCTAGTCACATTTTTCTGAAATTATAGGTGATTATGAGTGCCCATATAAAAAGGACCAATTTTCTGAGATAGTATCCAGTAGTTTTTTAATATCAAGGACCACAAACAACAGATTTCAATGGAAATCAACAGCTGTTCATTTACTGAATAGTAACAGATGTAAGCAGAGGTGACAATAAGTCATGAAGGTCACGCTTCCAGAAAATCCAGTTTGGGGTTAAAAAGGGTGAGTTGAAAACTAACAGACTTGAGGTCAGAAGATGTGATCCTCTGCAATTCTTCTGAACATATTAGCTCAGTAGATGAGGTTGCTGGAAGACTTGGTTTCATGATGAATGTAAGATAACTTGAATGTGAATTGCTGATAGTCTGATACTCCTCCTCCTGAGCTGTGATTTCTGCTCTCTTCTCCCTGACAGCATGATGATTCATCTCGGCTCTATCAGGCATTTCATTTCACTGACTACATAGTGCTACAAATGCTAAAAAGGTGATACAAGGGAGAAGAAAGTAACACTTGTACAAGGTTTAGCAGGTGACATTTGGTGTGAGGAAACTCCTCAAACCATGTATCTGCTTAAACTGATTGTGAATTGCTACTGAAAATGGCAGGGGTTATTTCATTGACAATGCTCCACTGTTCTGTTTCCTGAGGTGAATTCCTTCCATCCAGGTTTTGAACCTGGACTTTCTGTTTGCTCAAGGGAAACCTTCATTGGCATAAATAACAGTTTCACTTGAATATGTGAGTGACTACTTTGTTATTGCCATTCTAGATTTACATTGGACAGAGGAAGAGTTTAGTGTTTTGAATCCACAGAATGGTAGTCATGGGCAGAGTAAAGGTGTGAGATGGAGAACAGAAGATTTGGTTGAAGGAAGAATCATGAGTAATGTGTTCAAATTTGATTTATTAATTACAATAATTAGTTTCTTATATTGAACTGAACATTTTTCTGATATATAGATTTTGGTTTGGCAATGGATTTTGTAATAACAGTGACATATCATTCTAATGAGAAGAACAGAAAAATGGGAAACTATGAACCTGCACAACTGCAAGTTTTGTTATTGCTGGAAAATCCACGGCTGAATGACTGCCATTAAAAGCAGTTAGTAAAAAAATTCTGTGAGTAAGGTTTGCCCAGTAAGCCGGCAGGAGCTGAAAGGGGGGGAAAAAGAGGCAGAAAGTCAATACATGTAACATTTTAAAGATATTTTGGAAGAACTGAAATTGGTACATGATTATTCTTACGAACTGTGGTTGTTCAAAATGTACAAACCAGGAGCTTGATCAGGAGCCAGCAAAAAACCCCACTGCCATATAGCTAAAGAGATTTTGCCATAAATATAAAGCATGAAGAGATTTGCAAATGCCTTCTCAGCAGCAGCTTTTAGTCATGCAGTATGCAAAGTGCATTTGCATTTGAAATTTCAAAAGCCTGGACAAAAGGTTTAAGAAAATAGAAACTGATGATTTTTAAAACACAGGAAATACATAGAGTACCATTTCCAAAACACAAATGCCAAATATACCTATGCTACAACAGGTACAGGGCCAGTCTTTGTCCTGTGTTTTCTCCATGGAGAGCCACCATTGGGAGTTACTAGGTGGCCAAATTAAGAGATACTACTGCAGATGAAGGAGCACGGTTTTTTCTTTCTGGGCTAGCTGTGCAGCCGGGCCAAGGTAACCAAGAGCAGGGTTTAAAAGCCTACACTCCACTAGAGTGCTTGCTAAAGTTATTTCCACACTACAGAAAGGGCTTTACACTCACGATGTTAAGTGCACGCTTCTGCCCCCTTGTATGGCACCTACTGCGTTGCATTGTTCAGCACAAGATGGTTGTTTGGGAGCATGTCATTGTAAGGACTGGAGAAGAATGGTCCTATCAGGCAAAATATTGACCTCTGGCAGAAAAAAAGGGTTGTGGTGGGCTGTTGAATGGACTTTGTTAGCTCGAGTTTACTGAATTTACTAAGTTTGCATTTACTCTGGTAAAGACAAGGCTTGAAAGTCTGACACTCCTTCCTTCTGCACTCTGTTCATTGTACTCCACGTGATCAGAAAAGGGCTCATTCTCCAATCTGTGACAGAACAGTCTCAACCACTGTCTGAAGCATCCTGGAATTGTCGCATGGGAGACAGTGCTTGCTATTTTTCACCTGTTAGCTCTAGTCTTCTGGTTTTTCACAGCCTTGAACCAGGTGAAGGAACAGAGTGGCATGCAAAGCTGGTAAGCAGTGTATTATGAAGAGTGCATCCGTTGGCTAGGAGGAAAGGAGGCAACAAAGTCTTTATGGCGTTTTCTTGGGAATTGTGAGGGAAATGTTCTGCCCAATCCTTTTTCAGTACAGAAGAATTTTTTAAGGTTTTATATTCTCTTTCAATAGTATATTTAGAGCTGAATGAGAATGAAACAAAAATCAGTAGCAACTAATAAAACTCATCAGAGAGGTGTGAACTGATAGGATACTCATTATCTAACTGTTCACTCTGCTAGACATAACACATTTTTTCAACAGCTGTCCTCCTTATGTGGATCTAAAACCAATTTAAATATAAATGCAAGGTCCTTGGAACAGAAAGTACCTAAGGAAACCAGATGACACCAACTTGAACTACAAAGTTCACTGCCATCCTTTGCGATACACAAAACTCAAGTTTCACAAGATACAAATGTTTTAGGCTGTTTTGATTTTTTTTTTTTAAGAAGCATTCTTCAGAGTGCTGCCACTTAGAATCTCTTGTTCAAATTACCCCAGCTTTGCATAAAACATCAAAAGGTGGCTCTTTCGGATGTCCTCAGAGAAGTGATCTCCTTTCATGTCTGGGAGGCTCTGGCAAAGCTAGGGAAGTCCTTGATTAGATAGCAAAAGACACTATGCTGCTGGCAAATTCCTAGAATAATAGAGTGCCTTGTCTGGCTAAGAGAAAACTTCAGGGATGACAACTTTTTTAGTCCTGGAAGACTCCAGTAAATGGAATATTATAAGCTCACAGAATACCTAGTGCCTGAAGTCACTAATTACTAACACTTCCCTTCCTGGGAATTTCCTCAAAGCTTAGGTATCTCTGAACCTGGTCACAAACAGATTAGTGGTGTGAGAAGGTTTTTAAGCTCCTAAACTGGTAAACGAGCCAATTTGCCATTGCTAGCTAAACTACCCTCTAGAATGGCTAAGTATGCACCTGTCTGTAATGTACAGATGTCAGCTCTCCCGCTGCACTTCATCCTCAGCCATTGTAATGTATGTGGGTACTTGCTGCACCAGCAGTGCTTTGTACAGGCAGCTGTGGTCAGGGCATGGCAGCAATGGGGCATGGAATGAAGTGGGGGTGTGCTGGCTGGGCTAGGAGACCCTGGACACTGGAGCAGTTCTTAGAGCCTGCTGATAGAGCAGCCTTCTGCAGCACTGAGAGCACTCATGATCTGCCCCTAGACAATGTAGCTTGAACTTGAAGATCTTTCTCAGGCTGGGCAGTGAATTTAACTTCAAATAAGTACTTTAAAATGGCTAGCCGTAGGCTTTTCCTGCAGACTGAAATGAAGCCACAAGATGTTGCTCAAAGATATTCCACAGCTCGATTGGCAGGTGTTTCTTGCCTGCTGCAGGGCAGCAATATCACCAGTACAGGCATGGTTCATTCACTTCACTGATTTACCTGGTCTATCTACTTTGAAGATCCAACTTGTGAACCAAGCTCTATTTGAAAATGCATACACTAGGGGCATTGGGTTGCACTTGGAATCTAATTCAATTTAAAACTGGCTTTGAGATACCTATCTGCATGAAAAGCATCATAAGGATTACTGTGTTTCGCTGTCACATTATTTTCTTGAGATCAGGTCTTTCAGTATCTTGCTACTACTAATTCACATTTTGACTGCTTATCTTACCCTGAGCCCTCATGAAGCATATTTCAAGGCAATTTGAGTAATGCTTAATGTTTACTGAAATCAATTATCAAACAGCCAAGTAATCCCAGCCTTAGACATTTTAGCAGTTAATTTGCTTGGTGCATAAAAATAAGACTCCAACAGACATTTCTGGAACCCCAAAACGTTGGCCAATGTTCAGAGGTGATTGCAAACCAGAGGGTGATGCAGTTTTCATGCATTCCACAGATCTCACTTTCAAGAAGCATTTAGTGAAGTCTTGGAAAACATGGCACCCGTAATTGCTACTTACTCTACTTAAAACATTAAAGCTTCCTGGTGATGACAAGCAGCACCCACTTACTGCTGTGCTAAGTAGTCTCTGCAGCACGGCTTGAAAGAGTGTTTATGCTGAGCATTGGCACTCGGCAGTGTTTAAATTGGAATTTCCCCCCGTTTCTTAACAATTGTTTCTTTCTCCAGCTAAATTTTTCATGGACTTTAGACAATCAGCTGACAAACAGGATGCGCCTGCTAGCACATCACCCCTCTCATCCTAAATAATATAGATGCACATAAATAGACAGCACATCTATGCATGATGTGGAGAACAGCTTTAAGGTGGTGCATGGCCGTGAAAAAGCAGAGCAGCAACCAGCTATGAAACGCTACATGCGCTGTGGTCCTTCCCTGAGCGGGGGCATGTTTGTTCATCTGGAATCCCTGGATGCCTGGACCCCCGCAGGGAACGGGCGCCCGAAACCCGGGTGCCCGCGGTGCCGGGAGGCCGCGGGGCC
>JAOXXN010000265.1:12728629-12747540 GCA_026770055.1 Myrmophylax atrothorax
GTCTAATGGAGGGCTGGAAGTGTCCTGAGAATTCTTGTTCTTTTCCAAAACAATGTTTGTGATAGTCATCACACTTGCAGTCAGAAGTAGTTAGGGGGTGTGCTATAGACATACCTTAAAATTTTCTTAAAACTTCAAATACAGTATTTTCTACCATTATGATAAACCCATTTTTTCATCTTGAATCAGTTGTGAAAAATGTATGTTCTCAATAACTGATGCCATTAAACATTAGAGGGACAGGTTTAATTTTTTTCCCCCAGTCATGCCTAATTTCTACTGAAATTGAGAAGTTAAGATCCGGTAGCTTTATCGATCTGCTTTTTCATGAGTCTCTTTAGTACTCGACCTAGTCATCATTTTGGCTTTAGTTCTTGTTTGGGGGGGTTTATTTTCCTGTTTTGATTGCACAGTGTTTTTTCTTTCCAACCATCTTGCTCAATACCTTTGAGTAACGTTCAGGCATCTCTCTATAAGCCATCTTTTAGCTGATAATTTATCTCTGTCTGTTGGTTTTTAATAGGTACTCTAAACATGAAAAACTCTGATACACCTTTCACCACTACAATATTTAAGCATCTTAGAGGTAGTTTAAATACAAAGTTAACAGCCTGCCTTCCTTCCTGTTGCTTCAGCCTACAGGAAATATTATTTAATGGCTAATGCACCTATAAAAATGTTTGAAGGAAGATAGATGGTTATTTATTCCTAGATACTGCTAAATTCCCCTCTAGTTAAAAATTTATCTGCAGTATTTTTCTGTACATCTCCCTTGCTAATCTGTCAGTTTTGCCCTTCTACTGGAATGTAGCTGCTGCTTGCAGTAGACGTGGGAGTAGAGGTAGATTCATTTCCATTATCCACCTTGCACAAGGAAGTAGTTTGCTCTTCTGGTTTTGCCTTCCTAGAATCAGGAATAAAATGGAGTCACAGATTTAAGTGTGCCCTGGTTTGCTGTCTGTCTGCAATATATTGTCATATGAACATGGCTTGCCTGTAATTATTTCAGGTTGTGGCCTCAAAAACTTTTTTTGAAAAAAGAAGAGGAACAGTGTCTTGCTTTCTTTAAGTCCATTATTCACATTACTGCTCTCAGCACAGATGCAGGGTTTGGCAGATATAAGGAGACTATTTCCCAAGTCTTGGGAAATCTAATCAAAGAATGGTTTGAGCTTCTGAGAGAAAGGTTATGTTTCCCATGCAAACGTGTAGGTGTTTGCCTTCTCCTCTGACTCTGTTTTTGGGCAGTCTGGGGAGTTAGTCAGCAAAAACTTCAGTAAATACTGATAGAAAGACATAAGTTTCATCCTACTACCAAATCTGGATGTCAGGGATCCATTTCCAGCAGAGACAGTTTTCCTGGGGAAGTTATACAGAGCACAAAAGTACAGCAATGAATTGCAACTTACTTCTTCCATCACATTTTTTTTCCCTGAAGGATCTTTCTCATACTCTTGATTAAAAAAAAAAAAACCCAACAACAAAAGATACAAGTGTTCGTAGGAGACAGTAAAAGGCAGTAACAGCATTTCTGTTTTCCACCTTTTGTTGTTGTTAAGAGAGTAACAACTGTTTTATTTTCCTTCTTTTGCTTTTTTTACAATATGTGAAGTTAAGGCTCTTTATCCAGAGGCTCAATCAAGGGCCAACCCTTATTTTGAGATAAAGTATTATTTGCAATTCTGTTTGACAGTAATGGAAGATAAGTCACAGGAATGTGTGTGATCACACTTCTCAATGCAAAGAAGGCAGGTTGATACTTACAGTTCTATCCTGACACTCACTGTGTGTAGCTCTAACACCACGTCACCTAAGGCAGGCTGGGAGGGAGCTGATGGGAAGTGCAGGTGTTGGCCTTTCAGAAGAGCAGACAAGTACTCTTCGATCCAGATCATTGTAGTGATCTTGGTATCAGCCTCTACCTCATTGGGTGCTTACTGAAATACGCTTTTTCATCTTAGAAAAATGTTTCAATGTCTTAACTCTCTAAGAATTGTGCCACCGTAGCATCTGAATCCTCAACAGAATCAAAACAAAGCATGCAAGTGAGCTTCAAAAGGAAATGTCCTTCAAGCCTATAGGTTAAGGAGCCTATAAGTACTTCTCCCTCATAAAGCAGGCCCTTTTTTACTTCTTCTGGCTCAGAGGTGACAGACCCAGGGTTGCTTTTTTGGGACCTGGTCTGTGGTCCCACCCCTCAGGAGGGAGCTGTCCCAGCAGGCGCTGCTTGAGGGCCCCGTTGGCATGGGCACCACCAGGGCATCATTCCACTGCCATGGGGAAATACAACTATTGAGCAAAGCTATTTTTGTACTTACAAGCCTGAAGTTTTCTGTGCTTTCTAAGATGTGTCTTGCTTCTGAGGAAAGAGCTGTCATTTGTGGCTGTGGACTGTGAATTGCAATCTAATGTCTCGCCTTCAACATTTATTGCAAGGTCCTCTTCAGTGAGTTTGTGGGGAGGTTTGGGGGGGACAGTTGCTGTTTTTTAAAAAAGTTTTGATGCTTTATTTGCTGAAGCTGTTACACAGTTGCTTGTGAATAGCTAATAAAACTGACTACACAGCCCCAAACATACAAACTGGCACATGCCTTCCTTGTTTCTTTAAATCGTAGTGGCAGAATCATAGTGTGAAGCTATACCAGCACTCTGGTTGGTTGGTATAGGCTCATTTCAGCTGGGGTAAAAACAAACTAATCCATGTTTGATGGCCTGAAAGAGCCAGTTGGTTTATGGCATGGAGTGTGTGTTGTGGCATTGCAGTGTTCAGTCTTCAGGAAGAAGCAGGTTACTGAAGGTGCACCAGGGAATTCAGGTGGGACAGCACCGGAGCGTGGGCAGAGCTGCCCAGGACTGAGTTGAGTGTCTCGTACTGATCACCTGGCAGGACACTGGAGGCAGGCCAAGACTGAATTTATGTGACCTTTCCCTCATGGTAGATACTAGTTTGATATCAGCTGCTAATTTGCACAAATTAGTGGAAACTTCTTTCCTTGGAGGCTTTCCTCACTGTTAAATTCCATCAAAAATTGTTCAGCAAGTTCAGGTGGTGCTTTTCTCTCTTCCCCCCCCCTTTTTTTAAAGAATTGGTATATTGCAATTTCATTGCAAAGTGGAGTTGCCCTTTCTTTTTTCCAGTGTTTGCATGGTTTGTAATGAAACCAATTTAAAATTGACAGGTTCTCTGGAAACACACTCTTTCTTCCTAAGTATCAAGAACAGAAACATAATTGCTGAGCCATGTGGGGCGGCTGCGTGACTGTGACTGATACACAGAAAGTAACAGGAGCCTGGTTAGTGCTGAAAAGTATTACTTGGATTTTTTTGTTGTTGTTTTTATATGGAAAATGTACAGAGGTCAGAAGATAAACACATGTGCTGTTTCAGAAATGTAAAGGCAGAGCCAATAAGATCTGCACATTCATTCTGGAAACCCTATTTTATATTTACTTCTGGCTAGGAACTGACATTGTTTAACTTGTGTTTAGCATTCCAGGACAAAACAGTTTATAGAGCTGTAGAACTACCCTCCTTTTTAGATGAAGGGATGAATTGAACTTTCATCTTAGCATTTGAGTTTATAATGAAGTACGTTTTTAGGTAGCAAAGTTTGATTTTTCCATAAAACTTGCCTCATACTTTTCTTGCACAAATTGTGTATTAGAGATTCAACAATTGCAATGTTTTGTAATGATTATTTCTCTTAATGTAGTTACTGTTTAACATGGGATTCTGTGTTACTAGAGTGAGCATCAAATGCATGTAACTGATTGTACTTAAGGGAGTGGGAAGAAGGTTCAGGTTTTGTAGTCTGTAATTGGAAAGTTAACGAAATTCCAGGTGAGACAGTGAGGTGGAACAAAACTGCTACTTTTTTCTCTTTGTATTGAGAGAAAGTTTAATCATAGTTTCCAGTTCAGTAGTTTTGATTGGTGATATGTATTACTATTATTTGACTACTGTTTTCTGTTGGTCAAATCCTACATATTTATGGAAGTGGTTTGATTTCTAAGTAAGTTCATGTTTTAAAAGAAAAAGGAGAATTTAGCACTGGAGCTGTGAAACAAATGGAAGAGTCATGTTAATCAGAATTATTGGCAGGTCTGTAAAACTGGACAGCATTCATGTATAATACTTCTAGAAATTTTAAGCTTCTGATACAGGAACACCTAAGGGGCCTATGAAACTATATGCTTTAAAAAATACATACATGTCTATTTTTTAGAGACTGGCCTGATGAAGTTCTTGTCGTCTGTCAAACTAGTGATAAAAACATTTTAAGATGAGCATTCACGGTGCACTATAGTAACTGAGGGTAACTTTTTCCTTATCCTACTAGTCATAAGAGATGCTTAAAAATTGTGGAGGAAAAAAAAATATTTTACCATTTTGTGGGTCTGGATGAAATCCACAAGACAAAAGAATTTGAACTGAAGGCTAAGGTTGAGTCTCTGCTAATCTCATCCCTTGATAAGCATCCTTTAAGGAAGAAGAATGATCCAGCAATTAAAAATAGGGTTCTGAGAGTTAAGACACGTTGGATTAAATCTTCATGTGTGTCTCAGACTTGCTGTGTGCCTTTGCGTCGTTTGCAGTGGTCCCTGTAACTTGCTTAAATGGAATACTTGCTATCCCAAATTTTCAGGGATCTTGTAGCAGTATGTGTGTGAAGGGTTGTGAGAGGCTGTTTGTCTGCAATACTTAAAAAAACCTCTGGGATTTAGAGTCCAGGGCCCACCTGATGCTAGAATTTAAGAAATTTTTGTCTGATGCATCATCTTTTTCTGGCCAACTGTAGAAAATGATGGATTTATTTTTGACTGGAGTAGCAGGAATACCTGAGCAATCAGCAAAGCCCTTGTAAACAGAGGAGAAACCTCTATGGTTTGTTTAGGCTACAAAGATTGCCCTTCAAAGTGTACCAAACCTGAGAGAGCTGTAGTGAATTTTGCCCTTGTCCTATGTAGGTTGTATCTGGCCAGGTTGACTTTCACAGGTTTTCTCATGGAAGAGTCCTGGGGAGGTTGTTGGTAACTATGGCATTGTGCTCTAATGGAAACTGGGGCATATCCCCAAAGGGGCAGGAATCATCTGGGGGAGTGGGGGAGCAGAGACACAGGGCACTCTGGGGTTGGAAACTCTGTGAGCCTGAGGAAGCAGGAAAAGGCAAAGCTGTTTGCCTGGCCAGCAGCTGCCCCAGAAGGGATTGGCCATTGTGGGGTGTGGAACATGCTGGAGATGGCCTTGGGTAGCTGCATCCCAACAGCCACTCCTTGCCCACAGCGGGGCTGCCACAAGCTCTGCCTCACGAGAAGCAAATGCAGAACTATGTTGTGTGCACACTGTAGAGGTTACATTGCTTGATATTCCTACCTCATACTGTCATTTGCCAAATTGTTTATGCAAAAGGCACCTTTTGGTTATTAATATGGACTCGTGCCATGTAACTGTTACGGAATCCTGTGTTGCCTGTGTGCTCTTCTGGTCACACAACAGGAAAGTCGTGTATAGACCCAGCCTATAAAGGGTGAATAAATGTTTTTATTTGTGTTGGGTTTTTTGTTTTTACATAAAGTTGTCCTTGTTTGTATCTTTATGGGTTTTTCTAAATCCACTGTCAGCACAAAAAGAATTATTTTTTTCTTGTTCCAAATAATTTTTAAAAGAAAAATCATTGGGGTACTCCTCATCTTACCTTGTAGTAACCTAATGTGGGTGCTGGAAATGCTCATCCTAAGTTTGAGTCCTTTGGTTTCAGGAACATTCTGAAGCAGTCTGTGTTTGGTTTGGGATATTTTTGTGGCTTTGTTAGGTGTTTTTGTTTGTTTGTTTGGGTTTTTTGTTTTGTTTTGGGATTTTTTGGGGTTTTTGTTTGTTTGTTTTTTGAGAAAGTAAGGAAGAAATGGTAGAAATTTTCAATTTAATTGACAAAAATAGATTTTTTTTTTCTGCTGAAGGTATAATGTAAAGCATGCATGTACCAGTAAGTTGAGTAAGAAACTCTAGCCTTTTGTTGTAGGCATTTGAATATCCAGATCACTGGGTCAGAGCCAGGCACCCTATCTGCTTTATAACATGCTTGCTTGCACATTGACTTGGCTTCAAGAGAAGAGCATTTAGTGCTTGTTTTTGGAATATGGCATGGCCTGAAAAATAGAGCTTTTTTCTTTTTTTTTCAGAGGTGTGGGTTGCTAGTCTGACATGGCAAGCAGACTAATCCTCTAGTTTTTGTTTTTCCCTTTTTAATGCATGCTTGACATTTTCTGTTTACCTGCTCTAAAAGGAATAGAATTTCTTGAAAGGCAGTGTAGGTTGGGGGAAGACACTAGACAGGACAAGTAGCACTTCATCAGACTTCATCAGAGTGAAGTGTTTCTGCCATTCCCCAAAGCAGAGAGTCTGAGCAAGTCTCCAGATCTTCTGTATCTGCCTTTGTTCTGCCTCTGTACGTCCCTGTTCAGTACCCAGATCTCAGATTGTCTTCCCATGTAGGCACCTGTAAATAAACACTAAAAATGCATGTGATGGACTTCTTGGGTAGGCCTAGAAGAAAGGGATCTGTGGGTCATGACCACATATGTTTGTTATGGTTGGTTTTATCTGTATTTCAGGTAGTGGTGTCATTATCACATGTAATTTTTCTAGGGAATGCAAACTGGGAGCACAGTAAGTTACTACCTTTTTTTTTTTTTTTTTTTTAAGGCCCTCTGTTGGAAGAGCATTTTTTATGCCAAGAATTATTTCATTGCCTGATGATTAATCAGCCTGTTGGAGAGTTTTGTTATCAAGGGTCATGGAAAGTTGGCCCCTGGTAGGAATCTCACAGATAGTTACTGAAGGAAGTCAGGACAATGTTCTCAAGCTTTTCTAGCCAGGAGAAGAACAAAGTTAACGTGAAGTGACTGTGATGCTGAAGTTTACTTGCAACAGATGCAACTTTTCAAGTGCTGCCCAAATTATTGAGAAAATGGAGTAGTGCTGAAAAATCCATGACTTGCCATTACTAGACATTTCTGAATGTGATCCACAAGCAACAGAGCCAAAAGACATTACGGCATTTAGTTTTACTTCCTCTCTCAAAATGCTTTTAATGCTACTGCAGTGTAAGGAAAAAACCAAATGATAGAAGATAAATCTTAGTATTTGTGCTTTGACCACTGTTGCAGTGGTACCTTGGGCCTGTGTTGAAGCAAAGGCATCTCCAGCACCAGCTGTGCTTCATTCAATTGCCCCCAGAACAGGATATTCCTTAGGACCATCACTTTTTGGTCATGACTTTTCTAGTTAGATGCTTATATTTCTTTTGTTTAGCTGGGGTTTTTGCAGGTTTTTTTTTTCCTGGAACCATCTCAGTGTCATTCTTCTTGTTATATTCAAGTAGTAACACTGGGGAGTTTGGGCTTTTTTGGTTTTCTTTTTATTTTAGAGTCACTGTGCTTTCTGATAAGGTACATATCTCAGTCTTTCTCTAAAACCAAGTGGGGGAAATGTGCTTTGCCTCATAATATGAAAGCTAATAAAATTGTCTATTTTAGATCTGACTAACTGAGAATGAATTATCATGAATGCAAGAGTAACTCCCTTTAAGTACGTAATGTTCTTAAAATATGCAAACTTCAAAATACGCATCAATTCCAAATTTTAAATTTTACCAGGAAGTGAATAAGCAGGGAATGCAGATTGCAGATCATACATATTCATATACGTCTCCATCAAGGTACTTTGCACCACTCATTTCTGCCAAGGTACTCCTAGGAACCAGGCAGAGTCTTTGTATAAAATCTTTGCTTCAGAACATTTTAATGGTGTTTGCCCATGTAGGATTTGTTGTAATAACCTAATAGCGAAGTGACAAAAACATGAAAAATAGTAGGAAAGCGTGTGTCTTAAAAGGTTTCAGGCTTTGGATTAAACACGGGTAGTATGAATGTGTATGGCAAAAAGCAGCTGTGTTCAGCGTTGTTAAATCATATAAAATAGATGAGATAATTATAAACTCTACACAAAGGTGTACTCCTTCAGAGGAGAATACTGACAGCCATGACATCTTCTCCAACCCACTTCCATCAGTGAGATTGCAACGTTATTCCTTTGTAATAAATGTATCTTGCAGGTACTGTCAAGAGACAAAAGACGTAGGCCAAAATTTTGTTAAAAAAAAAAAGGGGGGGGGTCTAGATCACTGTTGTGTAATGATTAAGGGAAGCTGTTGCCCGTCAGGAAATCAGAACAGGTCACTCTTATAAAATCTTTCTTAGTTTTCAGGTTGGCAGAAATACTGGTTCAAGGACAGATGCAATTTTTTCTTCTTGATGTGAGATGGTGAACCTGAAGCATAATGTCATATAAAATGTCAATTTGATGCTTTTACAGATGAGCAGCACCACCCAACTGATTTGGACATGGCTGGTAGATCTTTGGCAGAGTGACCAGTTTTCCTCCTGTTCTGATACAGAACATGCATACATTAGTAAATATGCTCCAGGCAGCAAAATTAGAAAGCAGGAAAGAACATGAAATGGATCTAAATGCCTACGCAGCAGTGTTAGAAAGCAAATAACCACAATATTCTTAAAATAGCTTCTGAAATTTCAAGTGGAAAGAAACCATTTACAGATGGTAAGAAGATAAAAGCATTACTGACATTTTGTGTCAGATTGTGTCAGATTGTTTAGTAGCAATTGTAAAGTATGCTATAGCAGAATCTCTCTTGGAGATGGTAATAACTTAGCAAGGAAGAATGTGACTGGCAAGTGGTGTTGGGATATAGTGATCATGTTAAAGAAATGAAACTAAACCGCTTCAACCCACTCTGCTAGGCAGAAATGGGCAGTTTGGTAAATTGCACAGAGCAGAATCTATAGGTGGTGACCCAGCTAAAGCAGGGCTGCAGGTCTTGGATTTTGGCTCTGTGGGAAGGATTGGGTCCTCATAGCCCAGGGCATGTCCCAGGAAGGCTGACCTCCCTCATACATACATTCCATTGTTATTTTTACACTCAATTTTATATCTCTTTTTTGATTTCAAAATACAAATCTGTCTCTGGTGGTTAGAAATCCTCTCTCATACATACTACTAGTTTTTGTCATATGTCCTGAGTAACCTGGGTTGAGGGGGCAGCAAGTACTCCAAGCCAGGATTTCTACTCATGTTCACATCTTCAGCCTGTGCCTAGACAAATTCTGATGCAAATTAACTTTTTTTGGCCCATGGTATAACAGATAATTAGAAATACTGCTGTGAATTATGTATAGATTTATTTTTTTTCCTCTTACCTGGATCACTGATTACATTTAATGACATAATGACCTAGTGTACGGGTCACAAACAATAAGAAGGATGAATTTCCAAGGGGAAACATGCTCAGTAACAGAATGAACATTTAAGATAGAGAAACCAAATACACTGTCTTCACTTTTATGTCGTAACATGTGGCGTAATTTTGAAAGAATAGATTTTTAAAGTTTTTTAAAAGCCCCAAATCTTGAACAAGCTACTTGAGTAGAAAAAGAACAGTGTTTGTTTCCCATCAGTGGGCTGTGACAGCCCGTTTCACTGTGTTGGGTCATCAGTCTAACATATCAGGCAGGCATTTTGTCTTTATATTTTCAGTGTTAGTAATTACATACAGCATCAATTATTCATAAGAGTTGAAATCTCTGTAACTGATAAAGTGGGAGAGATTTCTTTACCTCTCTTTCGAGGTTTGTGTTCTGACAGGTTAAATAACTGACTGACTTGTGGCATAACTCCAGCCAATGAGGCGGCTCAATCAGGGGCCCAACCTCACTGCCCCTGTGCAAGGGCACAGAGCACGGGGGATAAACAAGGCGTGTACGCACCTGCAGGGTTGTCATCTTGTTGCCATCATGGAGACCTGGTGAGATGACCCCTGTGACTGGGCTGTTGGAATGGAAGGCTCTTTAGGAAGAACAGTCAGGAGAGATGAGGGGAGGGTGTCATTCTCTATGTCAAGGACCACCTCAGGTGTCTGGAGCTCTGTTTGGGGTTGAGAGACGGTGGACTCGGTGGATAAGGAATTGGCTGGATGTTCTCACTCACAAGAGTTGTGGTCTACAGGTTGATGTCCAAGTGGAGCCCAGTGAGGACTGGTGTTCCTTGTGAGTCAAATTTGGGACTCATGCTTTTGAACGCCTTTGTCAGTGACATGGATTGAGTGCACCCTCAGCAAGTTTTCTGGTGACACCAAGCTCTGTGGTGCAGTCAGCGCAGTGGAGGGAAGGGGTGGCATCCAGAAGGACCTTGGCAGGCCTGAGGGGTCAGCCTGTGTGAACCTCATGAAGTTCAATAAGGCCAAGTGCAAGGTTCTGCACATGGGCATACAAGAGAACTGGAGAGGAGCTTTTTTCAAGGGCATGGAGTGATAGGATAAGGGGGAATGGCTTTAAACTGAAAGAGGGTGGATTTAGATTACATAGAAGGAAGAAATTCTTTATTGTGAGGGTGGTGAGGCACTGAAACGGGTTGCCCAGAGAAGCTGTGGATGCTCCATCCCCAGAAGTGTTCAAGGTCAAGTTGGATGGGGCTTTGAGCAACCTGGTCTGGTAGAAAGTGTCCCTGTCCATGGCAGGGGGGTTGCTACTAGGTGATTTTTAAGGTCCCTTCCAACTAAAACCATTCTGATTCTTTAATTATGGCTGTATGTAAATGCCAAAATATGACCATGAAAACATGTTGCTTTGTAGTATCATTAAAAAAATAATATTTAACATTAATTATAACCTGGAAATAATATAAAAATACTGAAATAATATGTTAGTTT
Source organism: Myrmophylax atrothorax (assembly GCA_026770055.1). Lineage (NCBI taxonomy): Eukaryota > Metazoa > Chordata > Aves > Passeriformes > Thamnophilidae > Myrmophylax > Myrmophylax atrothorax. The sequence goes on from JAOXXN010000265.1 coordinate 12,739,413, forward strand.
CTCTGTTTATTAAATGTTTTCAGAGACTTCATTTATAACAGTGCTGTTTTCCTGATACTGTAGTGATGTGTGTAAATGGATACACAGCAAAACAAGCCCCGAGGTATTTATTCACATATTTAATTCATGGTTTTGTGTGGTGACAGCTTAATAATCAATGAATCAACTTGCTAAAAATTTTACTGAGCTATTTTGATGTGAATTTTGAAGTCAAGCTTTTTGGGTTTTGAAGAAACAGTTCATGTATTACTACTATGTAGTCATATGGCCCTTGGAAGTACGTGATGTTGGGTTTGGAAAGGGGCAGTCCTAATGAACTAGCACATAATTTTGGGAATCTGAGCTCCAGAGTTAAATCACAGGGAGCACAAGGTGTAAATATCTGGTCTCATTTTCAAATTATTGTGACTATGAGGCTTTCCCAGCTTTCTTGAGAAACTATTCTACAGTGAAATAGAACTCATTTTGCAGACTAGAAAATGAAAAGAAGCAAACTATTGAGCCAATAAAAATCTTAAAATTTCATTTTGACTAACAAAATTTATTTTAGGACTAGAACCTCATGTAAGTTTAGTTTAGTTTGTTAGGTATTATAAAAATGGGGATAACTGAATGTTCTGGTTTCTGTGTATTTTTATTCTTTTACAGATGTGTTGATTACTTCATAGACAGCAATGATTATGAATGTAATTATTGTGGTACAGATGATTGTAAATCTCTGCATGCCATTTTTAATTAAAAAATAAATAAATCTTGAGGCATCCCATCAGATGTAGCTATTTTCTTCTGCCAACACCTACTTTTCTTGCAAAAGCTAAATTATTCCCTCTCGCTTTTTCTCTCGGTAGCACATCAATACGCACTGTAGCATTGTTTCTCCCTCATCTTTGGCTTCTCAGTCGGTCTGCGATTCTCTGCAAGCCTGCATTTCCTTCATGCCTGGCTGCCTGTGCTCTGCTGTGTGTGTGACTGTGTGTCTGTGTGCCCTGTGCCTCCCCGGGTGGGTGCACAGCAGCCGCTCCTCCCCAGGGCGCACAGACCTGCAGTGCCTTCCACAATTCACCTTTCTTTGCATGGAGGCAGATCCCTCTGTGTGCAGATCCTACCCTTTGAGGAACTGTGGCTATTCTTCCCCAAGGTAAATCAGAATTTGGTAGCGGACTTGAGATTTTCCTGAGGCGTTAAGGTTTGTTTTTTGGGAAATCTGGCGGCAGTGTTGCTGTCTGACCTTTCAGGTTCTTTGGCTGACTGTTCCTTGCAGCATGCACCTGTGTGGCCGTGATTTACCCTTTTTCCTTGTGAGAAGGCCAAGCCTATGTGCTGCTGTTCTTCAGATTTGTGTCTAGTTAAAAAAAAATCATGTTTTGAAGACTGACTTATTTGGTGAGAGAAATAATAAAATACATCTCGCATATTTCATCATTAAAATATTACTGTGGCTGTTAAATTTCCAGACATTGAAACACTTACTTTGAAAGCTATGCTCTGTCTAACTACCGTATTGCCAGGGCTGTTTGTTTGTCTTCCAAATCATACCTTTGTGCTTGCTAGGCTCATCTCCTCTTCTCATTCCTCACAGTTGTCATGGCCTTTCACAGAGAAAAGACAAGAACCATTCTCCATAGATCTGACAACTCCCTCTCCTGTCAGAGTTACTTCTTCAAACTGTCAGTGAATGTTTGTCCTGCCTTCCTTGAGATTTTATGAGGTCTTACCAGTGTGAAGGTACATGAACATAGTTGTATTATCTTATGTCTGTCTCAGCCTCTGAGTAATCCTGAACTAAATGAACTAAAATGAAAGTTTCCTGTGATGGAGGGAAATTAGAGAGGCTCCAAACTACTACTATTATTATTATCTGTGTTGTCCCAGTTTATCATTGTTCTGCATGGTGAGGAGTTAATTCTATTTCTTCCATTTGGACATAAAAATGTTAAGTTTGGCTAAAGCATATGTTTTAGAGTGGCATTCATTTAAGTATGATTTTGTTCTTGTTTTGATGAGGTCATTCTAATTAATATTCCGTGAAAGAAGACTAGCAAATGTTAATTGGCATAATATAGGAATGTAATTGCAGTAAGCATAATTCAAAGTTTTTCTGAAAGTTGTGAGACCTCTGAGAACGAGCTAAGCTTGGAACTGGAAAGGTGAAGTATGTAGAGCCCATGATTCTCATTGGTTAAAACTTGGCCTGGTATTGTGAAGTATATGATGAAAAGACATAGGTAAATGAGGAATAAATCTTCTGAAAACACTAGAGTTAAATGGGATAAAATTATATGGTCTACTTGAGAGCATGTTCTTAGTCTTCTGTTCAGATCTGGACTGGGTTTGACCCACTGACTTCGGGGAGATCCTTGAGACTTTTAACACAGGTTTGGCCTCAATAGAGTGGAAAAAAAGTATGATTTGGCTATGGCATTTGTTTCCTAACCTCACATGGGGCAATTGTATCTTCCACCCAAAGATGGTACACTGTGGTGTGGATGTTTCTGTTTGTGTCTATCCATTAAGATATATTAGCTGTGTAAATAGAGATGGGGTTTTTGGGGCTATGGGCTGCCAAATTTGAGGGGTTTAAACAAGCAATAGCTGAATTTAATTTGGGGGTTGCTTTTTGTTTGTTTATTTTCTTTGGGGGTTTCTGGGGGTTTTCTGTTGGTTTTTTTGTGTTTTTTTTTAAGGGGCTTAGCCCTTTGCCATATGAAGAAATTACAGTAGCTAATTGAAAGTGAGGCTTGTGGAAAGTGTTCTAATTTTTACTAATACTGAAGATTAATCACTAATCTCCTGCCAGCCCTTGTCACTCAGAGCAGGCATTTTGGCTTTGTGTGTTTTGCTCCGAAAGGGCATTGCCTTGAATTGCCACAAAGGCGGCAGGAGGCTGAGCAGTCCCCTGTTGGTCTCCGTGACCGGAGCCGCTGCAGCGAACGGGCTGTGCCCGCCCTGCCTTGTGCTCCTGTGGGTTCTGTGCACCCTGCAGCTCAGCCTGGGGCTGTGTGTTTGCTGTGGTTTGCAGACCTGCAGAAAGCACCAGTTTGCAGCTCTGATTGTCAGAGTGCTCAGACATGTCCTTAACAGCCCCTGATAAGCAGAGCCTTTTACTGAATCCCAGACTGACAGTGCCTGACTTCTTAGGAAGTCTGCATGTCTCATGCCTGTGATGTGTTTGGCTTCTTATTCCAGGTGACATTAATGGCACAAGCATGTCTGGCAGTTTCTGAAGCAAAACCACTTAAATTGGGAATCTACAAAAAGGGACAGCTCAAGCTATCAGAACAAGTTAACAATTTGGAGGCTGCCCAACTAGGGATCCTTTCGTCGCATTATCTTCTTAGTCTTGGTGCTCTCCAGACCAACCCATAGACTCTCATTTCCTTCTCCACTTACAAAATTATGCTACTTTTATGGTCTGTTTTGCAGGACTGTTGTGATGACTGTATCATGTTCATAAAGTACAGCAGGGAAAGGAGCAATGGTTAGACTTGTTGAGTGATGGAAAAACTTTTAGTGTATGTTTCATGTAGTTAGATGTTGTTTTTAAAGCCTGTGTTCTTGGTGAATAGATACATTAAGATATTTCATCCTCCCTTCATAATTTGCTGATAATTTCTGTTTATTTACTTAATCTGTATTGCCAAAATATTTCAAAAGCTGTACCTTTGTACAGTCCTCTGAGCAAGGATTTTTAAACATGAATTTCAGTTACCAGCAGGTAACAGATGGTGGAATTTTTTCTTATGTAGTGCTAGCAGTGAAACAACTGGAATACGTCATGTAAGGATCTATAGCTTGTGCAGTTTCAAATGGTAATTTAATCAGGTAATTTTCATCAGGACTCAGACCTCTGTAATTTCTCTCATGCACACCCACCTCACTCCCAGATAATTTTCTCCTGTTAAGTTTGTAATAGATTTTGGTTGAGACAAAGTAGTACATGAGGAGTCATATTTAGTATTGGAGTGACACCATGCTTGTAAACAAGGTCCTCTGTGCACAGCAGTACATTATTGTGGTGCAGCTCTCTTTCGGATACCATAAAAATTATTAAATGTCACTGGACGTGTTCTGAATTTATCTGCATGCCAGTTTACCCTTTATTGGAAAAAATGCTTGACTTTTGCAATGACGAGGTTTTGCAATCCATGAATTTTGTTCCTTCTACATTTTGCACAAGTTAGTGGGGGGAGGATTTGTATAGCTGAAGGTATTGTAGGTGGGGTTTTTTTTCCAGCAAGTTGTTTTACTGAATCATTTTGAGCAACAAGCCCTCAACACAGTGTCACTATAACCTTTAAGATACAACATGTTTTTGCTGTAGAGTTAACTGAAGCCCATTCTTTTCCTAAGTTTACCCCTTCTGGAAAACTGGAGCTGTGATCTGGTGTGTGTCAGCAGTGTTTCAAGTGGTGTGTTGCCAGGGATGGAGTAGCCCTCTGAGAAGTCTGCTTGGGCTTCACGTTGTAGGGATCAGTCCTTGGGCATCTCACAGAGCCCAAAGCCAGCTGCTTTCTGCTGTGCCTGCAGACAGGCACTGAAAGCCTCGAGGTGCTGCCTGTGGACATGGCTGAGAGGAGGGAGGAGAGGGGTGGGTGTTGGGGAACAGCTGAAACAGCAGGGTGGGAAGCACAGTGTGTCAGCATCACTTCTCCTGTGTACGTGTAGCTTGGGCCGTGAACACATGGATGGAAGTGCAATATTCCTGAGGCCTGTGAGTGGGATTTCAAAGCTGCCTCATAATTCAGCCTGGATGCAAGACTCTCTCTTGATGTCCCTGTCTCTCTGGGTACCGCTTTCACTTGAGCCACGAGAATCAAGGCAGTAATCTTGGTCCAAAACTGAGAGTCAGCCTAACTCAGAACTCAGTAAGGACTGTGGCTAAAAAAGGAAGATATCCAGGGAAGATTATAATCACAGACAGAATAAGTAGTATTTCTTCCCTGGGAATTTCTCTGCTGCTCCTGATGCTGTGTGGCTCCAGCAGGAGTGTTTAATATCCCTCATTGAATATTTCTGCCATTGATTTGCCCATTTGTTTCTGAGCCAAGACTTTAACCGCCTGACGTGTTTGGAAGATAATTTAGTATTTGCTTTATGGCTCCAGCAAAATGCTTCTTAGACTTTCTTTTACTCATCTTACTATGCTTATCCTGCCAGACATTGTAGTGACCTGACTGACCATGCATCCACTTTGTAGTGGAAACAACAGCTAAATTTCTGTAGGGCTCATGACTCCCTGAGACCTTCTTGTATGCTAACTCTTCCATCTTTCTGGACAACCCAAGTATACTGTAACCAGAAAAACAGAGAGTAGTTCAACTTGCTCCATAACAAAGAACTGTGGGTGCTGCTTTTATATCTCCCCATAACACATTTGGATGACCTCCATGAAGTCCCATCCTGGGCAGGAAGGCTTTGTCTGGTTGCTGCTGAAACACTGAGTATTCACATAAGCTCAAAAATAGTTGCTAATCAAGGTTCTGACATTCTTGCTGGTTTTTTTCCTAACAGTAAATGGTTTGTAAAATCTATTGTACAATAAATTGTGCTCCCTGCAACCAAATAGAAGAGTGAATTTAGAATTATGTAGCTGGAAAAGAAATTGTTTCTTTGACAGTCCCAGTAACTTGTTTCAAATTATGTTAGTTTTGTGCTAGAGGTTCTTTCTTTTTACTGTTCTATTGTGTTTTTTTGTTGGGTTTGTTTGGTTGATTAGTTGTTTTTTTTTTATTTAAAATGTGCTGAGGTGGATGTCTAGATGAGTTAAATCTTCCTACCTGCAGATTATGTACAGAACTGACAGCCAAACCCTCCCTGAGTTTGGGGAAAGCTTTTGAATGGAAGCAGAACACTATTTTATTCTTTCTTGTTAGAAATATGTCAGATTCCACTCTTTTTTTTTTTTTAATACGAGCACATCTGCTGAGACCTGCTGCAAATTTACATGCTTGAGGAAACAACTCAGTCATCTGATGGTGACAGCCAGGACTGATGCCTTGAAATGAATTTGGCCCGTAACAGTAGTGACAAAATAAACAGTTTTGAGGAATGAAACAGCCCCCTGTATTACAAAACAGCAGTTGCATAAAAAATGGTGTCTGCTTTAACTGCTTTATTAAAGATGGCTCTATATTTTTTGTCTTTTTATTAAAAAAAAAGTTGGGAAGAATTAGAATTCATGTTTAAAATTAACATTGCTGCTTATGTTATGCCCTTGTTCATCTGTATATATATTTGGGGTCTGTGATAGCTTGTTAACCAGAGGTTTCCTTGCTCATGACTAGCACTCCAAACCTCTGTAGTTGGATTTCCCAGGGCATTTTTTGCCATTGGACCTGTCACTCACTACTGTATGTGCCTGCACAAACCATCTGTGACTGTGGTTCAGAAATTGTAGCTTTGCTCTGCGTTTTTTTGTTCCCAAAGGAATAAGAAGTCAGGCTGTTGCTGTCTCTCCTGTTTTCTCAGCAGTTTTTTCTCTTTATATTGGCTTAGATGTGCAAGACATGATGCATAACTTCCATATAAAATTAAATGGGATAAAGTAAAAAAGTTTGATATTTTTCATTTTTCAATTCTGTGTAAATATGAAGAGCAATTTTTAAGGCTGAATATTAATACATGCTGTGAGGACATACATTTTTAATGTAGCTGCTGCCCACATTTGAAATTAGGTCATTCTGAGTTTCTTCTTGCTGTTTATTCCAGCAGTTAATATATCACATGAAAGCAGAGTTCAAGACCAGTCTTTTATACTAATTAGGAGAAGACTGAAGGTTGTATTTGGAATGCAAAATATAAAACTTTATTTATCTATTTTGTCTTTAGTAGCTCTTGAAGAATTTAGGAAATCTAAAAATGAAATAGAGGCAAAACCATGTGCTTTAAGTTGTGTTTTGCAGTCTCTCCCAGTTGGAAACAAGATAGGAGTCTGATTACAAGTGTTTGCAGCTGGAGATGTGCCAGGATGGCACTGTGAAGCATTTGTACTGGGTCCTGGGTGAGGGTTGGCATTGTTAGTGACTTACCCAAGGAGTTCTAAAGGTTAGCCAAAGCAAAAGTCGATCTTGTAGATGGGATTGCAAATTAGTCTTTTTCTGTGTAGGAGTATCACTGGTGTCAGATTTCCACTAGGTATATTTTGTAAAAGTAGTACATTGTTTTACGTATTTTTTAATCCCTGCTTGCGTTATTGTCTGCGAGATGCCAGTTTTTGTGCACTAAATAAATAATGGAAATGCAGATCTAAATGTTTCACATCCTGTCAAAACCAGCAATAAGTAACAGTAACTCTTAGAAAGCAGAAAATGGTCTTGAAAGCTTAGTAGTTACTACTATCTACAATCTCTTGCAAAGCTGCTTAAGAGTTTGTGTGTGTGCATTGAAGGGGGGTTCCTATAAACATACAGAAATAATGGCAAACAGGTTTTCGTAGTTGTCACACTTTGAATGAAGTATAACATTATGTTTAAAGTGTTTTAGACTACTACAAAAGTAATCAAAATGTTTTATTTTCTTTCAGCTCCGGCAGTAAACCGATTCACCAGACGTGCATCAGGTAAGTTGAATGAAGTTTCATTTGTCTACATAATAGTTGAAAAGCTGACAGCGATTGTCATGTAAAATGTAATATGACATTAGTCAGAGTTCTTTAAAGATGACTGATTTGGGTTAACCTCTAATTTATCTGCTTTACTGAAAAATGTAACCAAGGTTTCAGGTCACAGAACTTTCATGAACCCTTCTTGTTGCTGTGAAACTTCCTAAAAACCTAAGGGGTTTTTTCCCTTTAAAGAAAATAATTGAAGTCCTAACAGAACTGAACATTGCAAGCAAGACCTGAATGTAATCTGATGCAGGGTTACCTTGCTTACGTTATAGACAACTTGGCACTGCACTTTGGGGATCAGCTGGGCCTGAAGGAATGTACAACTGTGCAAGAAATGTCACAGTGTTGTTCCAAACCAGCTGGTTTGTGTGCACGAAACGTTGCTCTGCCATGCAGAGGGCCAGGTCAGGCCCAGGTGTGTCATTGTCCTGGAGGTGGGGTGGGGTCCTAGGAATGCACCTGCCTGTCTTGGGGCTGGTTTGGGTATTCTTCAAATTATTTTGGTTCTTGCTGGCTCAG